>JANVCQ010000007.1:20016819-20028906 GCA_025531925.1 Erythroxylum plowmanianum
TAATATAACTCAACTTATCTATACATAGTTATTATATATAATTTAATCATTTCAATATTCAATGTTCAAATTAGATAGAGAGTATAAAATTATTGTTTACTCTTTTAAATCTAATCATGTTCAGTCTTGCTAATTAATAATTGATAATTGATAATGACGCGCCGTTTAATTTATAGAAGTTAGTCTCGTTTAATTTTTCGTCCACTGTTTGTTTTAAATATTTTGAAAATATTATGATTCAATTTGAACTTTTTGAAATATTAAAATTGTTTTGTATTCTATTATAAATGATTGAAGTTCAAAATATAATTTTAACCCTAATTATTTTATTAAAATTTTAAAATTTAAATATAAAAATTAATTTCCTTTATTCACCAATAACTTATTTTGCTTATACCCTCCGTGGGTTTTAAACCGCCACATGATCTAGCAACCGATTCAAATAGTTTTTCAATCTCATGCTCATATTTAGGGATAGTTTCAAAAATTTTTTAAATGAGAGCAAAATTTTAATGAAAATAAAATTTTATTTTTTATAAAATTAAAATTTAAAATAATAATTTTTTATGTGAAAATTTTTAGAGGTAGTAAAAGCAAGTGCCCCGTTGTAGCTCCGTCGCTGCTCATATCTTATGAAGGATCGGTTCCAAAAGTTGTATGTCAAATTCCATCGAATGATCTCTGCGAAAATGGTGCACCAAAAAAACCGCGACATTGATTGTATAATGTGCTAGCAAAGATCATGAAATGACATATTTGGAAAAATAATCACCTTAATGAGCTCAATGAAAGTTATCAGAAGGCCACTTGGATGGGGCCGATTAACAATTAGTCGCTTCAGTAGCACTCTTGTAATGCACCCCTGGATGATTTGCAGCTGACAAGAGCACAGAGATATGATATAAAGCCCACTAAATTAAATTAAAACCAAACTCACAGCCCAACCGATTAAGCCATTAAAAAAAGCAACCTGCGAGATACAACCCAACCCATTAAGCCATTAAAAATAAGAGTGTATAAAACCAAACTCAATGCCCAATCCCATAGTGCCTTACATTTAGATAAAAATTTCAACAACTATTATGTCATTTTATTTGTGATTTTTGATCATCCTGTATTAGTTTGTAGTTAGATTATATGTTATGGTTGTTTGGGATAATTTTTGGACGCTGCATCAAAGGAGAAAAGTGGAGAAAATGGGGCTGAAAAATGATAAAAGAAGAAGGATAAAATGGGAAGTGCAAAAAGTTAAGGACAAATCTAAATTTACGTTGCATGTAAGGGCATCATGGGAAGTGCAGAAAATTAAATTAAATCTGAAATTGTGTTGTAAGAACGGCATTTTTGGTATTAATTGAAATGTAGGAGAGTAAAATGAATTTTTAATTAGTTAAGGATATTTTAGTAATTATGGAGTTAGGTTGGTAAGAATATTATTTTTATAATTAAGAATAAATTGGAAGAGAGAATAATGTTAGATTATTTAGTGTAATTGGGTAAGAAATTTTTAGTAAATTAGTCTAATAAAATTTTGTAAATTCTAAGTACGAAAGTTCGATTAAAGAAAAATTGAGATTTTCAATTAGTTGAGTTTAAAATTGAGGTAAGGATAACCTTAAACTTTACTCTTAAAATTAAGTTTTGTTTATTTACTAATAAATTATAGTTTGAATTGATCATTAATTTAATTAATGATTAATAATTACCTACATCATTACGCTTATTTTATTTCATTTCATTAATGATTAATCAAAATAAAAGGTGTTTTGTAATTGTATTTTGTTATGTATATTATGAGGTGTATTGTATGTTAACTTGGCGAAAATGTGTAAAATAGAGATCGGCTGGTAATATGTCGAGAATAATTGGTTAAAATATAGAATAGGTGACTTGCCTAGAATAAGCTACATTTGATTGTCTTATATGGATAGGTTGAGTCGATATGAGTGAGTGGTGGTTAGGTATCTATCCGTGGAGCAGATACCGAGGCATTCTGAGTTCTGGGAATGTCCTGTGCTGATGATTAAGAACCGAAGTGGTACTAGGATATCTTAAGTCCTGGAGATATCTTGTGTCAATGGCTAGGTACTAGAGTAGTACTAGGGTGAAGATTGAAAAATCGAGGTATCCTGTGCCGATATTTATACGTTAAATTATATTTCTACTTAGAGAAAGTTTACGATGAGTTGAGGTGAGCCGACAAATCATTGGATGTAAGCTTACTAAGTTAAGTTGGGCCCAGACAATTATCAGTTAAAACATAAATGACAGTTACAATTAATATCTGGGTTAATCATAATTTGGTAAAATTTTTGAGATGCTCGGTTGACTAAGTGTTTTAATTAATTATTGAGTTATTTAGTTTTAAAGGTAAGGTTAGTAGTCTTTACTGAGTAGGTAACTCACCCCTCCCTACTTTATTTTTTTCAAAAGATCGAGTGATTACTAATAACCCCAGAGTACATAACATATCGAGTGGAGTTTAGATGGAGCCAGCAAAGTACTTGGGTAAAACTTTTGGAATGTATATATATATATATATATATTTTTTTTTTAATGTGACAGCTACGATAGTTGTGTTATGTAAAATACTTTTATATTTGACAAAACGATCATCTCTTTTGAAACTAATAAAGAATTTGATGATTAATGATATGGTTTGGGAAATATTTGGTTAATTATAGTTTTGGGAGCGTCACATAAGAATTAGGAGAAATAGTTAGATGTTGTACCTGTTACTAAACCTATGATAGAATTGTAGTTGCATTGGATAAACTAAAAGCAAATTGTTGAAAAACGAGGAATTTCCAAAATCAGTAATATATCCTATGTTGAAGAACTTTCTTACCTGGTTAAATTCAGCAAACGAGTAAAGCAGTATAAAGGAGAAGTAATGTGTATGTGTTGTTGGGATATTGCAGTTGATTAGCAATAGCATTTAAGAAAAGGTAACAGCCCTCGGTGGTGTTGAGACTGAGAGTGAGAGTCTTGTAAATATCCACAGCAGCATCCGCTAGCACTACATTCTAAGATTGTGAATGAAGCATTCGGGCTTGCATCTGCTGGATGACCTGTCGATGGGGAAGGAAGCAGAAAATGTACTAGAGTAAAAGCAAATGGATTAAGGGAGAAGAAAAGAAATTAAGTTTTATATTTTAAAATAATTAATAATTAGTTAGATAAATAGTGGACACATGGCATGGCCAATTGATAGGGAAGGAAGTAGAAAATAATAAATGTATATACTAGAGTTTCTTCAAAGTACAATTTAGAGTTGACGCTCTTCTGTCTCATATCTTTCCCAATAACGACAGTTCATTCCAAATTGGTTATCAAATAATGTTGCCAAGGCTCATTATTACAGCTCAGTGAGGCGGATGAATTGAATTTCACTTTCAAAACGCTTTACCCATTTTGTGATTTGGTCTAATAACTAGTATAGGAGTGGTTAATTGTTTGGATATTCTATTCTATCAAGAAATGACCAAACTGTATAATATAATGTAAGGCATATTCTTATTCAATCCCAATTAACATTAATTGAATTTTGTAGTCACCAGATGGATATTGAAACACTGATCGATTACAGCTGGACTAAGCAAGAAAATGAGAAAGAAAAAATTGAAGTGAAAGGTGTGAAGTGAACTGAAGCCTAACTGGGACAAAGGCCTATGGCTCCATCTCTACTGTGAAACGGAATGAATTCTAGCTACTAAAGCCATAGAAACCATTCCAAGGACGTTGACATTTTATTGTTGATGTTCTGCTTCCTTCTGCCATTGCATTATTAGCCCCGTCCCTGCTAAGTTTGTTCCTGTTTCTTTTGGGTCGCTGTCGTCGTAGCCCAAGATCGAATCTTTCCTTTATAAATCAATAATTTCCACCACTCAAATAAACAAAAGGAAAGATTTTGTTTGCTATATAAGCTCGCCTCTCTCCATTTCTTCAAGTAATATTTGGTTTGCTAGTACTACACTTAAAAACTCCTGCCAAACGTCTTCCACTCTTGAACATGCAGTCATGAACTCATCGAGAAAGCAACCAGCTTTTGGCGATTTCATTATTGGGTGAAGCTTAATCATCGTCAGAAAAAAGAAAAAAAGAATCCAACGTGTTCACATGAGAGTTATCAGAAAAAGAGCAAAGAAAACAAAACCGGAGAAAGGGTGGTTTTCTTGGAAATATGTAGTGTAGAAGTAGTAGTAGTAATGTCAACATAGCTGGCTAGTGGGGGATAACAACCCCACAGCTTTCAATCTCTTCTTATTCACCGCTTTTCCTCGTTGTCTGCATTATACACTTTTTATATCTCAATTTTCAAGTATTATTATTATCCGCATTTGTTCTTTTCCTTTTCTCTTTCGGTATTTGGATATGGCTTTCTACTGTTATGTAGACCTTGTATTGCATGCTCTGTTTTGGTGGTGTGGTTGTGAAACAGTGTTAATTTGTTACAGCCAAGACGCTCTGTGCAATTCCAACTTGCAGAAGCAGACAACAATTACAGTATTATACTGCGTTACTGCCCACACAAAAATTTTACTTAATAGTAACGCTCTGCTTCATCATTAACACCGTCATCATGATCACCGTCGTCGTCATCATCTCATCTTGAGACTCCAAAATCCCGAATTTTGTTGTTCTGTAATAAAGGTTTATTCTTATTCACTTGGAAACACCAAACTACAAGAAAAGATTGGAGGGTTCAAGGAATTCGTTTCAACAGTTTAATTACTTGGGTTTCTTTTGGGGGGTCTAGATGCACAAAATATATGTCGGTTAGACTGATGAGTTATGGCTTTTGGAGTGGTTTTGTTCAAGGTGGAAGGAATGCTGTAATAGGAATATTGTTGTCGGCGTGAGGTCACTTTCTGTCGGCATTGTCTGTATCCAACGATGATTCCCGAATTTATTTATTATAAAGTACAAGCAGGAGATTGATTGATTCATTAATTCATTAAGTAGCAGCGGTTGTTTGCAGCTCTGAAAGCTGTCTCCCTCGTTTCTTCCTTCCTAATCTGGACCTCAAAGGCTTATCTCTTCGGCACTTCTGGGTTTTAGTTAGTTTTCCTTGATTTGTCATTGTGGGGTGTCTATTAAAGCTTTAGGTGAGAGATAAAGAGGGATAAGGGATTTGATACTCAATGTTGGAATGTGGGTAAATATTGATTTTATCGATCTTGGTACTGGGAGACCGACTCAATTAGCCGTTGGCAGATGGAGCTGACGTTTCTTAGGACTTGGCTTCATCTTTCCACAGCGACAGCTAGTACAGGTTTGAAGACTGCAGATTCTTTTTCTTCTTTTGTTTCTGAATTCAAGGACGTTGTCAGTATTCCGGCGGTTCTTGTTGGATTCGCCTGTTTCATCTGTGAATTTGATGTCTCTTCTTTTGGTTTGTTGGCATTTCGCGATTATTTCTGATGGAAAATGCTTTACAGTGGGAGTTTCTCTGCAGCTTTATTCAATAATCTTAAATCATCTTCTTGTTTGTGGTTGAATCATTTTAAACCTCCATTACGGAGCACCTATGTTACTAGAACATTATCCGCTCCTATACCAATATAGTCACTTCTAAACTTCTGATTTGCCTTGAAACTAACGTTTCTTGCTTTTTTATGTCCTTTTCTTTCTCTTCTTCGAAAGTTTTTCTCCACTTCTGCTTTCTGTGCTTATTGGTGTACTTTTGCTACAGGCTCAATGTACATTATCTTATACTGCACAAATAAATTTCCACATAGCTGAAGTATTTGCTTTACCAAATGTCAAGGCCTCTTGCAGCCGTATTAGGAGGTGCTGCAGGACTCGTGGCATTGGTGGGGATGATTGTTATTTTATGGCTTTGCCTATGGCGCAAAAACAGCATCTCAAGAACTTCTGAGACAGGATCTTCTGATCCATCTATTCAAGGTATCAATTACAAGGAATATATTTCGGGTGGGTAAGCAAGGAAGAAAGCGCAAAGATTAATTAGCTTATGATTTTCTCTGATGATGTGCAGCAAGAAGACATGCTGAGGTCGAGTTATCATTACGGGAGGCAAGGCGCTTTGAGATGGAAGAATTGTCTCTGGCCACAAAGAACTTTAGTGATAAAAATCTGATCGGGATAGGAAAATTTGGGGAGGTATATAAGGGCTTACTTAATGATGGCATGCTTGTAGCCATCAAAAAGCGACCTGGAGCACCAAGTCAGGAATTTGTTGACGAGGTAAATATGAGTTCTACGTAACTAAAAAAATGCTTGAATAGGATAAAATGTTTACATCTGAATTGTTTGACAGTGCATGCAAAAGTCTCCTTTCAATGAGTGGAATACCCCTTGGAGTAACTTTTCTTCTAATTCATCTTAAGTTTCAGCTATGGGGACTGGCAAAGTTTATCTTTCCATCTTGAGCCTTTTTCGTCTCTGCCCATGCTGTATGATTTGTGGCAGTTATAGATTGCATAAGGGCTTGTTTCTTCTATATACAGATTTTTCTTTCAAAAAATCAAAAAAGGAAAAACAATATTAAAAGGAAGGGTAGCTCAGATTCTTGCACAAGGAGTATGAGCCTGCATTCAAGCTTCCTTGTTTCTTCTTGTATACACTTGCTCTACTGTTCCACTGGTGATGGTTTGACTTGGTGTTTGTGAACTATTCTTGTTAGGTACGCTACCTCTCCCCCATTCAGCATCGGAATCTTGTGACTCTTTTAGGGTACTGCCAGGAAAACAATCAACAATTTCTCATATATGAGTACATACCTAGTGGAAGTGTTTCTAATCATTTGTATGGTAACTCTCTAACCAATGGCCGAATTTTACTTCTCCCATTGTTGCAGTCTACACCTTGTTTCTTAAGTTAGGACATATCATAATTGTTCTCCTGAATTCATAAGTTTTGAATATTTGGACAATATGGTCTCTCTTTGGAAGAACATTATCTTATTCTCTTGCATGCTAAAATTTCTGATTATTACTTCGCAGGACCTAGTCAAGTTTCAGATGGGAAGCTAGAATTCAAGCATAGACTTGCAATAGCTCTAGGGGCTGCTAAAGGTGATCCTCTGCAAAATCAGTGAGCATTTTGGATTTCCTGGTATCAGTTTTTCTTTTCTTTGGATAATATCTGGTTCAACGCCAAAGAGAAAACTAATATGGATTGAGGAAACTGATATTGTATATACATTTGGAAGTTTGTGAAACTTGAAATGAATCAAAAGATTCATCTTGTTAAATGTTGAAATGAATATGCCACCTCAAGTATTCCATCCTGTGCAGGATTGGCTCATCTTCATTCTTTAATTCCTCGCTTGATACACAAGGATTTCAAAACGTCCAATGTTCTTGTAGATGAAAATTTTATAGCCAAAGTTGCAGATGCAGGATTGCGTAATTTCCTGGGAAGAATTGACATAGGTGGCCCATCTTTACAAGTGACTGCAGATGAGATATTTCTTGCCCCGGAGTACTGCTTGTCAACCTTTCATTTCTTGTATGCTAATTGAATGTTGTATACTTTCCTTGCTCATTTGACATTGTTTGTGTACAGGGTGAAGGAATTCAGACGATTTTCTGAAAAGAGTGATGTCTTTAGTTTTGGTGTATTCCTTCTGGAGTTACTCAGTGGGAGGGAAGCAATGGTATCACCAACTTCAGACGCCAACCAGAACCTTGTTGAATGGGTATGTCCAGTCTTATTGCATCACTGCACTTGGAAATAAAGTCGTCCTTGTAATGAATTTTATCTTGTGTTCTTATAAAGGTGCAAAGTAGTGAAGACTACAGCCATTTTGAGAGCATTATCGATCAAAGGATGGGGAGTAGCTTCACGCCTGAAGGTATGGAATCGTTCATTCAGTTGACAGTGAGATGTCTGGAACCGTCAAGCGAGAGACGACCTGCCACCAGTTACCTCGTAATGGAACTTGAGCGGATGCTTGAGAAAGAAATGAGCATGACAACAGTCATGGGGGAAGGAACTTCAACTGTGACCCTTGGAAGCCAGCTGTTTAGAGCAACAAAATAAAATAAAAAATCTCAGTTACCAAATACTTTATTGATTCCATGTTCTGTGTTTTCCTACCAAGCTTTTGATAAGTGTATAAAAGAACGGCTGTCTGTATTGTTTTGATTATTGGCATAGAAAGTGTAAGAAAAGTTTGTTGTGAACTATGATTTGTTGTTAATAGTAAAGTGGATGATTGCAATATGTATCTTGTACGTTTTGCAATTTGCCTGGTTGACATCAGCACTAATTCTTCTTGCCTTGCACATTGCAGGGTCAGGGTGGACCTAAAACTCGCATAGCTTGGCCCAAAAGCCAATCAACGAAGAACAAGTATACAACGCTAAACCTCTCTTCTCATCTCACAAAAAATCCGATGCTTTAGCTTCACCCTCAATTCAAATTCTATTGCTACCTCATTTCCATTTTCAGCGACAGATTGCATCCCTCAATCAGAAGCCAGCTGTAGCGTAGATTCGGACTCACCGTCACACCCAGAACCGGTCAACCCCAACTCCAAATTCATTTCATGCAGAAGATAAGATAGAACTTGCGTCATGCTGCAGTGCCTTTCCTTCAAGTCGTCGTCTGCAGCAACATCGACGTCCTTGCCCACTTCTCCAAACGCAACCATCGATCTCCGGAATTCTCCCCCACACGCGGAGGGTGAGGTTTCTATCGCAAGCTGTGTTTGCGTGCTTGTTATTTGTTTGTGTAAATGTTCCAATGGGGTTTGACTTGCTTTTTTTGCTGTGACGCCAGCGACTTCAGCTGCTGGGACGTCAGCGACAAGTGCTCAGCTCTCACCTGCCGTTAACCTCCGTCGTGAGTACACCTTCGCTTTCCAAACCGATTCCTACAAGGAGATTTGGTCTAGACTTGAAGATGGTCAAATTGATTTTTGTATGAACAGTAATGATGGTGGGGATGTTCACCGAGACCTCTTAGATCAGCTGCTAAGGCCCGATAGAGAATGTGTGAAAGAGGCTCTTCGTCACACTAGGGACAATGCCTTTACTCGCCTCATTTCCACTTGCTTTGACCAGTGTGAAAAAGCTACCCTCCTCTGCCTCCTCCTCCGCCGAAGTGTTTCTCGTGCTCGTGATCTTTATCGCTCTCTTCACGATATCCTTGATGTACTTCCTCTTGATTTGGACACTCTTACTCGAGCCCAATGTGAGTCTGCCTTTGACATCTTTCTCCATTTTGATCAATTTAACAACCCTTTTCCTTGCCCTGATTCTCATAACTTCCAAGAAACGCGCCGCTGCTTTTCGCAGCTTAGACAACAATTGAACCGCAGAATCGATAAGTCTCATTCTAGAGTCCGCCTGTTTCGCAGAACCAATGTTGGCTTTGTTTGTTGTGCCATTGGTTCTGTTGTGGCTGTTGCTATATCTGCAGTGGCAATTGCGACTCATGCCATTGTTGCCATTGTCGCCTGCCCCATCTGCACTGCCACGTATCTTCCCCGCAGCTTTACTAAGAAAGAGCGTGCCCATGTCAAGAAACTTGAGGCTGCAGCTAGGGGTGCTTTTGTGCTGAAAGGTGATCTTGGCACGATTGACTGTCTTGTAGCTCGTCTATATGCTGACATCGAAGGTGACAAGAATCTTATTCGCCTTGGATTGAAGAGCGGTCGAGATGATCATACCATTGTGGAGGTTTTGAAGCAGGTTAGGAAGAACCATCTCGATTTTGTTGATCACCTTTCGGTTCTTGAGGAACATATATGCCTCTGCTTTAACTATGTCAACAAGGCCAGAGCTCTGCTTCTCGAGGAGATTCGTCAATATCAGAGCTCGAGTTCCTAACCAAAATTTAACTTTGTACTGATTTCAAGTTACTTCACATACTCAATGATTATGACCGCATTTTTATATGTTATCCAATTCGATAAGAAATAAAGCCTTTGCCTGGTATTTTTTATGATGAGCGCCAGGGCAATTGTGGCTCAGTGTACACAAAAAAGACCGAGTGAATCAATTAGTCAACATTTTTGTTTGAGAGGCGATCATATCATCCACAAGAATTAAGTAGCAATGCCTGGTTTATTCTGCTGTTGGTATTTTCTGCAAGTTGTTTACTGTTCTATAACTTTTTTGTTAACCTTTATGTTTAACATTATTTTGAATTGAATAGGTTAACTCTTCAGGTGATTTTGCCTGACAAGTTCCTGAATGCTGGACTCTGGTGAAACCTTTTGATATGAGATGTACGTAATGTATCTTAGGCATAATTCTGACATCTGTTTGATGTTGCAAGTCGTCTAAATTTGTTCATATCTATGAAACCGATTCCATCTTGCCAATTGGGTCATGCTCGAAAGTTGATGGAAATATAAATGCAGAAGCTTGCAGTTTGTGTTGTCATGAACTCACAAAGATTTGTTTTTGCAAGCCACACTGGAAAACAGAAAGTCTTTCTTCTTCAGTTTTTTGGTGTGATAGCTGGATAATATTCATTTTTTTTTTCACCTTAGCAGGTGATCTCTCTTCAGTTTTTGTTATGCACACTCTGTTGTAACCCTTCTTTTTTTTCTACAAATTATTAAAGTCACGCGGGCAGCAAGTATCTATGCTTTGTCCACTTTGGCCACACGACCAAGATACAGAGCCCTGGTCCCTGGAGCTTCAAACATTCCCGTTAAACCAACTTATTTGAGAACTGTCACTGAAAGTAACACTATCATGACGACTTCGATTAATAAAAAGATAATAAAGAAGTGGCAATGTAAGCCACAGGAGATTAGACAAACAAATGATGTATGTCATTTTGAGAAATAGGATCATGCGACTGACAGGCACTGGAGAGGAGAACTGAAGATGGCACTGGAATCTCTCCATAAGCCTAATTTAACATTCAAATGTTTTCCTTTTCACTTTTGCGTGTGAGAATAATGTTATATTTATATTCCACTAATTTTAGCCGCCTTTCATCGCTTTTACTTCAAGGAGGTCCAGTCCAAGAGCTGCTTTGCCAAGCAACAGAGAACTTGAATCCATATTCAAGTTTGCCGCGTTCCACGTATACAAACAACATATATTCGTATAAACCGCAATTAGGGGTAAGTTGGAAGCAATGTTTTGTGTTTCTTACCATACCGGCTGTTGACTGTTGCACAACACGAAAGGCCACAACGTTAACTTCTGTCGGTTATGTTTTGTCCTAATATAAAAGGAGGATTAAGTGAGTAAAAAGCTACGAGATAACATTCATTACAATTACGGAGAAAAATTTCTCTCATTCTTCCTCGCGTGAATTTGTCCTAATATAAAAGGAGGATTAAGTGAGTAAAAAGCTACGAGATAACATTCATTACAATTACGGAGAAAAATTTCTCTCATTCTTCCTCGCGTGAATCACAAGTAGCGTTTGGTTCGTGTCCTCATGAGTGAAGATAAATGATAGGAATATGGAAGTCCTGTGCCCCGTAGTGTTTGCTTGATGTCCTCACTTATTTTTGTCCCGACTTCAGAGCACAGAGATAAATTTTTTGCTCATTCGAAGACTGTGATACAACATTTCTTGTCCCAGGACGGAAACAAAACACATAAGAAAATTTCAAAAATACCCTCCCTCCACTGCGTCTGAGACCTAAAACAAAATCACTTTCTCTCAACTCTCTCTCGCAGCGCTCCTTCTTCCCTCTGGTTCGTCTCGGCAGTCAAAGGTAAGTTTTTTTTTTTTTTTTTTTTTCTGTTCATTTTCTCCCCTTCTTTGCCTCTCGTTTCGCTATCCTTGTTTGATTCCTTATGCGTTTACTTGATTGCTTTTGCTCTCTTGGTTTGTTGCATCTCTGTTCATTTTCTGTTCCCATATCTCTCTCTTTCTGGGGTTGTTTGCATTTGGGGGTGGCTCCTTTCAACTGCTGGAGTTTGATTTTGTTTAGTTCATTTTGCTTTTTCGGTTTGGATTGAAGGTTTGTGATTCTTCTCTATTTGTGACGTAGTGTGGGAAGGAAAAACAAAGATAAGTATAATAGAATAGGTTATAATTGATGTAGATTGTAGTTGGAACATGAAAAGAGGGCTTAGGGTTTGTAGAAAAACCTCTAAAAGCATAGAATTATTTGATTGATAAAAGACATACCTAAAA
>JANVCQ010000007.1:20061374-20079825 GCA_025531925.1 Erythroxylum plowmanianum
GGCCCCGAGGCCATTGAATTGTTTATATACATTGTTTTCCGCATAAATTATAATGTGTTTGTGCATGAGTTAAAAAATTTTATACTGAGTGATGTAGCACGCCACCCTCGCGGGGCACGGACCTGGACATCACCGTCGATGTCGGGTTCGGGTCTTGCGAGAGTGGGGTGTTACATGAGGACCCTCCCTATGTTCCTCCTCTGCCTTACCCACCAAGAATACCATTCATAAGAGTTGACGAGGTCAGATGTTCAAAGAAGCGCGAGGAAGAAGAACATATGTCAATGGACATAAAGTTTGAAGAAGGTATGAAAGTCTCTGTTCGTGAAGCAAAAGAGGAAGAAGAAAAGGGAGTGACTAAGGAAGAACAAGAGCAACTCACCCTTTTACCAAACAAACTGCTATACTTAATAGAAGATTCAGGGAGTTTCCTTATTCCCTATTTTATCGATAGTTTGTTAGTGAAAAGGACATTACTGAAATTAATTAGTTTTCTCAACTTTGTCAATATTGTCCCTATAGTCATTTTACAATTTGTAGCTTATTCATAGGTTACAAAATTGATGTTGAACAAGAAGGTGGAAGCAAGCCATGCATAATTCCTGGCTAAGCTTCCAAAGGTGCAAGGTTAAGCTAATGACCCTAAATTAGCACGTTTAGTAGTTATATTTAAATTGTTGTGTGGTTAGGTTTATTTTAAATTCTAAAATAAGTTTGTAATGATGGGGAATGGTTGGATTGCTAACTCTCTTATATTGTTTGAATCAATTATAAGAAAGGGAACCCAGCTTGGTGTTAAACGCATTGGGTCTCCATCTCTGACACCATCCCTACCTTAATCACCCTGATGAGTTCATGTTCTAACCCCTCTCTTTTCATTTTTGTTAGTATTTTCTTCTTATATTTATCTTATTTTGTGTTTTATTTCCCCTGGTGTGTTTATGTACCTTCTTATATGGATAATGTATTGTTCAAATGTGGGGAGGATTGTATGTTTTGCTTTGAGTGCAAATTGTGCATATCGTTATGTTAGTGTATTTAGGTTGCGTATTGTAAATTGTGTGAATGTTCGATGGCTTAGATGAAATGAAATCGATTTAATTTTAAACATAATCTATTAGGTTGTGAAGAGTTATTAGCTCACAAAATTAGTGATCTGGGTTCTTTGGCTAAAATATGTAACTATATTAGGGTTCAGTGTTAATTTATCACCCTATAAGTTGTCACATTCATCCATAATTTTAGGTCTTTCAACTAAGTAGCTTTGCTAGTATTTTTTATCAAAATGAGTAGCTAAAACACCAAGGCGTACATTAATTAAAAAAGAAAAAGAAAAGTGTTTGTAAATTTTAAATAAATAACTATTCTGTTGGCCTTTGGTTATGAATAAAGCTAGTAGCTAGTTGAGAACGTGACGTAGTTGAGTAAATGAATCGATACACATCACAAATGCATGTCTTCACATCAAAAGGCTATAATAATGTTTCACCCAAGCAACTTACTAAAAATATAACTTAGTCAAGTAACCGCATCGACATTCATCACCAATGTTTTCCTCTGTGTAAAAAAATTAGGTCCATATCCACAAAAAGTAACAAAATAAAGACGTTTTTTAATAAAACCTACCGAACTTGTAAGTAGCTTAACTTTTCATGAAAATGTACTTAAGAGTACTTGCATAGTTGATTGACCAATAATTATTAATTTGTGTGTAGAATTGAAATGGGTGAACCCATTTGACATATAAGTTTTGATTAATATATATATTTAGTCCAAAGCTCCTAGACGTGATTTTGCATGTTAATAATTTGGAACAACTTGAATGATTGTGTTTAGAGTTAACTTTGTTTCGTGAAGTTGAAGCCATTGTCTCATTATTGCATTGTGTGCTTTGTAATTTTATGTTGTTTGTTGTTTTGTTTGCTTGAGGACAAGCAAATGTTTAAGTGTGGGAATGTGATAAGTCTAAATTACATCGTGTTTTAGGGCATAGTTTGATATGTGTTTAGTCGTTAATTCAATCATTTAGTATGTGTTAAGGTTAAAATTGTGTTAATTTCTTAATTATTTATGTTTAAAATATTTTATGGGTTAGTACAAGTTTTTGATCTTAAATATTATATTTTTGAGGTACCTTGATGTGCTTGCTAATGTTTCAGGGCCGATATCGAAGAACATAGGAGTTTTAGAGGGAACCTGGGCCACAATGTAGGTGCCATGATCATGACAGAAGCTTTAAAAATGGCCCACAATCGTGGCCTGCATGCCACGATCATGACAGATGGCTCAAATGTGAGCCACAATAGTGGCTTGCATCAGGCAGACCCATAGACGCCTATAAACTTCATTTTTTGAGAAACTTTTTGGACATTTCGGACCCCAAAAAAAACTCCAAGGTTACCCAAAATATAAAAGGTTATTTAAAGAAAAACAAGTGAAGAAAAAAGGGAGCTTTACATTGAGCCACTATTGGAAACCCTAAAGAGAGAGAAAAAGACGAGAGAGAGAGAAGAAGAGGAGGAAGAAGGAGTAAGAAGGAGGAAAAAAGTGGATCCCAACGCCATTGCTTCCCAAATCAAGTGGTATCCTGACACCACTGCATTCCCGATTTGTGCAACCTAAGTTCCATTTTCTCTTCATTTCCTTTTTCATTTAAATGTATAAAGTTGGGATGGATTGTATGGAAATGGAGTTGGTTGTTGATAATGTTCTAAACTCTCCTTTGGGATTTTACTTTTAGTTAATGTTGATTTAGTTATTTTTGTGTTTATTGGATTTGGTATTGTGATTGATTAATGTATTTGCATGTTTCGGTAACAAACCGAGAGGGTGAGCCAGATAAAAATGATTACATCATATTAATGAGAGTTAGGTGATCTAATTGACCATTTAACCATTCTAGTCAGTAATTTTATGAAGAGAGATCTCATGTGAGACACGATTATTTATTAGAAAGCTTTAGAACTAATTAGAATTATGGGTAATTTGTGAATTGAGAGGTTGCAAGTTCTATAATTAGATTAGGGTTTACTATTAATAGTTATAAATCAAGAGAGAGTAATTAACGCTACGACCGTCTAGAACCGACATCCTGTAAAAACATAAAAGGCTAGATTAGTACTAATGATAGGTAAAATTTCCTCTCTCATAACTTGATTAACTCTCTTGATAGATTTCTATTGTGACCTGTGTGACTACTTAGTTTAATTATGTTTTATTGAAATTTTCTCTTTACAATTCTTGAATCAATTTCTAGTATTTACTTTCCCTATTCACTTTTACGTTTTTTATTTCTTTTTATTCTTTTCTCTGAGCCTTAGACGACCTAGGATTAGGCTAGTACCCTCCTCGTGGGATCGACCATTCAATACTACAAAGTATGACCCATGTACTTGTAGATTATTGAGGGTTTTATACATTGTAAAACTTGCTCAACAAAAGTGTTAATTCTACTAAATGGATTGATGCTATGAAAGAAGAGTTGAGTTCTATGGAGTATAATAAAGTTTGGGACTTAGTCAAATTGCCTTAAGGTTATAAAAGAGTTAGATGTAAGTGGATTTTAAAGACCAAACATGACTCTCATGGCAATATTGAAAGACATAAAGCTAGACTTGTTGCCAAAGGTTATACTCAGAAAGATGACATTGAATATAAGGAGATGTTTTCACCTATTTCAAAGAAATACTCCTTTAGAATTATTATGGCACCAGTGGCTGATTATAATTTGGAGTTACATCAAATGGATGTGAAAATAGCCTTTCTTAATGGTAATTTAGAAGAAGACGTGTATATGGATCAACCTAAAGGCTTTTCAATTGAAGGAAAGGAAGACTTCATCATGTGCAAACTTAAGAAATCAATATATGGACTTAAGTAAGCCTCCCGACAATGGTATCTTAAGTTTAATGATATTATTATCTCCTTTTAGATTTAAAGAAAACATTGTTGATCGTTGTATATATCTAAAAATTAGTGGGAGTAAGTTCATATTTTTGGTGCTTTATGTTGATGATATCTTGTTAGCTACTAATGATCTTGGTTTAATACACAACACCAAGAAATTTCTCTCTTAGAATTTTGAAATGAAAGATTTGGAGATTATGTGATAGGAATTGAAATATTCTATAACAGGTCACAAGGACTATTAGGCTTATCTCAGAAAGCTTATATTAATAAGGTCTTAGAGAGATTTGGCATGAAAAATTTCTGCAAATGTAGTTCCAATTCAAAAAGTAGACAAGTTTTTGTCTTAGTCAATGTCCAAAGAATGAATTGGAACATAAGCAAATGGCAAATATTCTTTATGCTTTAATTATTGGAAGTCTAATGTAAGCTCAAACTTGCACCAGGCCAGACATTAGCTTTGCTGTCAATATGTTGGGTAGGTATCAAAGTAATTCTGGATTGGATCATTTGAAAGTTGCAAAGAAAGTTTTGAGATATCGACAAGGTGCTTAAGATCGTATGCTCACTTATAGGAGATTTAGTCATCTGGAAGTGATTAGATATTCAGATTCAGATTTTTCTGGTTGCATTGATATCAGAAAGTCCACTTTTGGCTACCTTTTTTTATTAGCTGGAGGGGCTGTTTCTTGGAAAAGTGTAAAGCAGTCTATCATTGTTGCGTCCATTATGGAAGTTGAATTTATAGCATGTTTTGAAGAAACAATTCAAGGATTATGCTTGTAGAACTTTGTTTCGAGACTTGAAGTTGTTGACAGTACTGCCAGGCTGTTAAAAATTTATTGTGATAATTCTGCAACAGTTTTCTTTTCAAAGAATGACAAATATTCTAAATTTGCTAAACATATGGAATTAAAATACTTTTTGTTAAAGAAGAAGTTCAGAAACAAACAGTGTCAATTCAACTTATTGGCACTAATTATATGATTGTAGATCCTTTGACGAAAGGATTGGCATCGAAAGTCTTTAAAGCACATGTTGAAAGAATGGGTATTATGAGATACCATTATTGAGATTTATGATGTTTGTTTTTTGACACTGTGAATTCATTTATGTTTATGTTTCTGTCAATCATATTTTATATTATACATTTATGAATAAATTATGTTGATAGGATTTGTCATTGAATAAGACATGATTATTGGATCATTATTGTGTTTCTTATTTATAGATCATATTGAGTAAGGCGCTAATATTGTAGTACATTGAAGGAATTATATTATTTGTCGTTGAATAAGACATGATTATTGGACCATTATTGTGTTTCTTATTTATGGATCATATTGAGTAAGGCGCTAATATTGTAGTACATGGAAGGAATTATATCCTTTGTTAAGATATGAAACCACTACAACTCTTACTAGTATCTTTGTTTGATTATGATTTATGATATAATCAATATTAAAGAATTTAGCAAAATTTATGTGCAGAATGTTTATTTATTATAAAACCATGATATAATCTTTTTCAATTAATGAGCTAAGTGGGAGAATGTAAAACCCATATATTTAATATGTGGCTCATTAATTAATTATAGTTTTAATAATATTAAATGCTAAATTCTGATTGGTCAATTTGATTAAGTAAGATAATGTTGATTAAGTAAGTTTTAAACTTACCGTTTGATGGAAACGATTCATATATCCTTATTTTATTTGAAATTGGTCCTCTCTCTCGCCCACACACCTGTTTCATTTCACCAATATTAGAAAGTACGATTATTCAAGGAAAGAGAAGAGAAATCAAGTTTCTCTATATTCAATCATTTAAAAGGGGATAACTAGTCCTCTCTCTCGCCTACACGCCTCTGATTATTTTTCATAATCAAAAAGTAGGATTATTGAGGGAAAGAGAAGAGAAATCAAATTTCTCTATGTTAAGTCATTTAAAAGAGTTTTTCCTCCATTACAATTAAACAAAAATCATAGATCAAGGTACATACTCTATATTCTATATTTGAAGTAAAACATAGAATTTTGAGGTCCTATTGTAATTATGTCTATGCAAAATTATGCTTACAAATTATACACGTTTTTTTAAAAGGTGGAAATTACAAATATAGGTGTCGTTTGAAACTTGCTCAATTGCCTTTTATGCCATCAGTTTCTTGTTTTATGCTTGATTTTGATACATCTTGCTCTTTACAGATGATTCTCACCCATTATCGTTGGAACCCGTTACTGAACTGTTGTATGTTGCGGCAGATAGTGATTCGAAAAAGAATTCAAGAATAGTATAATTACATTGATTTCAAGTAACTCTACAATTCAACTTTCATAGTCGGGGCTCGAAATATGAAAGCTTATTATGATTCTATAATGTAACCGAGGTGGTCAAAAACACCAAACCAACATTCAGCTGGGTTTGTTGCTCTATGTTGTCATACCTAGATTCTGTCTACTGCCATGCATATTATTTATTTTATCTATGTAGACAAGATATATCAAATAATTAAACCACTGCGACTTTCTTTTTGAAAGGAAACTAATTAAATAAAGACCACTCGCGACTGAATATCTTTTGCCAAATCATTGGATACTCATCTACGACTTTTCAGTTTTTCTGCATTTGCATGTAAAGCAAACGAAGTACATGAAACATTCAAATCAATCAATCTACTTTGTCAATTGACGGTGCTGATCTGTCATAAATTAACGCATGGCAGATTTTGGCCGATTTGATGGAAAGTGGCAGTAAAGAAGAGCTTTGAGGTTTGTTTGATATTATTATTCTTTAGATGTTTTGAAGAAAAGGACCTGTGGCAAATTTTCTTGGGGTTAGATACAAAGGCTCATCGGTCTTCAACCCAAAACTTCTTATTGGGTAACTACAAAAACCCAAATTTCTAACTAATTGTTTGTCTTATGCAATTATTAAAATAGTTGGGTCTATCTATACTCTATGGGATCACTTTAGTAACATTACCAATATTTTAAAAATCTTATCAGAAGTTAAACAAGGAAGATGAGATGTTTAAGTTTTAACCCTTAAAAAATTTAACTGATATTAGATTGTTATAAATTTGATTAAAGATTAGATAAAATTAAAGAACTCAAAATATAATTATAAGAAATTATACTTATAAAAAAATTTAAGTTTAATTTAAAAATAGATATTGAATAAAATTAATTAATGAATTTGGATTTATAAGAAATTAATTTAGAAAAATCGATCCATTAATTCATAAACTAGTCGGTTTTTAAGAACAAAAGTTATTTAAGTAAAATAAATCAAAGAATTTAAAATCAAACTGAAAAGTTAGTCTATTTAAAATTTTTATAGTTGAATCGACCAAATCGATTAGGTCTAAAAACTAAATCTACATGTTATCCCTTTTTTTTAAGAGCAAAATACTCAAATTCTCAATCATGATGATTAAACTTACTCAGAAACTGAGGAGTAGAAACCCAAATCCGTAGATACGCAAAGCGAATAGATGCTCGAGCTAAGGAATGAGCACGTCTATTGGCTTGCCTACGAATCCACCAATAAGAAATATTCGGTAACAATAATAACAAAGTCTTACAATTACAAATAACAATACTCAACTCGGAATGATCGAAGTCTGGTGAGCTAAGTGCAAAAAATAAAATTTGAGAATCCATAAAAATAGTGTCACTGCATTCAATGTGCTGCTGTCTTAGAATTTGAAAGGAGTGTCGAAGTGCTAGTGCTTCCACAATCAAGGGATCCGCACCACCAACATAGTGACCAGAAAAAGCTCGAATAAACTCTCCCTCAACACTCTCCAACACTGCTCCAAAGCCAAGCATATCTTCTTAATGGAATATCGCTCCATTAATTTAAAGTTGACAATCGTTATTGCTGCTGTCCGTCGGAGAAGAAGATGAAAAACGCTGCAATAATCTACATGTTGATGAAGAAGAAGCCGACTCAAGAGTCCTAGAATGATTCCAAAGCTCTAAGAAATTTAAAGCTTCCAAATGAATTATATAGCAAGTTGTATTTTTGTTAGATCAAAACATATTATTTCTTGTCATCCAAATGTGTCTTGCATAAATCACAAATTTTTGGATCTTAATTTTGTCACCACCATTGAGTACCTGAATCCAACCACATTTTGCAAGCTTTCCACAAATCCTCTCATATCACATGCCAATATTTTTTTTATAAAAAGCTAGATTAAGTCCATCTGGTCCCCATGATTTATCCGGCTTCATATCAAACATCGTTGTTTTCACTTCATCTAGAGTCACCGAAGCAGTAAGCAAATTATTTTGAGTCCCTCCTATTTTGGACCAAACCAGATTGAGAATGTCTTCACCATTTGAGATCTCGCCTTCAAAAATCTTCCCAAAATAATCTTTAATTTCCTCTTCTAACTCAACTATATCAGTAACTACTCTTCCATCTTCTTTTTGTAAACTTTCAATCGAAACTTTCTTTCTACAAGCACAAACCATTGCATGGAAAAACTTTGAGTTCCTATCACCATTTAACAGCCATCTTTGCTTATCATTTTGTTTGTTCCTGCAATCTTCTTTGTACAAAATAACATTCCACTCTTTTTTAAGCCTCTGAACCTTCCTATCGTCGAACACATCCCTCGCCTCCTCCAACAACAAATGTAACTGTTTCTGTTTTTTCCAGAACGCAGAATTATGCTCTCTGCCCCAACGGTTAATCTCTTCTATACACGCATCACAACTTCTCATAAAATCAATAGCAGAAACAAAATTCCATGAATTTTTAATTACCTGTTCCAAACCAAAATCTCCCAACCAATTGTTATCAAACCGAAACTTCCTATATTTTACATCAACTGGCCTTCTATTCAATCGGACCAAAATTGAAGAGTGATCATAAATTGGGGCTACGACAAACTTAGGGACAACATTAAGGAAAAGAGATGACCAGCTCAAAGTTGTCATTGTTCTATCCGATTTTTCGCGGCAAACCACCACGTTATCCCTCTTCTTTTCCCATGTATATCGATACCCTTACCAAGGAACATCGCTCAAGCCACAATCTGAAATAGCATCGGCAAAATTGTTGATTAAATGTCTCTAAATAGCAACACCACCCAACTTATCTTCTTCCGTCAACAAGTTGTTAAAATCTCCTAAGCATAGCCAAGACCTTAAGTCTCTGCCTGACAAATCACGAAGCAAATCTCATGAAGCACGATGTCTAGAACTCTCAGGAAAGTCGTAATAACCAGTCAGTTGCTAACTATTATTCTGGAAAATCATAGTAGCATCAATAAAATTACTCGAAAAACCCCTAATAGACACATCAACTTCATTCTTCCATAATAAACACAAACTCCCACTCCTACTAATACAATTCACTGTAAAACAATTATCATAGCGAACTAAATGACAAACCTCCTCCATTTTGTTCCTCTGCACTAGCGTCTCCATAAGAAAAACAATTAGTGGTCTACAAGTAAAAAGGAGATCACTTAGTGCTCGTATCGCGCCAGGGTTGCCTAAACCCCGGCAATTCCAGCTTAAGATACTCATTGTCTTTGACTTTCCCATCTCGCGGGAATTAGTTGTTTCCTTATGCCTAGTCGATGAAGGAACTGAGTTAGAGCTCGATGTAGAATCCTTATTGTGCATGGAAACTGCATGAGTTGAGGTTTTAGTAACACACTGCCTTTTCTTAATGTCTTTGGCTTTGCTTAGAGGGTCATTTTCACTTAAATTCTGTATTGGGCTCTTGGCCAGGCCCAGCTCCCTCGCAATCCATACTATTTCTTGGATTAGGTGAGATGCTCCCCAGTTGACCACTAAACAAATTATTGCGAAAATCCCTTGCCATAAAAACTTATTGGTTCACATTTACTGCCCTTTTTGAAATTCTGTCATTACCGCTAGATTCTGCACTTTCCAAATTACGAATCCAACTACTGGTCGGTTGACTCCTCCAGTGAGGCGGTGCTCGGAGAGATTCATCCCATGCCGGAATCAGTTCCTCTGGCTTCTTGTACAATTGCAATTCACAAAACTTATCGGTGTGACCGATAATACCACACAAATGACAAAATGTTTTGAGCTTTTTATATCGAAACTTCACATAGAACATATCACCATTATCGTCCGCTAACTATTTTCTTCTTTTTAAGGGCTTCCTGATATCCATCAACACCCTTATTCTCATGTACGACTTCTTATCATAATCTTGGAAAACTTTTGCATCATATTCCAGAAATTTCCCAACAAAATTATCCAATAGCTTCGCCATCTCCTGTGACATAAAACCTAGTTGGAAATCATGCACTTAAACCCAGGAAAGAGAATGGGTCAATGGGATTACCAACGGATTATCTTTTTCACCTATTTCCTTCCACACTAGCAAGTGGTTTCAAGGAGAACCCTCCTGAACTCGATCCAAATCGACTTGATTGAAAAAAAAGAAATAGATAACGCTTGACTCCCGAATTGCTAATACCCACCCCTCCCAAGGGATGTCAAATATCAGCTAATGTGTTCTGCATAGACTCGAAATTAATCTTACTGTATGTCAATCAATATGCCCACTATATAGAATTGAAAAGTGGCAGCCTAAGATTGGCTAGGACCAACAATTTTAATACAATCATCTTCTTCATCAGATACTGCTAATGATGAAAAGATGGTCCTCCATAACATAGCCAATAGAAATCAGAAAAGAAAAGAAAGAGAAAAAGGAAAAAGAGAAATGAAGAAAAGAGATGAGATTAGATCATTCTAGGGTTGAAATATGCACGGCGCATAGGGTACATGCATAAAGTAGAAGAGAGAATCAAATGGAAGGTTCATGTTATCCCTCTTTATCCCATTCTAATTATGCATTAAAGTAATTTGATTTCATCAATCCGAATTCATTAATAAAGGGATCCAATAATTAATTATTATCGTTGTCTTATTCAAAAAAATTTTCAAAATTTGATTAATCTATTTTGGTAGATTCTCTTCCTCTATTATTTATGTCTTCCACTAAAGAATACAAATCAAAATTTTATTGACGATACTATCCGGCCACTCAATCATAATGCATATAAATACAAAATATTTTTGTAATATTTATCTGTATTATAAATAATAAAATAATTTTTTATTATTACAGATAAAAAAAAACCATTTAGTCTATATTTGAAATAAAATGTAAAAAATTTATATAAAGAATGAAGTTACCGTTTACTTTTCAAGGTTGCAGCATCGTGTTATTCAAAATAAATCGTAACAATGGGCAAAGACAAAGAGACAAAAAGTAGAAAAGAAAATTCATTTTCAATCTCTTTTCCTTTTCTTTTGGGTATTTTTGTGATAAAGAAGAAAATTTGTAACGTTTGGAATGCAAATGCATGTGAAACCAACAACGGTTACTGTAAATGTAAACAAACAAACAAAGAGAGCGTGGCAATCGCCGGCCTTCTCTTGTCTGCTACCCCTCAACTCCTTCCTCCTCTTCTACTCAGTACCATTTTCATCATTTACCCTTTTTTACTATGTCTTCCTATCTCTGTCTCTTTCTTATTTTTCTTCTTTTTTCCGACTCTTATCTGTCCACAATTTCTAGTATGTCATCTTTCTTAGTGCTCTTGTTATCTTCTTCTTCCTTGAGTATTTGGTTTTTACCATAAATTTGGAGGTTTCAAGCCTTTCTGAGCAACCCCATACGCTTTCCTATTTCGGGCTTTTCCAAGGTAGTTACAGTTACAAGGTTGTTACATGGTTTTAAAGCCGTCATTTTCTTGTTTCTATAACTCATAACTTACCTCATCGGCCTCCCGCCAAGTTTTTTTTTCCCGGCGAACGGCAGACGGGGGCTACGAGACATATGGCAGCTGTTTTCTGGGTTCTTTTTGTTTCCTTGGTTTCATCAATATTCTCACAACCCTTCACTACCACCACCGACACGTCGGCTCTTCTCCGTTTCAAAAGCTCGGTTTTTAGCGACCCTCTCAATTTGCTCTCTTCCTGGAGCTCTACTTCCGATTGCTGCACTTGGTATGGCGTCACTTGCGATGAGTTTTCCGGCAGAGTCATTGCCTTGAACATTACTGGCAGCATCGCCTCACTTCTCGCAGGAACATTACCGGATTCTATTGGAAACCTGACAGAGCTTCGAAGTTTGATACTTTCTCACAACGCCCTCTCTGGTGAGATCCCTGCAAGCATTGGGAATCTTCGGTTCTTGGAGGTTTTAGAGTTTCAAGGAAACAATTTCTCTGGGATTATTCCCTCTCGGTTAAGCACTCTTCAATCTCTTCAAGTCCTCAACTTTTCGTTTAATTCGCTAAGTGGTGAAATTCCCGGTGACCTGATTGGTTCTGGCAATCTGAGAGTGATTGATTTGTCAAATAACAAGCTCTTTGGAGATATCAGAATCAATGGTTCAAGGGAATGCTTGGGATTGAAACACTTGAAACTGTCTAATAACCTTCTGGAGAATAACATTCCAAAGCAGATTGGCAATTGTAAAAATTTGAGAACTCTGCTGCTTGATGGAAACAATCTAGGAGGTCAGATACCGGTTGAGATTGGTCAAATTCCAGAGCTTCGTGTCTTAGATGTTTCCACAAACAGTCTAAATGATAAGATCCCCAAAGAGTTAGCCAATTGTCGAAAACTAGCTGTTGCGATATTGACTAATCTCAGTAACTTTGTTGGTTTTGGGGATAAACCCGTGATAGAGTTCAATGCTTTTGATGAAAGCATTCCTTATGAGCTGTTGACACTTCCAAGTCTGCAGATTTTGTGGGCACCAAGAGCAAATCTTCATGGAGAGTTGCCTCGCAACTGGAGTAATTCATGCTCACTGAGAGTTCTTCACTTGGGGCAAAATTCTTTAACAGGTATTGTGCCTGAAGGTTTGGGAGTTTGCAAGAACCTTACTTTCTTGGATTTGAGTTACAACCGTCTAGTTGGCTACCTTCCTGAGCAGCTGCAGGTTCCTTGTATGATCTACTTTAATGTTAGTCAAAACAGTATCTCTGGTAGTCTTCCAAGTTTTCCTAACGGCAATTGTGATGTTGACTTGGTCTGCTGTAGTGGAGATCCCAAATTTCTAGATCTGGAGGACATGCAGACTGCATACTCCAACATTCCTGTTTGGGGTATCCAAATGGAGAATCTTTTGGGGTCCATTAATGATGAAGGTTTCCCTATTGTTCACGATTTTAGTTGGAATCAGTTCAATGGTAAATTGCCATTGTTTTCATTTGGAGAGGAATTATTGAAAACCAAGACTAAATGTTCATACAAATTGTATTTGAACAGTAACGCGTTCAATGGGTCTCTCCCCGGTGGACTTGTTACTAGTTGTAATAATCTCCTTAGCATATCTGTCAATGTGAGCGCCAACCATCTATCCGGTGAGCTTAAGGAGCTGTTGCTTTTCAGTTGCCGGCAAATGAGAGAGTTTGAAGCAGCGTATAATCAGATTAGTGGGTCACTAACCCATGATCTTGGGAACTTAAAGATGCTTGAATACATTGACCTGAGAGGGAACAAACTCTCTGGTTATCTACCCAGTCAGTTGGGAAGTTTGCAGTCTCTGCAAGTATTTCTTCTTGGAGGCAACAACTTGACGGGGGAAATACCATCTCAATTTGGTCAGTTGGCTTCCCTCATGGTTCTGGATCTTTCACATAACAATGTAACTGGAAAGATTCCTATAAGTTTGGTGAATGCTAAAAGTCTTGAAATACTGCTGCTCAACAACAATAAGCTTTCAGGTGAGATTCCCTGGCATTTCTCAGACCTTCCCAACCTTACTTTACTTGACGTTTCTTTCAATAATCTCTCTGGTCCTGTACCGCATGTTCCAAGTTTGGCAGATTGTGATAGGCTCAAAGGTAATACTTATATGGACTTGTGCCCAGAAAAAGCTTCATCCTCTGAGCTTCCACTGTCGGGTACTGGTGTAAATTTGCGGAATCCTAAGAAAAAGAAAATATATATTATTGCAGCAATTATTTCAGCCACTCTCTTAGTTTTCTTATTACCGGTGGTAGTTTTGATCTTGGTCTGTTGGAAGAGAAGATTCTGTAAAGATTCAAACTTGAAAGAGAAAATAGTAGTGACTTTTGCAGATGCCCATACTGAACTTACTTATGACAATGTTGTAAGAGCAACTGGGAACTTCAGCGTTCGGTACCTGATTGGTACTGGTGGCTTTGGGTCCACTTACAAAGCAGAACTATCACCAGGTTACCTTGTAGCTGTGAAGAGGCTCTCCATAGGCAGAATTCAAGGCACTCAACAGTTTGATGCAGAGATTAGAACATTAGGCAGAATTCGGCATAAGAACCTCGTTACACTGATTGGTTACTATGTGGGAGAGGCCGAGATGTTCCTAGTATACAATTATCTTTCTGGCGGAAACCTTGAAACCTTCATTCATGACAATTCGGGGAAAAATGTACAGTGGTCAGTCATATACAAGATAGCTCTTGACATTGCACAGGCGCTTGCTTACCTCCATTACTCGTGTGTTCCCCGTGTACTTCATCGAGATATCAAGCCCAGCAACATCTTGTTGGATCAAGAGCTCAATGCCTACCTATCAGACTTTGGTTTGGCCAGACTTTTAGCAGTTTATCAGACCCATCTTACAACCGATGTTGCAGGCACATTTGGGTATGTTGCACCTGAATATGCAACCACTTGTAGGGTGTCTGACAAATCAGATGTTTATAGCTTTGGAATAGTGCTGTTAGAGCTCTTGTCAGGCAAGAGGTCCCTTGATCCGTCATTTTCCGAGTATGGGAATGGCTTCAATATCGTTGCTTGGGCTAAGATGATGATCAAGGAGGGGCGTTCTAGTGAGCTTTTCTCTTCAGAATTATGGGAACCAGGGCCTAAAGAGAAATTGCTGGGGCTGTTGAAGCTTGCTTCGACCTGCACGGTAGAATCATTATCTGTGCGCCCATCCATGAAGCAAGTCCTGGAAAAATTGAAACAATTGAAAACTTGACAGTTTTGCATAATTCTAACATAGGGTGTTGGTGTGAAGGTGACGCCAATTACACCACAAATATTCCAATACCTTGAGGTGAGATCAATTAAATGGGAAAATTCCTTTTAGAATTGTGTTAGATTAAGGTATTATATACAAACTCATTTTGCATGCTAGAGCATTAACTTCTTCATTTCCTGCCAATCATGCTCTGTATTTAGCCGGCTGCCAAGTCTTTTATGTCTCACCTTCAAAACATTATTTTGGAGCTGAAACTAGTACAACTTTTACAGCAGGTTGGATTGTTTCCCCAGCTCACAATTCGCATCTGCATAGGGTGCTCGAGGCATTACTGCTACATTTCTCACAGTATTCTTAAATTTCCGTCTTCTGGTGTTCGAGGCATTACTGCTACATTTCTCACAGTATTCTTAAATTTCCGTTTTCTTCTTCTCAGCCCCTTTTCATCTCTTTGCAGAATTGATTCACAAGCTTTACGAGTATTAAAGCATAAGAAGTAGAATGCTAACGGATGGCTTATTGGACTTCTACTACATACTAAGATCTTGGGCAAAGCAAGTCAAACTAACACCTATCGTTTTCTTGAGGTTGTAAAGTTCCTTAGGACACATTTGACTCATCTTTTACTGGTTTTGTACAGAATTACATGGGAGGAACCATATGTGACAAATAATATCACAGGATTATTTATTGTAGTGGAATGTGTCCTAAGTACCTCGGATTCAGCACGTATTCTGACCCAAATAGGTTCAAAATCAATTCTATATTCTGTATTTTCATGACTTGGTGGACATTGTTTGTGGTATCTGGAAAACAAACTAAAGCAGGTTAAAAAAATGGGCATTTATTGTCTCTCTTTTAAGGCAATTATTCAACACGACTGCTTTACCATACACCGAAAAGAGCAAGTTAATTGATGAGAAAAAGCCTCAATTTCTTTTATCTTAAAAGGGAATCTGTCTCCTTTAGCTGGGGAGAAGAAAGGGTATTATCATATTGATGAGGAGGCACTGCAAAGAACTGTGGGATTAAGCCGTAAAATCAAGTACTAACACCTTGCTTTGCCTTTAGGACAAGCTCTTCAGTTGTGGTGCAAATGATCTCATTAGCCCGTTTTAGCCCAACGGAGTAGAGCCTTCCAAGGGTGTCCTGTATTGTATGTATTCAATGAAATTGTCTAAAAGTACTACCAACAGTCGACACAACACATGCTCAACCGAGAAACAATTCCCGGCTTCTCTAAATTGCACAATGCATCATCCACTTCGAAATTACAGCTCTCGACCCACTCCACTCTAGTTAGCTCCTCACAACGCAAATCCATATTCTACACCCATACTATGTTTACTGTTACAATGACTTACCAAAAAACCCCAAATCGCACACAAAATGAGCCAAAGTCTAAATATAGTAGTTGAACTCTTGCAATTCATCTCAATCTTACCAATCCCTCGTGTTTAAGTGTTTTCCACAAAGATAAGTAAACCCGCAAAATTTATTAAGCCAACACAATATAGTGGACAGTAATAAGAAGAGAAAGATGCACAAAGCTTTTAATTAAAATTGTCAAACCTTTATATTACTCACAATTGGTACAAAGGAATCAAAGCTCCAATTCTCTCTAATTGAATAAAGACTTTGCTCAAATGAGCTATTTATAAGCTTTTGGAGACTTTTTGGGCAATAATATAAGAAAGTGATCTCAAGGCCACCAAATCACTAACTTAGTTGGTGGATGACATCTTCAATCACTTTAAACATTACTTTAGTGGGTGGTTTACATAACTTACTACTATCCCGCTTTTAAGTTAAACGAACATGTGCAAAATGCTTACAAGACACTTCATCCACGTTTTTTTGCCATGTACTCCCACCTTTTTGATGATTCATCTTACTAGCTTTGTCACATCACTTATGATCTTCATCCAAAGGTGAAAATTAGTCAAGTTTCGAGCCAATCGCACATGGTCCAACCAATGTGCACCCATGGTCTAATCTGTTCCTCCATGGTCCATCATTTGATCGTAATTTCTTCCTTAGTCCCACCAAAGACAATTTACAAAAATAGCCAAGCCCATCAAAGCTAATCGTAGCTCAAACCATGCTAGATGTTGGTCAAGGCTCACCAATGGGTAGCAAAAAGGATCCTACAATGTTAAGGGGCTAACAAACTACCCCACTAAACAAACCCAATTCCCTCGTCAGAATAAATTGAAGGTATTCATTTACCTAGAATTTTAATTGTCAGAAGATAGTGTCTTTCTTCCAAGTACCCTCCGAGATTGGTTTATTTTTCTACTGAATCAGGAACTCCATCCTTCTATTCTTCTTGTGTAACCCCAATATTCAATGATGCAAAACCTTCTCAAATTGATCAACGATTTGTTTCCTTACAACCAGTAGAGCTTTCTTTACTTGACTTCTTTTAACATTTGTTGAATCCTCAAAATATGGTTTAAGAAAACTTACATGAAAAATAAGATGTACCTTTAAATACCTGGGTAACTTAAGTCGATAAGTTACATTTCGCACCTTTCCAAGAATCTTGAATGACCCATTATAGTTTGACACCAACATTCGATTCACCTGCTTACTACTGATCTTTTTCCAAATTTTGAAGTTAGTTTGAGAAGTATCTTATCCCCAATGTCAAAGTCAAGTGGTCATCTGTTTTTATCTTCATATTTCTTCATCCATTTAGAAACTTTACGAAGACTATCCCATGCTTCATCCAACAATTCTTATTTTTCCTTTGCAAATCGGTAAGCATCTAGAAACATTCCTCCCGACATTTGTTATGCTATCTCGAGAGGGGTATGTGGTTGTTGTCTAAGAATGATTTCAAAAGGACTTTTCTCTATCGCTGAGAATCTGTGCAAGTTATAATAAAACTATGCAGTATCAAGTAAACTTAGCCAATTTCATTAGCTTGCACTTACATAATGCCTTAAGTATTCCTCCAATAATTCATTGACTCTTTTTGTTTGTCCATCTGTTTGTGGGTAATTTGTTGTTGATAATTTCAATCCACACCCCATCATGTTGAAAAGAGACATCCAAAATATATTAAATTGGGAGTCTCAAACACTTACAATGTTTGTTAGAACCCTAAAGTGTGACCACATTTTTGTAGAAAAGCTCCATAGCAACATCTGAGGGACACATAGTTGGAATTGGCACAAACACCACATATTTGAAGAACAAATCAACCACTATTATGATTGAAGCCATCTCGTCCACCTTTAGGAACCTACCAATAAAGTCCATCAAAATCGACATTTATGGTTTTTCAAAATATGCAAGGGTTGCAACAAAATTGCCTCTTTTTTTGCTTTCATGATTTGGAAACCCCAAGCAAATAACGTTCTTAAAACCTCCTAATCCTATTGAATCAAAACCTCAATCTTTCTATTCCAAGAACATGCTAGTTTAAACCCTAATTATACGAAATTGAGACCTAAACACAAAGAAAAATGAAGAATTGAACACGCCACAAGTGATTACCTTGATAAGTGATGCAATCCTTAAAGTAACAATAAGAAGAACACACCTT
>JANVCQ010000007.1:20146767-20160085 GCA_025531925.1 Erythroxylum plowmanianum
GTTACCTCTTCTATTTCAACAAACAAAGAACAACCGTTCAAGTCAGTTAACGATTCTTTTGTCCATGACTTTTTTTTCTTCCCAATTTTCAATTTATAATGTCAACAAAACCCTTTCTTTATACTGCTGTTTTAATCGTATCTCAAAGAAAATCATTTTTTTATTACATTTTCATATTATTTTTTATTTAACTATGACGTTAAAATTTCCCTTACGTTTAAATTCAGTGGGCACTTTCACGGCGCATTTGCGCGGTGCTTACCTGCTAGTAATCAAATAATAATAATGTTTGAAATAAACGAACTATTTTGATGAGTGTATCAAACATGTAGTAAAAACACACAAGAAGTGGCAAAACACAGAAGAAGTGCAAAACACAAAATAAGTGACAAAACAAAGAAGAAGCGCAAAACACAGAAGAAGCGCAAAACACAGAAGAAGCTCAAAACACAGAAGAAGCTCAAAACACAGAAGAAGCACAAAACACAAACGAAGATCAAAACATAGAAGAAGCGAAAAACACAGAAGAAGCACAAAACACAACATAAGTTGCAAAACTCAGATGAAGTGCAAAACTCAGAAGAAGCTGCGAAACTCAGAAGAAGTTGGAAAACACATAAGAAGTTGCGAAACATAAAAGAAGTTGAAAAACACAGAAGAAGTTGGAAAACACAGAAAAAGTTGAAAACACAAAAGAAGTTGAAAAACACAAAAGAAGTTGAAAACATAGAAGAAATTGCAAAACATAGAAGAAGTTGAAAACACAGAAGAAGTTGGAAAACACAGAAGAAGTTGAAAACACAAAAGAAGTTGCAAAACACAGAAGAAGTTGAAAACATAGAAGAATCGCAAAACACAGATGAAATGCAAAGCACAGAAGAAGTTGCGAAACATAGAAGAAATTTTTACGAAACACAGAAGAAGTTGTGAAACACAAAAGAAGTTGAAAGCACAAAAGAAATTGAAAACACAGAAGAAATTGAAAAACACAGAAGAAGTTCAAAACACAGAAGAAGTTCAAAACACAGACGATACAAAGATGAAGACACTCTAGTACGTTGATAGTTAGTTAGTTGGAGTTGATTACAGAACTCAACTAAATAACAGTTTCTACAAGAAGCAAGAAGCAGTTATCAAGAAACAAGAAGCAGTTGAAGACTTAGGCTATAAATACTAGTCGTAGTGAAAGACTAAACAATCTTTATCTTTCAAGTTATTACTTACAAAAATTTTGTATTCAAAGTGCGATACATAAGGGCGAACTCTATTGTAATAAAAAGTTTACAGTATCTTTCTAGTGAGAGAAAGAAAAGACTAAGAGCATGGAGAGGCTAAGATAGTAGAAAGAATACTAAGTGTAAGAGACCTGAAGAGGCTCTGGAAGGGAAGAAAGAATACTTGTAAATTTGACGAAGTATAGTGAAAACTCAAAAGAATTCTGAGGATTGGATGTAGCCCAAGGTTTAGGGTGAACCAGTATAAAAATCACAGCGTTAATTGTCTAACTCTTCATTTTTAATTTCTCTTGTTCTTATACAAGTTTATAGAAGTTATTTGCGATTTAACTACGTAACTATTTTTGTATAACATTCTTGGTATTCATTTAATACTTGAAAAAGTTTCATTTTCAAGAAATATCAAAGGTTTTGTGTATTCACAAAAAAGATTACACAATTTAACCCCCCTTCTTCTGTACTTCGTATATTGTACGTGAGTTCTAGATTAACGGGTGATTTACTTCAATTTTCTCTTTACCTTTAACTCTTCTTACTTTGTTTATGAAGAAATGAAATTATAAGGATGGAAGTGGGATTGAGAGGTATATTTTTGGTGTTTTTAGTTGGTGAGTCAAGCAAAGCCAAAGAGGAAGGGAAGGGAAGGCAATAAAAGACCTACTTTGTCAATTTTCAAGTTTGGGACTTCACTTAGTTGATTTCTATATTTGTGGATGATTGAATGCATATAAATATTCATTTGGATGTGGAATTGTTTTTGGGATGTTGCCTTGGTGTTATTTTGGATGGAATTGGTTGAATATGAAAAAAGGGTATTGTAGAGTGGAATTCTATCTAGGGTTTTTTTGAGTCAGTCACGTTGTTTGAGTCATAACTTAGCCTATAGACCCCCACATTATGTGATTTTGGTTACATATAAAACCTAAGAAATAGATATAAATATCTATAGAAAGGACTCTAAACTTAATTCTAGCTCATTTACCTTGGAAATTGAAATAAAAAAAAGGTGACTTGACGACGCCCCTATTTTGGAGCAGCTTGTGATATTTTGCATATATCTCATGATTTATAACTCCAAATGGTCTGATTGTTGATGCTATAGAAACTATAGACATAGAGGAAAAACTTTCTAGAAGATCTAGAAATCCATTTCTGACTTTGTATATATACATATTAAGGAACAAGTAGTGGTATGAATGGAGAGAGAGTCTATCACGTATAAGACCTTTCAAACATTTCCAAATAAATGAAATAGGACTTACCATGTGTGAATTGGGTGATTGAACAATGGAATTTAAGATTGAGCGTAATGTATTCCAAAAAAAAACTTACTTGTATATAAATGATTGGTAAGCATATTTATTGCTCATATATATATAAATAGTATGATTATAAAAGTGTGATTTTAATACCCTCCTAATGGTGGTAAGTTATGACCTGCATGTATGAACACATATATAGATTTTATGACTTGAAATATATTTCATATGATTTGTTAATATATGAATTGTGAAATTTGCAAATGGTTAAAGGAAATGTTGTAGTGCCTACTCTATTGTCTTGATTGTGGATAGATAGGCATATCTATATGGTTATAGTACAACAGCTATAGTTTCACACCACCTTTGTCCATAGTTTGATACCTTTGGGTATCCACAGTTCAATACCTTTGGGTATCCATAGCTCCCGTTATCTACACCTATAGAAAATATGCAGGCCTAACACAAAAAGGTAAAGAGATATAAATAAGAAATACAGTATGACAACACAAATAATTGGTATATGAATGAGAATTTTCATTTGTATTGATAATTTATATCATTGAGTGTTGAATATCAATGTTTGAGTTTTGAAGGTGAATTTATGGTATATAAAAAAAATATATTGATGCATGCTTGCATTATTTATTTGATTAATTATGCCATCCTTATTTATATTTGTGCGATGTTTATAAATGCATATGCTTGACAGATGACTGCTGTGAGTGGTCATCCAAACTAAGTGTTTTCCCACTAAGCTTTCAAGCTTAGCATGGGTGTTAATCCGTGTAGGTCCAAGTCATAGGAGTGAGGTATAGTGGACATCTGTAGGGACCAAGGCCAACAAATAGAAGAAAAGTACTTTTGGAATGTGTTTTTAGTTAAATATGATAATACATGTAATGGTTGAAGGAAATTGTATGCTTTCTTTTAGATGACCATGTAAATTTAAAAATGTTTTACTTCAGTTAAATGACAATGTTAAGCATTTGGGACTTTGCAATGTGTATATGTATAGCATTAAACTGAAATGCATGTATAGGAAATTGGTAGTATTATGTGTGGATGGTTGTAGGTTCCATATAGGGGGTGTTCCACATCTTTGAGCCCCAGTTTCCTAAAAATTGACAAAGGCATAGGGTTTATACTTGCTCCTAAGTTGCATAAACATTTCAAAATCTCTAAATTACTAACTACTCAAGGCATTATAAAGCTCTTTAGATCTTTTAACTTTGAGGGCATATGGTTGGTAATTAAGGAGCTATAAGTTTCTTTCATGGCTACCATCTGGTCATCTTCCTAAGTTCATTTTTTAGATAACATGTCTTTAAGGACCTTAGCATACTTGGGCATGCGTTTCAACACTTCCATAAACAACAAGTAAATTTGGCATTTCTTTAGTTTTTCCACGAACTTTGCGAATGGTACGTCCAATTGGTTCTTCTAAAATCTTTATGAGAATTGTACTTTTAGTGAGTAAGGTGGATGAGAAGTATAGGGAGGGTGCTCATTTCCTTCATTATTTTTCTTTTTCTCTTGGACTTCTACAAGGTGGGTCTTAACCTTTAGGTTGTGAATAGAAGAGGCATAATCTTCCATTACTTGCTCAAAATTCCCTTCCAATATCTTTTAGGCTTCATCTATGGTTATAAGATTGTCCATGATCTTGTCTAATTCTGAATCCTATGAACTAGACTCATCTTGCTAAAATCCGAGTAGGTCTTGATTTCCTATTTGAGTCCTTGCTTTGGTAGACCAAAAGAAATTTGGATGGTTCTATCACCCCAAATTATTTGTGTTTAAATAAGGAAGATTACTTACCTGACCAAATTATGCTTCATTGAAGTTAAATTGCTCTACATTATTGATTTCCACTAGGAAGCAGTCAGTTATAATATGACTCTCTCATCTATATAGGTTGCATCCTTACTAAATTGCTTTGAATGGAGAGAAAAAGACAGTTGTCAGATTGTTCAATTCCTTGGTGAGGTTGTCAATTTTAGTTTGCAATGCTATCATTAGAGCTAACACAATCATTCCTTCTGGATTCGGGACGGTTGACTACTATCTACTTCGTTTTGATGTCCAAAGACATCTATTTTTGCCATCTCTTTAAACAAATTGTGTTTCGCTTGCAATGGTGGTCGTATAATTCCTTGATGATAGGCATTGAACCCTTATCATATAAAGTCCATAAGGGCCCTTTGCTCCTCGTGATGTATTTCATCCATCATCGTTCTTTCTATCTCTTCTTAGTATTTAACTTTTTGGATTCCTCATTGTTGCCTCATGATGTCCAAATTGATATTTATTTTACCTTGCTTCCAAACTTCCTTCTCTTTTTTTTTAATTTTTTAACTTCTTGTGATTGGGTACCACAATCATAAGAAAGGGTAATAATTCCTTAAAACAAAGGAATTCAAAAATTCACAAACTAATTCCTTGGCAACAACGTCAAAAAATTGTTGAGCAAGTTTTAATGTAAAACCCTCAATATTTCACAAGTATATGGAACTTTACTTGTAGTAATTGAGGTGTCAATCCCACAAGAAATTAGCTAAAACTAAATGAACCTAAATTTTTCTAAGGTTGTGAAATATGATTTGAGAGAAAATAAAATTCAGAAATTAAAAATAAAATAAAATTGAGCACTAACTTAGGCATTTGAGCTATTACAGTAAAATAAGGATGATCAAGTACAAAAGTATAGGATTTGTTATATCATCATTTTGATCCCTTAACCATTTTTTATTCAATTTGGCGTTGATCCTAGATTTTAGAAGGGTTTGATTATTCTCTATCAAGACCTAATCATTTAACCCCAATTAATAATCCCTAATTGATAATGAAATTCTATATTTGTAATCTCTTAATTAACAAAAACAACCTAATGTTTTCAACTAGTTCTTAAACAATCTATTTGATAATCAAGTTCTTACACAAGATCTCTCTTCGTATGATCTTATTAGGTTGTTAACTCTCATTATCCAACCAAATCAGGTTACTATTGACTCACTCTCTTTATTTGTTGTTGAAGTATAAGCAAACACAAATATCACAACACCCAAAACATTATATTGAAATCAAAAGTGTTCAAGTCACAAAAAAAGTCAAGAAGAAATCCTAATATGAAATTAAAACATAATCAACATGTATAACATCTTATAATCCATTTCACTCATCAATTTTAATGAAAGTAATGAAAGGAAAGAAAAAAACTTGATTTGGAGTTGAATCTACAAATCTAGAATATGTTGGACAACTAATGCTCCTTTTGATCTTCCTTGGATTAATCTCAAATTAGTAACATGTAGGTTGCTTTTTTTCAAGAGTTTTATGTTCTTAAATGGTTCTTGAGGCTTCTAGGGTTCTTTTTAGGGTTACCCACTTAATTTGGTTCCAAAAATAGCCTCAAAACATTAAAATTACAAAAAGTCTAATTTGTTGGAATTGCTGTCTTCGCTCTCTGTCACGATTAAGACCTACTTCCATACTAACAATTCTTCTCTCTTCTTCAATTTCCTATTTCCATACACGCAAACACATATCACACACCTCTTGAAACATAAAATTAAGATCCAAATCATGTTTAAAACCACATAAACACTTAAAATATAAACAAGCACTAATAATAACATAATTCTAAGCCTATATATATGATAATCATCTAAGAAATACTTAAAAGCACACTTAAACATCTATTAAAACATAGTATAATTTACACTTATAAATTGTATTATTGGTCTCATACATCTTTTAGAAACCATTAATCATAGGTTAACAATAAGCTCAGTTGGCCTCAATTTTCCTTTAAGTCGTGTTTAATCAAAATAAGCTCTTTAACTAAACCTAGCTATCAAACAACCTAAAATAAGCTCTCTTGATTTAATAGGACAACTACATTACAAACCAGGAAAAGAGATTAATCTAGGTAACAATCACATAATCTTGGTTTATTTAACCTATGTTATGCTATTCCTAATGATTTATCACTATTAGTTTACCACAAATGAACTAAAAATACAACTATTACGTATTTTATTCCATATTATGGCAATGGCTTCATACATAAACAATCTATTGAGAACGAGAGTATTAATCATTCATACATGAATACCCAAAACAATAAGCAAAGAATAGCATAAACAATCTCTAGAGAGAGAGAGAGAGAGAGAGAGAGTCAATAATATATAATGAAAAGATGTTCATATGTGATCCTCAGCTTTGATTTCACCTTCGAACATGAAAGAAGAAGTCTAGCCCTCCATAGATCTCGAAGAAGAACGTGTTCTACCTCCTTTTGTGTTCCAAATTGATTCATACCCTCTTTGGTTGCTCATAAGTCTATTTATATGGAAAACTAGGTTTTTGGAGAGATGAACGATTAGATGCATGACCACTTTTATGATCATGGAACTGTGTAAGTTGATACACGACTGTGCATCTTGCAAGTCATGCTAAATCCTTCATTTTCTTGTATTTTCTTATCCCATCTTCACTCTAATCCATCTCTTTCTTATTCCTCTAAGATAAATGAGTTTGAATATTAAGAGGATGGCTCAAGGAATGTTTTTGAAATTCAATGTAGCTTTTGTGCTTCCAACTTATAACTAAACCTAAATGTTAGTTAAAATGAGTGTCTTAAGCATTTCATAACATTAATCACTAAGTATTAAGTAGTGAATATATAAACAATCAAGCAAACCTCAAGTTCTCCCATATTTAGCTTTTGATCATCCTCAGGAAAATCAACAAAATCAAAGTCAAAAAACAAAACACTTTTCATATTTTTAGAATTTCCTAAGAATATATAGTCATAAGAAAAGGGGAATAACTTTCAGAAACATATTAAGGTCTTAACATTAAGTGCCTCTACGTACAATAAATCAATAATCAATCCCTTTAAAAACTGAGCAATCTAGGGGTAGACTTTGACAAAATTTGTTTAAGAATAAGATAGATCTATAGGTACACTTAAACACCACTCATGATTAAGACATTCCATGACTTTGCATATCATTTCAGTTCTCCATCCCTAGGATTCACATGCATAATCATGAATCAAATGACTTTTTCAGGTTATAACATGGGCGAGGATTAAGGTAAGATATATTTGGATAATGAATGCAAAAATTAGGTACCATTAACTATGATGAATGCAAAAACTATGCTTCATGAAGCATAAAAAATTATAGTGAATCACTCATAAAAAATGATGATAAACTACACACTGCAACTATAAGGAGTGACCTTTTAAAACAACTTCTTCCTTATATGCATCATTCTCAAATCACCCATTCTATACAGCTTTAGGAGGAAAAACCTAACATGGATTACTTTACAAAACAAATCAATTTCCTCCTTGATAATTTTATTTGAAATCCTTTTTCTTTTATTTTCCTTTCTTTTTTTAAAGATAATTCATAGAATTACATTAACAATGGAATTCGTTGATAATAGATAAAATGACAATCCAACAATTATAGCCAATATGCATATATGTGCAACCGCCATACTGTATGCGTAACTGCCACACTCATGTGCATCCCTAATTATCAACAATCAACAAATGTTCTACTAGCTTTAAGGCTTAAATAAGACATTTTGTTAGTTCAAAGGCTTACAATGTGGTTATCATAAAAAGAATAGGCTAATAAAGCTCAATGGGGCTTATCAAAAGGAAAAATCATATTGATAGGTAGGCCATTTGGCTAATGTAACTTATGAAATAAATAATGTCTATATCATTTGATGTTGACTCATTTGATAAGAATGTGGTCTTAAATAGAAAATCAAAGCAAAGTCATGATGTACGTGTCATGAAGGTCACAAATAAACAAAAGACAATGAGACTGATATTGATGTGTTAATCTATAAAGGCTCAAAATCTCACTGGCTTCTATCTCCTCTATAGTTACTACTCTTCTAAAGATAATATATATTGACCAATCACAAGAGCAAAAGTACATGCTCAAGTTGCCACGAATTTTTTAAGTTAAATAATTATGACTATATAATCTTAAAAGTAATAGGAAAAGAGAACATGTTTGTTTGTTTGTTTGATTTTTAAAAACACCAAAGAAAAACACAAAAGCAATATAAACTTAAAAACACACATTATAATCCCCACCCTTACACTTAAAACTTACATTGTCCCCATTGTAACCTTAAATGTAAGAATTGGAGCATTCAATAAAGCAAAAAATGAAAAAATATGAATGAAAAGAAACAAACTTCCCTTGAGTTGCCTCCCAGGTAGTGCCTTGATTTATTATCGCTGGTCCGACTCTATGTTTTCCTCATTATGTTAAGAAAATTTGATCTCTTGGGATCATAACTTTGGTATTTTCCACTTGACCTTTTATAGGATAAGGCTTGAGTCTATATCAACTTATATGTAATGTCTTCCCTACTTTCAAACTCTTAATCTCTACTGCACCATGGCGTAAGACATTAGTAATCATAAAAGGATTGACCTAATAAAGAAAACATTTATGTGGAACAATTTATATTTAGCATAGAAAAGAAGCACTAAAGTTTTTTGACGAGACATTAAAAGCTTTAGTCTTCTCTTTGGTTGATTCCACTTCTTGTTTATTTGTATACTTCCACTTATAATCTTATTGTATTGAACAGTCAATCAAATTAATTGAAAAAAATAAAATGGTCATTATAGAAGTGCTTATTAACATAAAAAATATTGAAATGAGTAAGTTCCTTATCTAATTCCATCATAAGGGTTCCCTCACAAATATCTATCCTAGTTTGGGTCGTGTTATGAAATGATCTCCCAAGTAAGATAGGTATTAGGTTATAGGAAGTTTCATCATTCATGTCAATCATATAAAAATAAGTAGGAAATATTGGTTCATTTACCTACATCAGCACATCCTTAATCACCCACCTAGGTTAGCGTTAGTATGATAAGCTAATTGCATTGTAACACTAGTTTCTTTTAATGCCCCTAGATTTAATGAAGCATACAAGGAATGAGGCACAACATTAATTGATGCTTCTAAATCTAACATGACCTATTTAATCTTAGTGTTACCAATTTTGTAGGGAATAGTAAACATGCTTAGGTATTTATACTTAGGAGGTAGTTTCTTTTTAAGAATGCAGAAATAGTTTCACTCTTCCTAATTATTTCATTAGCTCTTAGCTTCTTTTTGCTTGTACACAATTCCTTAAGAAATTTTGCACACCTTGACACTTTCTTGACTGCATCTAATAGAAGGATATTTAGCTCAACCTTCTAGAAGGTCTCCTAGATATCCTTATCCTCCTTCTTTGACTTTAGTAACTTATTGAGGAAAGGTGGAGGACTAGTCTCTACAATAATTGGGAATTCAATATTTACATTGGAGCGAAAAGACATACCCCTTTCTTCTTCAAACTCCTTCTCAGTTGTTTCTTTATTGGCCATCCGTTATGTAATCCTTTAAGGATCCCTAAGTTTCTTGCCACTCCTTAAGGTAGCTGCAGAAACATACTTTATAATTGTCTTACGTTATGATGGTAGTTTTCCTCATCCTTGGGCTTCAAGATAATTGAAAGCTACTACCTTCTAGCTTATTTAGTTCTTTAGGTTATGAATGCTAGACTTTGTCGCCTACCGAAATTGTTGCACCTTTTATTGGAATTCCAAAGTGTTAGTTACAAGAGATTTAACTATATCTTCTAAAGAGTTACCTACGTTAGTAGAAAAGGCTTATGACCTATTATGGAAGTAATTATATTGATTGTTTCTTTTATAACTCAAGTTAGGATGATCCCTCTAACCATGGTTAAAATTTTGTGAATGTGGGTTGTAATGATTAGGAAAATTCCTTCTAACAAAATCGATGTATTCTATACTTCCCTCTCGTAGGGTTAGGCACCCATCAATCGGATGACTTATATTTGCATATATTCTGCACGCCTTTACATTTGGCTATCTAATTATAATTTGTCTAACAAAAGAAGTTAGCTCATCTAAATGATGTTCAATAGATGAATTACTTACCTCGTTTATGCGATGAACATTGTGGCAAGAGCCCAATTGTTGAGTGTTAGCGGTTATGCAATTAATTAACATTTAGACCTCCATGGGAGTCTTCTCACATAATGCCCCACCACTTACTGCATCTACCAAACTCCTTTCCATAAGCAACAATCCTTCATACAAGTATTGGATAAGGAGTTGTTCTGATATGTCATGGTGGGGATAACTAGCACACAACTTCTTAAAGTGCTTCTAATACTTATAAAGGGACTCTCCAAAAATAGTCTCTTCATCTCAATCCACGTGTTCATGCTCCCAGTAGGCAAATCAAATAGCTAGTTCTTGGCTATATCTTTCAATGGGAGTAAGGAAAGCTCTTCACATCATTTGCTTGTTTGTCACCCCTAAAGGTTTCATGCTCAGACATACCTCATCAACTTCTTTGAGATGCTTGTATGCATCCTCACTTGTAAGTCCATGAAAGTTAGGAAATAAATGGATTAGCCCAAACTTAAGTTTGAAATTGATATGCTTAGTAAAATTAGGAAAAGTAATGCATAATGGTCTTTGAGTTAAGTCTAGTGTTGCCAATTCCCCTAATGTTCTCATATTAGCCATTCAACTTCAAGCTCTTATTGTACTTTTGGAGTTGTCCTCGTTTCCTTTCACAACCTTTATAGTGTTCTTTTGATCTTTGGATCAAATTTTAGAAGTTCTTTACGAGAAGATCATATTAATACCATATACCAAAACTAACAAATGTGAAAATTTTAAGAAAATAATTTTAGAAAATTATTAGAAGCAAATATATATATATGCAAAACACCAATTGAAATCAAAAGAAAAAAAATTAAAATATCACACTCCCCAGCAATGGCATCAAAATTCTTGATGCATGCCGAATGCACCAGAAAATAAAACCTAACTCTGCATAACTAAATTTATAGTAGTGGTGAGTAGGAAGTGTATATCCAAGGGAAATTTATGTGTAACTTTTGTAATGAAAAGAATCGAGGTTTAGGAAACAAAGGGGGTTTTGGTTGGATGCAAATAAGAAAATAAAGTAAAATTGAACTAATGAAAGCAAATCAAATTAAATAGTTGAAGATTGATAAAATTGATGAATGCTTTCAGAATCCGATTCTCGGTTCAATCTTAGCCTACACATAAATTAGCACACTTAATTGACTTATTGATCTCATACCTTTCTTAGAAACTATTAATCGTAGGTTAATAATAAATTCTATTAACCCTAGTTTTTCCTTAAGCCGTGTTTAACCAAAATAAGCTTTTTAACTAAACCTAGTTATCAAACAACCTAGAATAAGCTCTCTAGATTTAATAAGACAACCATATTACAAATTAGGAAAGTAGATTAATCTAGGTAACAACCATATAAGCTTGGTTTATTTAACCTATCTTGTGTTATTCCTAATGAGTTATCATCATTAGTTTACAACAAATGAATTAAAAATACAACTATTATGTATTGTATTCCATATTATGGCGATGGCTTCATACATAAACAATCTATTAAGAACAAGTCTATTATATTAGTCATCCATACATGAATACCTAAAATAATAAGCAAAGAATAACATAAACAATCTATAAAGAGAGAGAGTCAACAATATATAATGAAGAGTCGTTCAGATGTGATCCTCGACTTCAATTTCTTCTTTGAGTTAGAAGGAAGAAGACTAGCCCTTTATGGATCTCAAAGAAGAACGTGTTATGCCTCCTTTCATGTTCAAAAAATGATTTATGCCCTCTTTGGTAGCTCAAAAGTCTATTTATATGGAAAAATAGGGTCGTGCATCCAACCTTACATCAAAATAATGCCATTGTTGTGATTATGCACAACTATGCAAGTTAATACATGACCTGCAGCTCATATATCATGCTGAATCCTTCATTTTATTACATTTCTTGTCCCATCTTCACCCTAATCCAACTCCTTCTTGTTTTACAAAGATAAATGAGTTTAAACATTAAGGGGATGGCTCAAGGAATGTGCTTTTAAGTCATTTTGACTTTTGTGCTTCCAACTTGTACCTAAAATAAAAGTTAACCAAAATAAGTATCTTAAGCATTTCATAATATTAATTGCTAAGTATTAAGGAGTGAATATATAAACATTTAAGCACACATTACTAGAGTATACATCCCTAATGCCACTAGCACCTTTAGTAGAGTTATAGGCTCTTATAGATACTTAGTAGGAATTGGATCATCCAGTACTTGATTTTGAGATAGAAGTTATGCATAAGAGATGGTAGTCTTTCTGCGTCAGATAGTTTAAGGCATCCTAATTCATATATTAGGATATCTTTAGACTGGTGAATTCTATTGATAAGCTATACGAGATTATTTCTTTTGATGAATGGTATAGTATGTTTCACTACTATTACCTAGTCTACCAAGAGCTCACCTTCAAGTTCATATGCACGTTATGGGTAGATGATACAAGAATGTAGTGGGAAGGTGGACCAATCTTTAAGTTTAGACTAGGAGGTGTAGACTATAATTTAAGCAATAATCAATTTATAGTCTATGTTGGGTTTTACACAGAGGAGTTTGTAAAGGCATTAATGCTGAGTAGGATTAACCTTAATTGGGATTTTACAAATATGGAACCTAGGAGCTACTGATTGGTAATGGTTACTATACACCCTTATAGTAAATGATAGGGAAAGTTGGAGAAGTTGTGATAAGTTGGAAGATTGATTAGGTAAGATTATGTTTTAAGTTTTGATTGTTCATTTAATGCATAAATTGTGATGTTTGTGCATCTAATTGCATGAGAATTGTGTTGGTTGAAATGGGTAGGATGTGTTCTT
>JANVCQ010000007.1:20268191-20280848 GCA_025531925.1 Erythroxylum plowmanianum
CGATCCAGAAATCATCAAAATACTGAAGTATGTTCAGTGGAATAACACCAGTTCATAGTATTTAAAAACACACACACCGTACCATTCCCACATTTTCACTCAATCTCTCTCATTTCATTTCAAATGGCTACGATTTTTTGTGGAGATGTAGAGCAATGTCTTACAAGTCCAATGATTCAAGAATCAAGTCATTTTAGTGTCTAGAGAAGAAGTTATGGTCAAAAGAATCCAATCTGGTTTTATCCTCAATCATAATGAACCTATCGTGGGCCAATTGGTATAACTTTCTCTAGAGATATCAGATTTAGGTTTTCTTTGGATGGATAGAAAGAGAACTTCAAGTTCTACATCTTTCATGAAGACCTTGAAGAGAAACTATGACATCTAGAGGGTCATAATTGGACCAGACTATACAGGATGAACAGTAACATAGAAGAAGTTTGTGCACAGTAATATAGAAGAAGTTCATGAACAGTAACATAGAAGAAGTTTGTGAATAGTAACATAGAAGAAGTTCGTGAACAGTAACATGGAAGAAGTTCGTGAATAGTAACATGGAAGAAGTTCATGAACAGTAACATGGAAGAAGTTCGTGAACAGTAACATGGAAGAAGTTCGTGAACAGTAACGTAGAAGAAGTTTGTTAACAGTAACATAGAAGAAGTTTGTGAATAGTAACATAGAAGAAGAGAAACTCAGAAGGAACAAAACTAAGAAGTAGCGAAACTGAAAAGAAACAACTTCGCTTTTGAACATCTTCCCTTATAAGGACCATAACTTTCAGCCTAGAAGTCTAAATTCCATACTATATATTGTTGGAAAGCTAAAAGAAAGATCTACAACTTTTCAGAAGACAACTTTCTCTAATCTAGCCTAGATCAATCCATAATTTCCCTCAAATTTAGAACACGAATTTTCCATTCATCCACCTATGCACTACACCCAGTTTTCAACTTCATGACAAATTTGGAGATTCTTAAAGACATAATTTAAATTCTATGTCTTCATAAGAAATGTAGCCATATGTTTTTAATTTAATCTAAATTAAGAATCATCTCATTTGGATAACTAGAGAAAAAGTTGTGGCTAAAAGACTAAAGTATACTCCATAAATATTTTCCAGATCAACCATCCATTTTATTTCACAATCTTTCCTTAACACAAATCATACTAAGATCACCTTTTCTACTTCATTTACTCCTCATTCTCAACTTCAATTCAAATAAATATCATCTATAAAGAAATTTATAATCTATGATTACTCATGAATACCAATGACAGAACATACACCTATATACATATCCTTCATCAACTTACTACATAAATTCAACTTCATTGTTGCTTCTAACTTTCACCCTAATTCTTCCCATCTCAAAATATCTTATCCACAAAAACATCAAAGCAAAAATATGAATTTATCCACATTTCTTATTCACTACTTTACCCTTACCTATCATTTCTTGGTTCAAGAATTTTCACCATTTGTTCTTTACTCATGACTAATCACCAAATTTTCTTATTTTTAGTTCTAACTTCTAAAAAACGTTTGGGGTCCAACAACTTGACTGTCTATGGTTCCATTGCATTTGCTCGGGGTAGAAGTCGCAACTGGGCGTCGAAATGGTTCCATTGATATTGTTAATAATCCTGTAGGTACTGAAACTATTAAAAGAACACCCAATAACTTATTAGGTACTATACAAAGTATTTGAAATATGAGAAAGAAATAATTTTTTTAATTACCTCCCGTGAGAAAATGAGAAATCGATCCCACAAAAAAGTAATTCTACAGTACGAAATAACATAAAAATGAACTCCACTCATTAAAAAAAATTATCTTTATCCCCTAGTCCTGAAGGAAAGGTCTTTATTTGATTAAAAGTTTCCTAAACCTTTTTTATAATTATCACGATCACGACTTTGCTGATCTTCACATGAAGTATGCGCGATCGTGACTTTGCGACCACGTCGCAGGTTGAAATCTTTACTGGTGTTCCCAAACCTGAATACCTCTCACACTTTTAATGATAACTTTGTCGTTCGACCTCCAAATGACCTTATTTTTGAAGCATTGGATTTGTAACACATTCCTCTATGTCTGCATGAAAATTTATAGCTTTTGGTATTGATTAAAAAAATATTAATCGAATCAAATTGAGGGTATCAATTGGAAGAGCATGAACTGGACATTTTACTAAACATATTTTAGTATTTTGGTGATATCTTGATTTAAAAAGTTCCCAATGAGATAATTATTATTTCTAAATAAACTAGAGACATAGAGCTACAAATTATCTAAAGAACTTAAATTTTAATTCAGTCTCTAACATTTTCATTTTCGATAGGGAAGCTGATTATAGTGCATTGTTTCAGTAAAATAATAGTCCGAAAATGTTTGGGTTATAGCTTTTGAAGTTTTGAACCAAATTGAATGTTTTTAGTGTCATTAGAGATGGAAGACAATTGAGAACAAATTTTATGAAGAAGTCAGATTGAAATTTCGGTAAAAAGTTTTCCAAAATCTGTTCGGAAATAGGAGAAATGAGTTCATTTTTGATGTTTGACTGGTGAGGGCACACCACCCTTGTGGGATGCGCACATCGGGCACATGACTCATAAGAGTGGGGTCCCAACACAATCACAACTAAATAGATTGAGGAGTAGATAAAGCTCACAAAATAATACAGTAATTTGTTAGAAAAAGTGAAAAATAATTAAACTTAACTTTATGTTAATGAATATTGTAATAGGATATATTATGCTAATGGTAAGTGTTATTTTCAAATATATTATGGGGAAATGGCATTGAATTACAACATTAAATTTCAAACTTGAATCTAATGAATGTAATGATTATGCACTTGGACTTGTATTAAACTATATGTTATAATTGCGTACTAAATGTAATGATTCCTTATCATTTATTATGTGACACTTGTAATATCAATAACTTATAATAGTAATATATTTGAATTTCAGTAGTCAAAAGTGGTAAACACATGAATATTAGTAATATAGTTTGAATTTATATACAAAAGTAGCAAACATATATATATGTAGTTAAAATTTATGCCAGTAGCCTATCCATCTAAAAGAAAATGTCAATAACACAACAATCCAAAAGTTATTCGAACAACGCATCGATCAATCCAAAAATTATAAGAACAACACATCTAGCTAAAATTTATATTAACAACAAAAATGATAACTTTAATGTAGTTGATTATGTGCCATATTTCTTCCCTCATTTGCACTTGAATATGAAACTTAGTTTGGTGATGATCATGTAATTGATGCTCTCCTTTTCTTTACTTCATGTTGTAACTATTGTGAAGTGATTTTAAATTGTCCTTGAGCCTTACACTCTTATGTTCAAATGACAATTTGAATGTATGTAGATCAATATCTCTAACCTTCCTTTTATTAGCAGGTCAAGAGCTACCAATGTAAAAACAAATATATTGTTCATAACATTGCTTTGAGTTAACTATTAATAATGTAATAAATGAATGTCATCTATGGAAATCTTAATATTTCTTTATTGATTTGGTATAGCAAAATCAATAGCTCAGTTTGCACTGGTAACCTATATTAATCAAAAGAAACATATCCTTTAGTTAATACAAATATGATAAATTGATTATAAGTTGAAGGTTTATATACTTATAAAGTTGGCTCAATTACAACCTAATAATAACAAGTAAAATTAATGATAAAAATTACATAAAATGATTTATATACCCAAGTAGGGTTTATATACTCGTGGAGATGCCTCAAAAGTTGACATTAAGCCTTTCTTATTGCCTTTTCTAGAATTATTACTAGAACTGTTACATTTCCTACGTTTTTACCCATGTCCCTTTTGAGGCAATTTATTTGAACTTTTCTATTTTTAGGATCGTAATTTCCTTTTTGAAGTTTCAGGTCTCCCTAGCATGAATATTTTAGATGGTAGGTGTATTAATTTGACATCAGTTGTAGGCTAGGAAATTTGATCCCTAATGAGCTATAGTATGTGGCCATACAAACTGAGAAATCAGATCTTCATAAATAAAAAAGTCTCAATCTTTTGACTAGAATGATGGAAAACAATCATTGTATGTTTAAGTGTGTAGGTTTGTTTATCAATGCTCACAATATGTTTTCCATGAATTTTACAAACTTCATATGCATCATCTCCATTCGAAACTATTATAGCATTGCATCCCTTTTGTTCTTCTCCAAATTCTCCACAATGGTATGTGTAATATTTGGGTTCCATCTATGCACACATTGTCTTTTATCCATATGTCTCTTCATCATCATGATTTTAATTATTTCATGCATGCTTATAACTGGTCTGTCTTTGGTTGGTAAGATACACTTATTAAATTTTTTTTAATGTCATCATCAACTATTGGACATTTCAATTTAAATGATTGGTAACATCTCATCCGCCCATCCTTAAGACATTCAAGCAATACAAAAGCACATCCAAGTTTTATTTTGTTAAGCCTTTATAATTGCTCATTGGAATTTTCTATATAGGTTAACCAAGCACCTTAACCTTATTGTCAATTAATCACAAGCATTTACATTCATATAAGTATTTATTACTTATAAAAAGCACATAAATCCTCACTAGCAACAACCAATATGCTCATTAAATAGCAAGGTAAACTAGGCATATTAAATATAATAAAAATTCGATGCAATTTCATAATGTAACTTGGAAAATATAAGTCAATATATAAAATAATAATCTAACTTCGAAAACATAAGTTAGTTTATAAAATCAAATATTTTTCTTTGAAAAATGATAGATACGTACTAAATATGAAGCCAAAATTGTACTTTAATATGATGCAAACATAGTACGTACTATGATAGGGGTATATTTAAATGCTTTGGGCTAGCCATTGTCCAAATATGTTACAGACATAACATATACATCAAAGACCACATTCTTGCTTAATTTAATACAATTAGATATAGACAGTAAAGACCTACTACGATGTTGTCTTTATGCTATTATCAAATTAACAAATTAGCAAGAATAAACAATAGATGCATAAGAGATGATGCCAAAAATCAAGCCAACCACAAACACAACAGACGATTAGGTATCTTTAGCGTCAATAAAGGAGAAAACTTCATGATTAATAAAGGAGAAGATGTAAAGGATATCTGTCGTGTAAAAGAGAAAATGCCAAGCTTATTATGGTTGTTAATATTAAAAAAAATTGGGATTAAAGGTATATTGCAAATTAGATTAGGATTGTTAATTAGATGGCAGGAAAATTAGGGAAATTGGGAATAATGAAAAAGTTAATTTGATTGGCATCATTGTTAAATGAAAATTCAATCGAGAATTTTATTTCATCATATTATAATTAATTTAATCATGATAATTAAGGTTGATTGTAATTAAATTAGTTTAATTAGGTTTTAACAATGATATAAAATAAAATGAAGTAAACCAATCTAAAGACATGCAAAGGATGGTGCAATCTGGTTCAACATATTTCAATGATCCATTACATATTAGTGGAGGTCCAATAACTCGAGCTAAACCTAAAATGATGAAGGAAGCTCTTAATGGACTGATTGAAGATATTTAGGCTAAACAAGCAACAATAGAATCTGATTTGGGCTTAGATAGATCAATTAGCCCTATCACCTTAATTCATGCATTAAATAGGCCTAATTAGTTGTTTATTTGGCCTAATTAGAAGACTAGGATATTTTGATGAATTCAAGGAGATTTCTAACTGAATTAGGATGCTTAAAAGTCCACTTTCTATATTTGGCTTTAGGAATCAGATTTCAAAATTTTTTCCTATATCTTAGGGATTTCCTTATTTCTAGGAATAAGTCATTGGTAGAAGATTGATTAGGGTCTTCTTTAGCCTATATAATTGTTGTTTTTATACAAGAAGTCATATTGGAATTTGTTTTATGTTTTTGGTGAGGTTATTCACTTTGTTGGTTCTTCAATGAACTTATAACTTATCAAGGTTATTTCTTACGGCATTCATCTTACTCGTCACTTTCCATCTCTTCCTTTCATAAAGTGTGACATCAATATCCTACTTTATAATTTTGGTACACATTTCTTGCAAATCTGGAAAATTTGGTTGTTTTCTTCCATACATGTTTCTTGTAAATCTTGCAAATTTGACTATTTTTCTTGTTGCAATCATTTCTCTTAAATCCTTCACAATCTTTGCAAATTTATTTATCTTGTTAATTTTCTAAATTGATTGCTCTTTCTTATTGTTTCATATTTGTTCCTTCTGACTTCTTTTGACAACCTTAGTTGTGATTTGTTAAAGGAAAAGAAAACAAGACAAAAAATGAGATAGAAGAAAAAGAAAAAGAAGAAAATAGTGGAGGCTTAGTTTTGAAAAAGAGGGTAGATTTGAGTTAAGCAACAGGGAAGAACTTGATTTGCTTATTCTATTTAAAATGTGAAATTAATTTTTTTCTTGATTCATCTTTGTTTCATCTTCTTTTCTTTGTTATCTTGTCCAGTTTCATTGTTTGAGCTCTTACCCTTGTCCTATTTTCTTTGTTCCTTAATCTAGTTGAGTTCTTTTAATAGGTGTGCATTGCAAGGTAATCACTTTTGATCAAAGTTTCTTTAGTTCCTTAAAAAACTAAATTAAGTTATTTGAATGGTAAAAGGCAAGAGTAATTACATTCTAGTTAAAAACCTTAAAAGAGTGAAACACTTATTGAGCGAAACACTTGTGAGGTTGGTTTCTTTACACAGTCATTCTTTGTCATATTTTTATAATGGATGAATAAAGGAAGAAAGGAGAGATATTCGAATAGAGAACTTCGCATCAACACTTTAAGTGCATGGAGGTTTTTGGTGAAATCTTGGACAAGATGGAAAGACAAGATGTTGCCAATGTTTTTTTGCAAAGGAATCAAGTTTGTGAAGTTCCAATTGTGTATAAACAAGAAAGGTAGCAATACCATGTTGAACATGATGAAGATGATAGTGATGATTTTAATATGGGAGAGGCCAATAACAGATTTGATCAAGATAGGGGCGGTCAAGGAAACATTAAAATGAAGATTCCATCATTTTCGAGCAAGAATGATCCTGATGCATACTTGGAGTGAGAGAAGAAAGTAGAGTTGGTCTTTGATTGCCACAACTACTCTGAGTGAAAAAGGTAAAACTTATTGCTATTAAATTTACTGACTATGCTATTGTTTGGTGGGATCAACTTGTTTTGAAAAGGAGATAAAATTGTGAGAGGCCAATTGATACTTAGGAGGAGATGAAGGCTACTATGAGGAGAAGATTCATTCCATCTCATTATTATAAGGACTTGTACCAGCGATTGCAAAACCCAACCCAACAATCAAGGAGTATGGAGGAGTGCCACAAGGACATGGAGATAAAAATGATTAAGGCTAATGTGAAGGATGACCAAAAGCCAACCATGACACTCTTTTTGCATGGCTTAAATTAGGAAATTGCAAATATGGTAGAGTTGCAACATTATATGGAGCTGGACGATATGGTACATATGGCCATGAAGATTAAGAGGCAACTTAAAAAACAACGATTAATACGGTTTGGATAGAAATCAAGTTCTTCCTCTTAGAAACCAAATTGGAGCAAAAAAGATGATAAGGCTTATCTTAAGAACAATTCTGAATCATCTAAATGTAATGTTGTTGGTTAAAGCCTAGATAAAGGTAAGTCTAACTTATAAACCTATAGAAATAAAGATATTAAATGTTTTAAGTGTTTGGGATGAGGACACATTGCATCCCAATTTCCAAATAAGCGAGTGATGATTTTGAGGGGAGATGGTGATGTTGAGACTGAAAGTGAATCTGATGATTATTGCACACCACATTTAGAGGGGAGTGATGATGAAGTGTATCTAGTTATTGGTGAAATCCTTATCACTAAGAGAGCTTTAAATATGCAAGTGATGAAGGAGGATAAAGCACAACGAGTCAACATCTTCCACACTCATTGTCACATCAAAGATAAGGTATGTAGCATGATTATAGATGGGGGAAGTTATGCTAATGTAGCAAGTAACCTTTTGGTTGAAAAATTAGACCTACCTACTACTAAGCATCCTAGACCTTATAAACTTTAATGGTTGAATAAATGCAGGGAAGTCAAGGTTAATAAACAAGCACTGGTGTCATTTTCCATTGGTAGGTATCATGATGAGGTTCTTTGTGATGTTATACTGATGCATGATAGTCATTTTCTTTTGGGTCGATCATGGTAGTTTGATAGGAGGGTTATGTATGATGGATTTAAGAATAGATATTCTTTTGTAATGCATGGGAAACTTATAACTCTTTACCATTAACACCTCGACAAGTATATGAAGATCAAGGGAGGATAAAAAATAAGTGTGATAAAAGAAAAAATGAGGCTGAATGTGAAAAAAGAAAGAGAGAGGAAAGAAAGAGTGAGACTGAATATGAAAAAGAGGCAATAATCACAAAAAAAAGAAGAAAATGAAAAGCTTCAAGAGCAAGAAAGAAAAAAAAGAAAGCTTTTATGCAAAAGAAAGTGAGCTTAAGAGAGCCTTTTGTTTAAATAGCCAATGATTATACTTCTATACAAAGAGGACTATTTTAATACTAATGATCTTAACCCATCTGTACCTCGTGCTACTATGTCTTTTTTGCAAGAATTTGTTGATGTCTTTCTTAAGAAGTTCACAATGGTTTACCAGCACTTAGGGGAATAGAACATCAAATTGATTTCATTCTCAGTGCATCAATTCCTAACCAACCAGCCTATAGGAGCAATCCCGAGGAGACAAAGGAACTTCAAAGGTAAGTTGAGGAGTTACTAGCTCAAGGGTATGTGAGAGAAAGTTTGAATCCATGTTGTTAAGTCAAGAAGACTTCACTTCTATTAAATTTGATGAAAGTCAAATAATAATAATAATAGGAGTATGTGAACTATTTTTATGAATTTGTGTGTGCAGATAAATGTAAGTGGCACAAATCATCAAATCAAGACAATACTTAAGTAAAAGCTGAATAAGACAAAGCTTCTAAGATGGATCAAACGAAGTGATTAAGTCTAAGACACCAGATGAAGTATACGAATCTATGCAAGACGATGTAATTGAAGAATGTACCAGAACGTCAATTAGTTGGAGTTAGTTATAAGGCTCAACTAATAACAAACTTTAGAAGACTCTATAAGATGATTTCTCAAAGAAGACCGTTGGAGATTTAGGTTATAAATATTAGTTACAGTCGTAAAATTAAAAAAAGGGAGAATTTTGAATGTACAAAACATACTTAGAGAAATAATGTGCTCAAGTGCTCACACTGTGAAAAATATTCTAAGAGAAAAGAAAGAAAGAAAGAGAGCAAATACGTCTATAATGGGAGAGCAAATACATCTGTAATGTGAAACTCAAACAATATCTTTTCGAGTGAAAGAAAGGCTAGAGCCTGAAAAGGCTAAGGAAGTAGATAAAGAATACTTTGTGAAAGAGACCTGAAGAGGCTCTGCAAGTGTAGAAATAATACTTGTAACGTTGAAGGAGATAGTGAAATCTCAGAAGAACTTTGAGGACTGGACGTAGCCAAGGTTAAGGCTGAACCAGTATAAATCACATTGTCATATTCTCTAACTCTTACCTCTTTAATTTTATTGTTGTTAGAAGAATAGATACTAAGGTTAAGGCTGAACCAGTATAAATCACAGTGTCATATTCTCTAACTCTTACCTCTTTAATTTTCTTGTTGTTAGAAGAATAGATACTAATTTTCACTTTTGCATTACTCATCAAATTAAATGTGTTGTTTTGTAATCGTCTGAATTTGTCAAGAAAATCAAGAAGATTTTAAAGATTAATATCTTAGACGATTTAACACAATTAAACCCCCCTTGTCGTGTATTTTACATATTATACGTGATTTCTATATTAACAAGTGATTTACTTCAGTTGGTGTTAAAGCAAGTTTCCAAGAAACATTGTTACAAAGTGAGGACAAAGATCTATGGCTGAATCACATGTTTTTATAGTAGAAGGTGCCTCAGTCTCATGACCCCTTGTATTTAATGGTGAAGACTATCATTATAAGAAGGACAAGATGCAGCTTTTCATAGAATCTACACACATTGATCATTGGAATATCATTGAAAATGGTCCATATATCCCTACAGACAACGAAGGGAAAAGTATCTCTCTTGACCAATGGTCGGTTGATCAGAAAGCTCGCTTTCAATTAAATTCAAAGGCTAAGTTCTTTTTAAATTATGCTCTAAGCAAAAGTGAATATGATAAGGTTCACAGATGTGAATCTGCAAATAAAATGTGGGATGTATTAGCCATTGCCCATGAAGGCTCAAACCAAGTGAAAGAATCCAAGATTGGTATGCTTGTTCATTAGTATGAGTTGTTCAAGATGAAAGATGATGAGACTATTGATAAGATGTTTGGACAATTCCAAACATTTATTAATGGACTTAAAGCTCTGGGGAGAATCTATGGCAGTCAAGATCATATCAGAAAGATTCTCAGAAGTCTTCCAAAAAGATGGTAACCCAAAGTAACAGCAATACAAGAGACCAAGGATTTAAGCAAGTTGAAACTAGATGACTTGCTTGGTTCACTGAAAATCCATGAAGTAGAGCTTGATATAGAAGATAAACCCAGAAGGGATAAATCTATTGCATTGAAGGTTGGTTAGAAAAATCAAAAGATGCAAAAAAATAGAAGCACATCATCAAAAGCATTAAAGATTGAAGAAATCAAGAATGATGATGCTAGTAAATATAATCAAGATTCAAGTGAAGATGAAGATGAGCTATCCTTCATTTCAAGAAAGATTAGAAGGATGTGGAAAAAGAAATCAAGGGAAAATAAAGACTTCTCTTTCAAAAAGAATAGCAAAGACAATTCGAAGAATGAGAAAAGTTCTATCGTCTGTTATGAGTGTAATAAACCAGGACATTACAAGTCTGAATGTTCGTTGCTCAAAAGAAAACAAAAGAAAAGTCAAGAAAACAAAAAGAGCATGATTACAACATGGAAGATCTGGATTTGTCTGAATCTGAATCTGAATCCGACTCAGAAACATCAAAACAAAGAAATATATGCTCGGTAGCTGAAAGGGAAAGTGATGATGAGGTAATTTCTAACTTTGATGATCTTCAGGATGCTTACTTAGAATTGTTAGAAGATTCATATGTTATTTTAAAACAATATAGGTTATTGAAAAAGTGTTGGACACCTAGCCCGACGTCCTAAGTGACATCTGGACACATGTCCCGCGAGGGTGGCATGCCCCCACCAAGACAACTGACTCCTACTATTTCAAAACAGAAAGATAACCTAAATAATTTTCCACCAACCTTGGGACAATTAACATAATTGACATTAGGGATATCGGGTTAAAATCCTCTTAAGAGGATTTTAAGGAAGGCTTAGAGATCTACAACTTGGAGGAAAACCTTGAGATCAGATTCTATCTTCTGAAGGGGGTTGGAAATGGAACAGAAGATAGGGGGAGGTGAAAGCTAAAGGAAGCAAAAGATAGAAGATAGTCAAAAACACAGAAGAAACAAAAAGGTAGAAGAAGCAAAAAAACATAAGAAGCGAAAAGACAGAAGAAGCAAAAACACAAAAGAAGCAAAAAGGCAGAAGAAACGAAAAGACAGAAGAAACGAAAAGATAGAAGAAACAAAAAGATAGAAGATAGCAAAACACAGAAGAAGACACATTAACAAAACACAAAAGGAGACGCATCAGCAAAAGACAGAAGAAGCAAAAGTCAGAAGAAGACACGACAGCAAAACACAGAAGGAGACGCGTCAGCAAAACACAAAAGAAGCAAAAGACAAAAGAAGCAAAAGATAGAAGAAGCAAAACACAGAAGAAGACACGTCAACAAAAAACAGAAGAAGACACATCAACAAAACACAGAAGGAGACACGTAAACAAAACATAGAAGAAACAAAACACAGAAGAAGCAAAACTAAGAAGAAGCGAAACTCAAAAGGAACAAAACTAAGAAGAAGTGAAACTTAAAAGGAACAAAACACAAAAGGAACAAAACTAAGAAGAAGAGAAACTCAGAAGGAACAAAACACAGAAGGAACAAAACTAAGAAGAAGCGAAACTCAGAAGGAACAAAACACAGAAGGAACAAAACTAAGAAGAAGCAAAACTCAGAAGGAACAAAACACAGAAGAAGATGACGTCATCACAAAGAAACACAAAAGGAGATGACGTCATCACTGAAGAAGCAAAAACACAGAGGAAGCAAAATACAGACGATACAAAACACAGAAAGAGATGACGTCATCATAAAGAAACACAGAAGGAGATGACGTCATCACAGAAGAAGCAAAAACACAGAGGAAGCAAAACATAGACGATACAAAATATAGAAAGAGATGACGTCATCACAAAGAAACACAGAAGGAGATGACATCATCACAGAAGAAGCAAAAATACAGAGGAAGCAAAAGATAGACGATACAAAACACAAAACGAGATGACGTCATCACAAAGAAACACAGAAGGACATGACGTCATCACAGAAGAAGCAAAAACACAAAGGAAGCAAAACAAAGACAATACAAAACACAGAAGGAGATGACGTCATCACAAAGAAACACAGAAGGAGATGACGTCATCACAGAAGAAGCAAGAA
>JANVCQ010000007.1:20301017-20313121 GCA_025531925.1 Erythroxylum plowmanianum
TCATGAATTAGGAGTCAACAAGTGCATAATTACTTAAGAAAACAGGGCCAATTTATAGTATAAATTTGGCTCAATCATCAACACAGACCTAATATGGGTACTTAATCAGAAAATGTAGATCGACTAGCTGTGCCTTCTGCTTCGGCTTGAGCCTATGTATTGAAAGCTCATAAGGATCAGGATGCACTTAAAGTCATTGTTGGTATTGTTTCTCTCTTTGATTTTGACATACATGCACTGATTGACCCTGGTTCCACTCATTCATATATATATCTGTGCTAGAGAAATGTTTGATATGAAGATGTTAATAGATCAGTTAGAATATGATATTCATGTAACTAGTCCTCTAAGTAGTTGTGTGTTGGTTAATCAAGTGTTTAGGAATTATCCTATTATGATACAAGAAATGAATATATAGCAGATCTGATCAGATTATCATTTCATGAATTTGATTTGATTCTGGGTTTGGATTGGTTATCCAAGCATTAGGCAGTAGTTGATTGTCATACTAAGACAATTATGTTTAGGAAGCTTAATCAGTTTATAATAATATTTCATGGCATCCACACTAGTTCATTAGCTAATGTAATATCTACTATACAAGTCCAAAAGCTCCTTAGGAAGGAATATGAGATCAATATTATGTTATGGTTGAATACCTTTCAATTGATGTGGAAGGAAATGTGTTTTCATGGATTTGATGGAGAAAAAGAATAAAGATGTAAGTATAAGTGATGGGATTTAAAGAGTACCTTACCTTGAGTGTTAGCCCCTGAATTTTTTTGATAAATAAGCATAATTAAATAAATTTTAGGGTCTCGCTAGATTACTATATGTTGGAATTAATTTGCTTGCTAAGGTGGGTAAGATAATATGACATACGTTAAGGGAATTGAAGTATTAAAGTAGTAAGACTATATAAGGGCATATTTGGCAAGTCACATAAGTTTAGAAACCATGAGGCTTTTAAATGGAGGGCAAAATGGACATTACGCAATCATTAAGGGTATAAAAGGAGAAGATGAAGGGTGGGCTTGAGTTGGAAGAAGCCAAAAACGTGAATGAAGAAAAGGGAGAAGAGAGAACCACGAAAAAAAAGAAAAAGAAGAGAAAGAAGAGAGTTATGCTAGGTTTTGATTTTTCTTAGTCTTAAAGAGTGATTTTGAAGTTGAGCAAGAAGGGTAAAAGAAAGAGGAAGAAGAGAGCCTTCTTTTGATCCAAGAAACTCATTAAGTGGTGAAGATTCAAGGCAAGTTGATGTTAAATCTTTTGGATTTTTGGAAAGGTTTTAGTTCAAAGAGCTTAGAAAATGTATGGATTTAAGTCTTCTAGGATCAATTTTATGCATATGTTTCTTTGGGTTCTCAATTGGAATTCTTATTGATTTGGGATTTGTATCAATGTTGAAGAAAATCAGGAGAGGCAAGAGGAACAAGAGGAGAGACACATTTGAGCAAGTTATAAGCAATGAAATTCAAAGTGGGTTTCATTTTTTATAATTAAGTAATAAGCTATTAAAGTCTCTTTCAAGAAATGCCAATAAATGATTTTTCCAACTACTTCTAAAATGTACATTTATTACCCTTTGAATGTTTAAGAATGTGCTGCATATTTTGCATACAAATTTTGTTTGATATAAGAAAATGATTTTTGAAAGGATATCAAGCTTAAGAAATCAAGTTTTTGAAATGTGCATTTTTGGGCAATATGTTTTACAAGTCATTATATACATGTTATGTGGGTTTGTAGTGGTCCCCTAAGTTAGGTCAAGTGCACTTTAACAAAAAGGCTTCTCCCGCCTGCCTGTTAGTGGCATGGAGCTTCTTCATGGAATCCCATAAGTTCACGACTACGAAAGACCATTATGTGGAAATGCGTTGCATTCTATTTTGGATCCACCTAAATCATTTTGATACGCTTATGTGTTCATGATAAGTTGATAAGAGTGATGCATACATAATTTGCATAAACGTGAATTTCTGCATTGGAAATGATTTTATACATGGTTTTGCTTGTTATTGATTATAAAATTGTTACCCATGGGCTTTAAGCTCACCCCTCATTCTCCTCCCCCATATCTAGATGATGAGCAAGATATCGAATAGTTAAGGGTCAAGGCATCACTCCGATTTTTATTTATTTTGTATTTGAAGCAAATCTTGTAAAGCAAGGCTTTAGTTGCATTTTAAGCAACTCATGATTCATGTATCTTTTGTATTTTGGAATTTTGAGATAGTAATGTATTTGCAACTTGAAATGCCCACTAAATCTTTGTAAAACTCTTATCTATTGATGCAAATGGAATATGATTGTATTTTGACCAAGACTCTCTCAAATTTGTTCTTTGCATTTTTAAGTTTTCATAAGGGAAAGATTCATATTCTGACTTCAATGGAAAATCTAGGTTACTCTAGGCTGATTTAGGCAAACGTGCCTTCTGGAAAGTTGTAGATCATCTTTCTAGCTTTCTAACAGTATATAGTATAGCATTGTGGGATATTTAGGTCAAAAGTTATGGTCCTTGAAAAGGGAGATGCTTAGGAGTATAAAATGGTATCATCTGTAAAGACGTATCATCTGTGATGATGTCATATCGTCTATAAAATTGTATCGTCTGTGACGACATCATTCGTCTTAAGTTGACTCCACTTTGTTTTAAGAGTTACATCGTCTTAAGTTGACTTTCCTTCGTCTTAAGTTAACTCTGCTTTGTCTTAAGAGTTACATCATCTTAAGTTGACTTTACTTTGTCTTAAGTTGACTTCGCTTCGTCTTAAGAGTTGCATCATCTTAAGTTGACTTTGCTTTGTCTTAAGTTGACTCTGCTTTGTCTTAAGAGTTGCATCGTCTTAAGTTGACTTTGCTTTGTCTTAAGTTGACTCCACTTCGTTTTAAGAATTGCATCGTCTTAAATTGACTTTATTTCATCTTAAGTTGACTTCACTTCGTCTTAAGAGTTTCATCGTCTTAAGTTGACTCTACTTCTTCTTAAGTTGACTCCGCTTCAGCTTAAGTTGACTTTGCTTCGTCTTAAGAGTTGCATCATCTTAAATTGACTTTGCTTCGTCTTAAGTTAACTTCACTTCATCTTAAAAGTTGCATCGTCTTAAGTTAACTTTCTTTTGTCTTAAGTTGACTATAATTCGTCTGGTTTTTGCTTCGTCTACTTTTTCCTTCATCTGCTTTTTACTTTGTCTGCTTTTTGCTTATGTGACCTAAACTTCTTCTTCTATACACTATTTGTCTGATCATATCGTCTACTCCATTTCTGACCCTTTAAATGATAGAATCTGCCTTCGAGGATTTCATAAAAGTTGTAGATCTCAAAGTCTTCTATCAAAATGTCCTAAGATGATATTAATCTGATATCCCAAATGACAGTTATGTTAATTGCCCCAAGATAGGTGCAATATGATCGAGGTCAAAACCCTGTTTGATTCTTTCAACCATAACTTTGTTATGGGATCTCCAAATGAGATGACTCTTGTCTCTAATTAAACCAGAGACATAGAGCCACAAATTTTCTAAACAAATCATATTGAAATTTCCAATTTGAGGTTTCCCATAAATCTGTTCGAAAATAGGAAAAGTGAGTTGTTTTGATGTTTTATCCTGGGGGGGGCTTGCCACCCTTATAGGATACGCGTTCAGATGTCACTTAGGACGTCAGACATGTGACCCACGAGGGTTGGGTGCCCAATATTGAGAGGTTAAACTTGGAACCAAAATGGTTGTTTAGGTATTCTATTGAAGGTTTGTGATTCAGTACAAAGTTATAACATTGATTTGTTAATAGAATTTCGTGATGGTTTCATTTCATAAATTTTTAAATTAATTGAGAACATATTCAAGTAAGATGAAGCAGAAGATAGTAGGAAACCCTCAAGAACAAGTTGATTAGTTATTGTGAGTGTACATTTGATAAAGTGATTGCTTTGGCAAATGATGCTACGGTGTACAGATGTAATATATGTTTGCATATAAATGAATTGATATTGAATAAGAATGAATAAATGAGTATTGAATGAATCATATGTGAATTTTGGAGTCAGATAAGTATGAGATTCAGATAGAGGAAGCTGAATATACTACTAAGAGTGCATCGATATCAGACAAGTGAATAGAGTCACAATGAAGAACAAGTACTCGTTGTCGAGGATTGAAGACTTATTTGATCAGTTGAATAATGCAGGATGGAAAGGTAGCTACTTATGCCTCTAAACAAATAAAATCACATGAGCAAAATTACCATATTCATGATTTGGAACTTGTAATAATAGTGTTTGCCTTAAAAATGTGGTGGCACTACTTGTATATTGAAAAATGTAGAATTTTCATATATCATAAAAGTCTGAATTATCTGCTTACCTAGAAGGAACTCAATCTGAGATAATGACGTTGGTTGGAATTGTTTAAGGACTATTATTGTATTGTGAATTATCATCCGGGTAAAGCTAATATTGTAGCTAATGCCTTGAGTCGGAAGACCATTTTGGCATTATCACTTAAGCAAAGTGAAAGGAGATTGGTTTTTGTTGGAATTTTGATAGCTCAATTGAAAGCAAGGCCTACTTTGATACAATAGATATGTGATGCTTAGAGATTAGATGATAAGTAAGAGATTTGTGATGCTCAGAGAACTAATGATAAGTTAGAAAAATAGTTATTAGACCAGCATTGGCATGATGCTTTATGAAGCACTATATGGTAGAAAGCATAGAACTCCTATATGTTAGACTGAGTTAAGTAAAAGCAAGATGATCAGGCCTGAAATTATGAAAGATATTGAAGAAAAGATTTAAATCATTCAACAAAGGTTGAAAGCTACCAATGATAGGCAGAAGTCTTATGTTGACCTAAAAAGAAGGAATATTGAATATTAAGTAGGCGGTAAGGTGTTCTTGAAAATGTCACCATGGAAGAAGGTACTTCGATTTGGTAAGAAAGGTAATTTTAGTCCACAATTCATTGGTCCTTATAAGATTATGAAAAGAATTGGACCAGTAGCTTATCAGTTAGCTCTTCCTCAAGAATTGGCCAAGTTATATGATGTATTTGATGTTTCTATGCTAAGAAGATATTGGTCTGACATGACACATAAAATTCCAGTGTAAAAAATTCAGGTACAATTGGATTTGTCGCACGAAGAAGGGCCAGCTTCTATTTTAGCTTGAGAATTAGGCAACTTAGCAATAAGCAAATACCTTTAGTAAAGATACTCTGGCAACCCCATGGACTTGAGGAAGCAACATGGGAATCGAAGAAACCATGAAAATTCAGTGTCCATAACTATTCGGATCAAGTATGAATTTCGAGGACAAAATTTTCTTAAGGAGGGAAGAATTATAACACCCCATGTTAGGGGTTAGAATATTAAGGAATTATAGTGCATTATATGCTTTACATATTGAATATTCACTTAAATGTGCATATGTATTTTTTATACATACAAACAACTGTACATGCACTCACGACATTTTTCAGGTAAAATGGATTTATAAATGTGATTTGGCAATTTTGGTATATTTCAAGTATTTTGGAATTTTGGACTAGGGAAATTGTTAAGGGATAAGTTAAGTTGGTTTATAAAAATTAGCATGATTAAACCTACAAATTATTGACATATGGTATCATTCATTGTCTGACAAATGGCATAACATACGGGAGACATATGGTAGCTTGCACGAAAGGGAAAATGGGAGGCATGCATGGAGCCTATGTCAAAATGATAAAAACACACGTAATACGTGTGTTAGAAGGCAAAATGACTGAAGCTTTTTGTTATTTTTCAGATCTTACTGGACCTTTACCAAAAGTCACTGAATCTGCATCACCAAAATACTAGTTTTGATTTTTATATCAGTCTTGTCCATTGCAAAACAAATAACCCAGTCCAGTTGTTATTTTGCTTCTCTTTATTCTTGCTTTTCCCTCCATCCACTAAAACCCTGCCATTCATTATCATAGCTGGAATTTGTTTGAAGAATCAAGTAAGTGATGTTTCTAATTTTCTAGGTTTTGTGAATGAATTTAATGATGTTTTGATACTAGAAATGAGTACATGCATAAACTAATAGCTTCAGTGATGTTCATAATGCATTATATGAAAATGGTGTGACTTCAAAATTGTGCAAATACTAGAATAGCTGTATATGCTCTATTTTTTTATGTTTAAGATTATTTGAGTTGACTAGAAGCAATAGCGGAGAAGTATAAAAATGGTATAGGTTTGGTTTTGTGTTGAATATGGGATTGGTTTTGAATGGAAATAAACATAGTAATAGAGAGAGAAAGCATAGAATGCATATATAGTTTTTGAAGTTTGAATTTTGATCTTGAATTTTGAGTTGTTTTAGTGTATGATAAGTTGCAATAGGTGTGAAAATGCAGAGAATATGAAATAGGAATAGATTGACTTGAAGAAGAAAGAAGTGAGAAAATTTGGAAAACACAGTAGTGAGAGAAAGATTGTGTAGGTTTCGGTTTTCATGAATTATCATATAATCTTGCACTTGATAGGTTTAGAGGTTGTACTAGATATAGAAGTCCAGTATGAAGTCGCGGGTCACGATCGTGTAGACATTTTTTCTGAAAAATGATTATTTTTGAACATCTATCATTCAATTCAATATAACTTCTTCACCCGATATCCAAACGATGTGCAACTTAAAACAATAGATTCCTAACACATTGTTCTACTTATCCATAAAAATTCATAGCTTTATGGATTGATTTGAAAAAGATTGAATGAAAATGAGAGAATCTGTTGGAATAGTATGATCTGGAATATTTCACTGAATAAACTTCAATATTTTGATTATATCATGGTCAGTAGAGCTCCGAAAGAGATGATTATTGATTTTGATTAAACTAGAGTCATAAGGCTACAAATTGTCTAAAGCAATTGAATTGAAATTCGACCTCTAAGAATTTCAGAATTTGATTGAAAGTTAAGATAAGAATTCTATTGAAGCTTAAGTATAGTCTGAGATCTTTTGAGAATAACTTTCAGTATATAGAAAAAAATTAAATGATCTTGGTCTCATTAGAAACTTAAGACTTAGGAGAACGACTTTCTCAAAAGAAGTGTTACCAAATTACCTCATCTTCCTTATGCAAATAATTAAGCAAAGTGGACCCAAAAGTTGGTCATGAGATAAATTTGGATTGAGAAATTGAGTATGGTTTCACATGATTGATAATGTGACAGGATTAAGGATAAGAAACTCGCAATTTGGTATAAACATGCATTATATAGATTTGGTATACATGAATGTGCATAAATGATTTCATAATCATGTTCAATAGTCATATGTGTTTGTGTTAAATGTTATAGAGGAACCCATAGAATGACCAATTCCAGATATTGACGAAACTTCAACGAAATAAGTAAAAGAGAGCTTTTGTAAGTAATCTAGTATGGTCCTTTGTAAATATTTTTTGATGAATTTTCATAAAAAAATTCAGTAAGTAAACCTTAAGTTTTTGTAAGTAATTTAGATGGTCAATTTTTGTTAGTGATTCAACATGTAATATTTGATAATTTTGTTTTGACTTCTTTGTTTGCTATTGATTTGGATCATTGAATGATTTGCAAAGCTGTAAGAATGTGATATGCTTAAATACATAATATGAACACAATGATTGATATGTGAATTGAATTTCAGACATTTCTACTTTTGAATATGTTTAATCCTAGTTGTAGGTAAATAGGCACGCCTGGAAGGGTCTGCAACTGCTTCTGTGACACTTCAGTGTTGAGACTTTGGCATCCCTTTGTGCACTTTGGTGTTGAGACATCGGTCTCCCTCTGTGACACCTCGATGTTGAGCCTTCAGTCTCCCTCTATGACACTTCATTGTTGAAATTTTGGTTTCCCTCTGTATAAGTCCCATTACCCACTTTTGTTGATGGATTAACAATCATCTAATTTTTGTATTTTGAAATATGTTTTATTTTTTATCTAAACAAATTATACCCTCTTTTGATATTTAGTTCTCTTTTTTATACAATATGTTCTGAGACACATTATGTTTGAATTGTTCGTTTCGATAAACTGTTAATGCATGCTTCTAATATATCATGATTCTGTATAATTAGTTGTTAGTTTATGTATAGAATAGTTATTACTCAATAAGCTATATACTTAGCACGATGGATTTGCCCGGTATAGGTTAAAAGCGAGGATTATAAGGACTGGGATGAGTCAACTGCAATGGCCAATGGAGTCAAAGTCTTGTTTTGACTCAAAAATATATTTTGAGTTTTTAATTTTTTACTTGTATCTAGAATTTGTATGAAGGTTTTGTAATAACCATAATATAGGTTGGTTTCTGAACTTATGATATGTAATGTATGTTTATGTTTGCTTCAGTTTCTAAAAATTTAAATAATGAATGTTTAGTATGTTTTGAAATGCTTCCGCATCAGTATGATGTATGTTTGTTTTGAATTGCTTCCAATGGAAGATTTTGAATGCTATGCTTCCGTGAAATATTTTGGTTTGTTTGTACTATTTTGTGAGGCATTCACATATCCTCCCAGGGGGTATTTGGACGCTACAAATTATGTGTATTCTCATAAATAGAAAGAAATTCCATCACAATCCCAAATATCAAACTCCTCAGACACTTGATGGTCCAGAAATTAACACAATATCATCACAGAAATTCCCAAATTACAAACATCCATATCCAATTCATAATACATAAGCCTTTGGAACTCATTCATTCATGAACACACCAAGCAATTCAATATTGTATTCATCATATTACACCATGCATTCTTTATATTATCATCTCAATTAAATTGAATACTAATTAAAGTTCATAACACACCTTAAACAAGTCCATTTAAGTCCTATTATACCAAATAAATTAACTTAAACTTCTATATTTCATAAATTGAACAAAATCCCATTTATTTGACCTTCCTAATCAATTCCCTCAATTGTGGGATAAGTGACCCGAAACCTCGAAACAGTTGTTTTCAAAGAACAGGTTTTTGGATTAGTTTTATATGGCCATTCTGACATAGAAACTGACGATTTTAGATAATATGTTCTACTAGAAAAATGTTCCTACATGTATCTAAGTTTCAAAAAAAATAAAGATAATGCAATTTGGTTCATTATTTCGAGAGTTATACTCAAAATACTACAGAATGTTCTCAACCATGGATAGCAACCAAAACTCAAATTCAATCCAAATTTCAAAACCCTTACTGACAGAAATCAAATTCAGTTCCTTCATGAAAGTTATAGATATTGTATCTAGTTTAAGCTAAATTTAAAATAATCCCATTTACATATCTATAGGTCAATATATGGCTAAAATACCGATACCTGTTTAGTGGAACGACTCCTTCTAACAAGTATCCAGCATGTATCAAATTTCTAAGCTCAATTCTTTCTTAATTTATTACTCATTTTATCCACTTCAAACATTAAACAATACATGTTATAACATGATACCAAGTTTAGAATTCCCTTACCTCACTAAACTTCAAATTCATCTCCAAAAATCCAGGTAAACTAAGCTTCCAAACAACCAGCACATAACTAAGTTTAATGTGTAACTTTCAGCATTAACATAACAATAGTATAGAAAATTAGGAGAACCTTTTTCTAGATTCAGTAGCTTACCATCATTCAAGTGATGCCAATCCAAATTCCAGAAAAAATTCTAGAAGTTAGAGAGAAAATGGGAGTTTTGGTGGAGAGAAGGAAGTAAGGTGAAGAATGGACAAAGTTGGATTTACTCCAGTAGAAACTAGCTTCATCATCAGCTAGGTGTCACTAGTTTAACATGCCACTTAACACCAAGGAATGAAGCCCATTTACTCACCATTTAAGGTGCCATTTTTAACACTTTAATTAAGCCACTTGTTCTTTTATTATGATTCCAAATGTCACACATTAAATGATGCCAAATGTCAATGTATTAGCTATGCCAAATGTCACTAATTTGTAGGCTTAGTCATTCTAATTTCCATGTACCAACTTAACTTATCACTTGATAATTTTCCTAGTCTAAATATACATTTAAATACCTCAATTCTCTCATGGTATAATGTTGGCCCCCAAATTTTTTTTCTGATAAATAAACATGATTAGATTAATTTTGGGATCTTGTTATATTAGCGTACGTTGGATCTAAGTAGCATGCTAATGTTAATGAGATTATGTTACATAGGTGAATTGGATTAAAGTTATAGTGATAAGTTGTATAAGGGGGTATTTTGGGGAGATCATTTAAGTGGGAAGGCTTTAAGGCTTTGAATGAGGGGCAAAATGGGAAGAGAATTTATTGGCTTGCATTTTATAAGCCAAAAACGTGGTGATGAAAAACAAAATGGAGAAAACACGAAAATAAGAAAGAAAGTAGAGAGAGTGTCATGGGTTTAGAGAGATAAAGGAGTTTTAAGCTAGGTCTTGATTTTTCTCAACCTTCAAAGGGGATTTTGAGAGTGATCGAGAAGGGAAAAATATAGAGGAAGATAAGAGCCTTCTTTTGAACCAATCATTTCTTCATTTGGAGAAGATTTAAGGTAAGAGCATTTTAAGGCTTCAGATTTTGGAAGGGGTTTTGGTTTCAAGAGCTTAGAAAATGCATGGGCTTAAGAGTTCTAGAATCAAGTTATACTTTAGCTTCTTTGGTTTCTCATCTGAAAATCTCATCTGATTTGGGAATTTTATTCATGTTAAAAAGGGAATTAAGAAGGATAAGAGGAGCAAGAAGAGAGGCTCACTTGAGCAAATTATCAATAAGAAATTCAAGGTGGGTTACATTTTTATAATTGGCTAATAAGCCATAAATGTCTTCTTTCAAGAAAAGTGAAATAAATGTTTTCAACTAATTCCAACTGTGCATTTAATTTATTCTTTAAATGCTTTAAGAAAGTGCTGCATATTCTGTGCATAAACTTTGTACATGAAAAATGAAATGATTTTGAAAAGATATCATGCCATGAAAAATCAAGTTTTTGATCTAATGCCATGTTAGGCAACAAGTCATGAAAGTACATGTTATGTGAGTTTATGATGATCCCTTAAGTATGTCAAGTGCACTTGTCTAAAGGCTTCTCCTGCCTACCCGTTAGTAACATAGAGCTCCTTTATGGACTCTCATAAGTTCACGGTTATGCAAGACCGTTATGCAAAAATGTATAGTACGTTCTGTTTTGGATCCACCTGAACCAATTTGATGTGTCTTGTGAGTTCATGATATGTTGACAGCAGTGATGTAACCATGTTATGCATTAATGTGAGTTTTTGAAATGAAGATGATTTTTTTTCAATAGTTTTTGTTTATTACGGATTATAAGATTGTTACCCACGGGCTTTAAGCTCACCCCTAATCTCCTCCCACACAATCAGGTGATGAGCAGGATATCGAGTAGGCCAAAAGGGCAAGGCAGCACTCCTAGGCTTGATTATTTTGTATTTTTGAAACAACTTTGTAAAGTAGGGCTTTAGTTGCATTTGAGCAAATCAAGTATCTTTTGTATTTTGGGATTTCAATGTATTAATGTAATTACGACTTGAAATGCCCGCTAAAGCTTTGTAAAACTTTTATCTTTTGATGTAAATGGTATATGTTTGCATATTTACTTATGATCCTCTCAAGTTCGTACGTTGAAAATTTTTTAGTTTCATAAAGGAAATTTCGCTTTCTGACTTCGGGGAAAAATCTGGGTTAACCTAAGCTGATTTAAGCAAAGGTGTCTTATAGTAAGTCGTAAATCCTTCTGTCATCTTTCCAACGATAGTTAGCATGAAAATGTTGGATGATAGCGCGTGTCGAGTGCACTGCAAAATTTACCTAACTCTGCATACTAAAATTTGTAGTTGTGGTAAGTAGGGATCGAATCCACAGGGAATGTTCGGTTAACTTTTGTACTGAAAATAATTGATGCAAGAAAAGTAAATGGGGGGTTTTTTGGTTTTCGAACAATTTAGAAAATTAAAGCAAAATTAAACTATCGAAAACAAATTAAAACGAACAATCAAAAATGAGAAAAGTGTCGAGTATAAGTAAGGTCCGGTTCTAGGGTCAATCTCGGCCTAAGCACAATCAAGCATATTCCCTCATTCTAAAGTCTTT
>JANVCQ010000007.1:20313221-20324502 GCA_025531925.1 Erythroxylum plowmanianum
TTCCATATTTCTAAACCAAAAATTGAAGAAAAATTCAAAGCTCAAACTTTTCTCTTACCTCTTTTCTTCTCCAAATTTGAATTTATTTGGCTTGAGAGGAAGCTTTCATCTTCTTCCCTCCTTTTTCCTTTGAATCCAAGCAAAACTTATGCTTGAAGACCCAAAAATTTCAAGCCCTTACCTTTCTCTCTCTTTTCTCCTTCATTTTCTCCATAGCCGAAAACTTGCTATCTTTCTCTCTTCTTATTCTCTTCTTTTATTTCTGAATCTTATTCATAAGTGTCGTGGGTCTCTTCCTTAAAAAACGACAACATTCTCCTCTAATCTTTAATGAATGAAAAATGACCCTTTTGTCCCTCCTTCTATGCCTTATAACTTAGTTCCTTAAGTAGACTTCCAAAATTGCCCCTGCACTTTACTTTAATTCTTGATTACTTTTGGATATTTTTATCACTATCAATTTGAAAAAATTTGTCAAAACTTCCTTCTAAAGAATTGTTCCTCATTGTCTTAATTTCATAATGCCACCAAAATCATCCAATTTGGAGCATTACTTCAAAAGTTATGTTCCAAACATGTCAGATATGTCTTATGTTAACACATTTTCCAGAACATTATTTCCATCCTAAAATTGAGATTCTTAAACACAAAATTGGAACTCGATGTCTTCATAACAATTGTATCCCTATTTCTCTAGTTTAATCCAAATCAAGAATCAACTCATTTGGATTACTAGAGCAAAAGTTATGCTAAAAATACGTTCAGATGTTCCTAATCCAAGACTGCAAACTAATTCGAACTTAAATTCAAATATTGAAAGTCTTAGGGGCTAAATTGAAATTACCTTCCTTCATATGACTTGTATCCCCATGTCTTAATTTTATTTTTCCTCAAGAATCACTTCAATCGGATCACCACAGATCCCGAATTTCTCAAAATACTGAAATATATTTAGAAAATTATCCCACTCACTTTGATTTAAATAACCAACCTCAATTTAATCTCATAAAATTACAAATTTCCTATGAGAATGTAGATAATTGTCTTAGGAATCCAACGCTTCAAGAACCAAGTCAATCGGATGTCGGACGGAAAAGATATAAGCAAAAGATTAGACAAAGGTCGGATGAGGAAAGAAATAAGTCAAAATCAGAAGAAACAAAACGATGTCGTATTGCGCCAAATGCAGCGCGTAGAAGAGGGAAGCACGAGACGAAGTCGTATGGAGGGAAATAAAATGACGTCGTAAAATAAACGGGCGCGCGTAGAGGAAGGTAGAAAGGGTGAAACGGCGTCGGCGAGGGCGTCGGCGAGGGCGTCACAACTTTAAAATGATAAAAATAACTTAACCGTGACTTGGCGTTGATATCCCCATTGAACCAGTGTCAAAAACTAGCCTTTTATCTTCATTTTTATGCTCCAAAAATGAGTCATAGTTGTCATGTAAAATGACAGACCAAGTTACCTCCCTCTACCTCCAATACTCTCGTTGAAACAAGTAAAAATGGAGAAGCACATTGGCTCCAGTAGCTTTGCTCTTCGTTTCTTCCTCTGCGATTTTCCTCTAGCTCCAGCACCACTGAATAACCTTGCCTTTTGTTCTTCGTTCTTTTCTGCGTCCAGTTGCTTTCTACGCCGACACTCTCGCTTGCTCGTTCCTGTCGCTGTTCCCTATTGCATGACAAGACAATTAAAACTTGTTAAAACCCTTTTGTTTCCTCTGCTGTAGCGCAACACTGCGTGAAACGCAATGTTGTTTCAGGCTGCAATGCTGCGTGAAACGCAGCGCATAATCTCTGGCCCTTTTTTTTGTCTTTAACTTGAAAAATAAATGTGCTCCAATTTACTTTAGAAAATCTTTCTTTGTGATCTCAAAAATATATCAATAAATCCAACCAAATAGTCAACACAAATTGAGCATTTTATCATAAAAATAGGATTGAAATCACATGTAAATGTATAAGAAAATCTAAGATAATTCAATCCTATCATTGGACGTCTGAACTGAAAGTCAGGGTCCTTATAAAAGAAGAGCTGCAAGAGAAGAGTTGTTTCCTCTACCTTTTACTTCTTCTGTGATGACGTCATTTCCTTCTGTGTTTTCTTTATGGTGACATCATCTCCTTCTGTGTTTTGTATCATCTGTGTTTTGCTTCTTCTGCCTTTCTGCTTCTTTTGTGATGACGTCATCTTCTTCTGTGTTACTATTCATGAACTCCTTCTGTGTTACTGTTCATCAACTCCTTCTGTGTTACTATTCATGGACTTCTTTTGTGTTACTGTTCATGAACTTCTTCTGTGTTTTCATCCTTCAGTGTTTCACTCCTTCTGTGTTTTCTTCCTTTTGTGTTTTTGTTCCTTCTGTGTTTCGCTTCTTATGAGTTTTCTTCCTTCTGTGTTTTTGTTCCTTCTGTGTTTTGTTCCTTCTAAGTTTCGCTTTTTTTGTGTTTTGCTGACGCGTCTTCTTCTGTGTTTTGCTGATGCGTCTTCTTCTGTATTTTGCTGACGCGTCTTCTTCTGCATTTTGCTGACGCGTCTTCTTCTGTGTTTTGTTGATGTGTCTTTTTCTGTGTTTTCGCTCCTTCTATCTTTCACTTCTTCTGTCTTTTATTTCATCTGTCTTTTGCTTCTTCTGTCTTTTGTTTCTTATGTGTTTTTGCTCCTTTTGTCTTTCGCTTCTTCTATCTTTTGCTTATTCTTCCTTTTCGTTCCTTCTGTCTTTCGCTTCTTTTGCCTTTTCGCTCATTTTGTCTTTTGCTTCTTCTGTCTTTTGCTTCTTCTGTCTTTTCACTCCTTCTGTCTTTCGCTTCTGTTGCCTTTTGCTTCTTCTGTGATGACGTCATCTTTTTTTGTATTCTTCTAGGATGATGTCATCTTCTTCTGTGTTTTGCTTCGTTTGTATTTTGCTTCTTCTGTCTTTCGCTTCTTCTATTTTTTGCCTTCACTATCTTCTGTTCCATTTCTGACTCTCTACAGACGATAGAATCCGACCTTAGGGTCTTCCTCAAAGTGGTGGGTCTTCAAGCCTTCTTTGAAATCGTCCTTAGAGGATCTTAATCCGATAATCCTAATGTCAGTTATGCTTTTTCTCCCAAGGCTGTGTAAAATGGTTAAGGTCAACGTCTGTTTGGAAATAGTAAAAGTAAGTCTTCCTGGTGGGGGCACGTCACCCTTGCGGGACACACGTCCAGATGTCCCTTAGGTCGTTGGACTCATGACCCTCAAGGGCGAGGTGTCCAACATATAAATTAATTCCAGTTTACTAACTACAGTCTATCAATACTAAAATTCAAGTCATATGCCTTTCAAATTCAAATCATAGCACAATTTTAACTCCTATCTCACATGAACTTTCATGAACGTGTATCATTTCAACTAGGATATATTTTTGGGCATAGATGCTTTATCTCATAAGTATACCTTAATCTCTATGTTGGATACTAAATTGTTAAGCTTTGAGTATATTAAGGGTTTATATTCTTCTAATCTTGATTTTGGTAATGTGTTTGAAGCTTGTGAACATACTCCATTTGGCAAATTTTATCTTGATTTTAGATATTGGAGTTAAGAGATATGATCATTATAAGCTGGTGATGTTGCATAGGATGTATATACAGAACAACCATAGTAAATGAAATGATATCGAACTAGGAGAGTTGAATTTGGAAAGATTATGAGTGAAAGTGGTGTTATAATGGATGTAGGATTCATTAGAGATGTATTAGAGAGGAATATTTTAGTAAAAATTTGAGGGGTACATAGTCAGGCTGTATAAATTAACAATGATCGTGTCTTCTAAGAATGAAAAGGCAATCAGACCTGAGGAATACATGGTCTGCTTATGTATTTCCACACAGCCCATGTTTTGTCCATCCAATGGCAAAATATCTCTTTGTAGTCTTCACGGAAGTTGTATATCTAAAAGTCCTCTTCAAAACCATCTAAGATGACCTTAATCTGACATCTCTAGAGAAAGTTATGCCTTTTGTACCAAAACATGTCTGAAGAGTATGAATTGGATATTGTACTAAACATACTTCGATATCTTGATTATATTTTGACCTATAAAGCTCTAAATGAGGTGATTCTTAATTTTAAACAAACTAGAGACATTAATCTGCAATTGCTATGAATAAGTCATTTTGACATTCTAACCTGAAGAGTTATAAAATATGTTCTGAATTTGAAGGAATGAATTGGAATTTTGGTAACTGACTGGTGTGAGCACGCCACCCTTGTGAGGTGCGTGTTCAGATGTCACTAAGGGCATCGGGCATATGTCTTGCGAGGGCAAGGTGTTGAATAGGGGGAATGATGGAAACCTAGCTAAAGACATACAAAGGATGGCAGAATTTTAACTCCTATCTCACATGTACTTTCATGAACATGTATTATTTTAACCAAGGTATATTTTGGAGCCTTACACAGATGCTTTATCTCACAGGTATACCTTAATCTCTAGGTTGGATACTAAATTGTTAGCCTTTAAGTATATTAAGGATTTATATTCTTCTAATCTTGATTTTGGTAATGTGTTTGAAGCTTGTGAACATGCTGTATTTGGCAGATTTTATAGGCATGAAGGTTTTGTATTTCATGAAAATAGATTATGTGTGTCTATTTGCTCTCGAACGGAGTTACTGGTTTATGAGTCTCACGAAGGTGGCCTAATCGGACATTTTGGTGTTCAATAAACTTTAGATATAATTTTTGAGTATTTCTTTTGGCCACATATGAAACGTGATGTAGAAATAATTTGTGAGAAATGTATAACTTGCAAACAGGCCAAATTTAGATCTTTGCCTTATGTATTATATGATCCTTTGCCAATACCAAGTGCACCATGGGTAGATATTTCCATGGATTTTGTCTTAGATTTACCTAGGTCAAAAAGAGGTGATGATTATGTTTTTATTATTATGGGCAGGTTTTCTAAGATGGATCATTTCATTTCATGTCATAAAATAGATGATGCTAGTCAAATATTCAACTTATTCTTTTGCAGGATAGTATGATTTCGTGGAGTGCTAAGGAGCATTGATTATGATCGACATTCCAAGTTCCAAAGCTAGTTTTAGAAGACATTGTAGGGTAAGCTAGGTACTAGACTAATGTTTTCTACAACTTTCCATCCATAAACTGATGGGCAAAATGAGGTAGTTAATCAAACTTTGTCTACGTTATTGCATGCTATCATTCAAAAGAATTTGAAGAATTGGGAAGATTGTTTACCACATGTTGAATTTGCTTATAATCGTTCTGTCCATTCTACTAATAATCTTTCACTTTTAAAGCTGTGTATAGGTTTAATCCCTTGACTCTAATGGATTTAACACCTTTACCAATTTATGAGCATGCTAGTTTAGATGGTACAAAGAAGGATGAATTGGTGAAGCAATTGCATGAAAAGGTTAGACATCAAATTGAAAAGAGGACAGAACAATACACTTCTCAAGGCAACAAAGGGCGTAAGAAAGGGATCCTTGATCTAGGAGATTGGGTTTGGGTTCATTTGAGGAAGGAGTGATTTCCATAAAAATGTCATTCTAAGCTACATTCAAGAGGAGATGGCCCATTCCAAGCCATTACGCATATTAATGGCAATGCATACAAGCTGGATTTACTAGGTGAATATATTGATAGTGCTACATTTAATGTTTACGATCTTTCTCCATTTGATGTAGGTGATGAAGATTCAAGGACAAATGCTTTTGAGGAGAGGGGGAATGATGGAAACCCAGCTAAAAGACGTGCAAAGGATGGCACAATTTGAACTCCTATCTCACATTTACTTTCATGAACATGTATTATTTCAACTAAGGTATATTTTGGGGCCTTACACAGATGTTTTATCTCACAGGTGTATCTTAATCTCTATGTTGGATACTAAATTGTTAGGCTTTGAGTATATTAAGGATTTATATTCTTCTGATCTTGGTTTTGGTAATGTGTTTGAAGCTTGTGAACATGTTGCATTTGGCAGATTTTATAGGCATGAAGGCTTTTTATTTTGTGAAATAGATTGTTGTGCCTATTTGTTCTGGAAGGGAGTTACTAGTTTATGAGTCTCATGAAGGTGGGCTAATTGGACATTTTGGTGTTCAAAAAACTTTAGATATAGTTGTTGAGCATTTCTTTTGACCACATATGAAATACAATGTAGAAAGAATTTGTGAGAAATGTATAACTTACAAACAGGCCAAATATAGATCTTTGCCTTATGTATTAGATGATCCTTTGCTAATACCAAGTGCACCATGGGTAGATATGTCCATGGATCCTTTTCCAAGCTGGATCTACTAGGTGATTATAATGATAGTGCTACATTTAATTTTTATAATCTTTCTCCATTTGATGTGGGTTATGAAGATTCAAAGACAAAACCTTTGAGGAGAAGGGGAATGATGGAAACCCAGCTAAAGACATGCAAAGGATGGTGCAATTTGGTTTAACATATTTTGATGATCCATTACACATTGGTGGAGGTCCAATAACTCGGGCTAAAGCTAAAAGGATGAAGGAAGCTCTTAACGGACTGATTTAAGATGTTTGGTCTAAGCAAGCAACAATAAAAGTTGATTTGAGCTTGGAGAGATCAATCAACCCTATCACTTTAATTCACGCATTAAATAGGCCTAATTAGTTGCTTATTTGGCCTAATTAGAAGACTAGGTTACTTTTGATTCTTTTAAGGAGATTTTTAATTGACTTGAGCTGCCTAAAAGTCCACTTTCTATATTTGGCTTTAGGAATCAAATTTGAAAAGGCTTTCCTATATCTTAGGGATTTCCTTATTTTTAGAAATAAATTATTGCTAGAAGATTGATTAGGGTTTTCTTTAGCCTATATAATCGTTATCTTTGTACAACAAGTGAGATTGGAATTTATTTTATGTTTTTGGTGAGGTTATTCACTTCGTTGGTTCTTCTTTGAGCTTAGAACTTGACAAGGTTATTCCTTATGGGGTTCATCTGACTTATCACTTTCAATCTCTTCTTTTCCTAAAGTGTGGCATCAATATCCTTCTTTATAATTTTGGTTGGTGTTTCTTTAATATTATTCAAGGGTTTTCTAGAAAACATAACTGATTTAGGATTTTTGAAAGTTCCCCTCAATAACTTGTTTGCGGGTTCCTAGATCTTGATTTACGAGATTCACATCATAAATGGAGATTTTTAGGATAGTTTTGGTGATTTTGGGATGTCAATTGCTATTCGTCAAAGAGATAAACTTAATCTAGGTATTTATTTTTTACTTTTCTTACTTATTGAAAATTAATCATCATTTTATTTTATTTATAATGCTACTTTTGCTATCTTACAATTACTTGGTTGGATCAATTAGAAAAGTCGTGTTTCTGAATTGCAAAGGATTGCAATTCAAATTCTTAGTTAATATATGAGTGCAACATAGTATGAAAGAAATTGAAGCACATTTGAATTCATTTATTCTAAGGAAATGAATAAATTGAAGCACAAAAGATTGAACGACTTGATCTTTATTCGATAAAATTTAAAGTTTCAGGAAGGGTATGTTAGTATCATTATTAAGTTGGATATAATTTATTATAATTTTTAATAATTTAATTTTATTTGTTTATTAAGACTCCTAATAGAACAAGAAGTTCTATAGATCCAATTTTTCTTGACCATATCTATCTTTTATTGGATTGGTTTTTGAGTAATCAGATTTGATAAATGAGCGTGACTTAGAATATAATTTTGGATGAGAAAGTATTGACATATCATTTAGTGCAATAAATTTGAATAATAGTAATGATGAGACTCTTCATAATTAGAGAGATTTTATACTAAAAGAGAATTGAGGTCAATCTAATTTGAACGGGTATTCTATTAAATGAAGTTCCGAGTTTTCATTTCTTCTCTTCCTTTAATTTCACTTATATTTGATGTATATCTTAAATTCTACATATACAATTTAAATATAATTGTAAATGTGTTTATTTCAGGTTTCACTTCTATTTGGTTATTTCCTCAACACAAACTCTTATTGTGAATCGAATAGAGAGTCATGAATATTTATTTTTTATTCGACGTTTTCATGTAATTATTATTTATTATATGATGAAATTGTAATATTTTAAATACTTTGTAATGTCCTTAACTTTAATTTGTATGATGATTAAATGATCGTTTTCATATTAATTGTAGTTATTATTTAGATATAAAATATGTGAAAACAATATTAAGAAAAATAAAAAAATGTTGTTATTTAAAATTTATATTATTATAATATTTTTGAGACAAAGTTGATACAATCATAAATTATATAATATACTGAAAAACTATTTTGTAATTTTAAGAATTTAAGTGACTATTTTATTAATTTAAAAGATTACCTGATATATTAATTATTAATGGGATAATATTATATCAAAACCAGATTGAAAATCAGTTAATAGTTATACTTTTTGTAAGTGTGACGTGTTAAATGGTTGATAAGGATGATAACAGGTTACGCTGTCTCTGGTCCAGGCCCAGCACAAGGCCTAGGACGGGTTTTGTCAACGTGGGTGTGGCCTGTAATTGTGCCAGGCCTAATACTTGGTTGATTGTTATACAGGATGAACACGGAAATGTTTATTTCAATCCAAACTATGAAGAAGGCCGACAATACACAACTGCGAGGAAAGGAAAAATAATGAATGAAGTTTCAAAGTAGTTGTTCAGTTGTGGTGGCCTTCGTATCTCGCAAAATTTGCAGCAGCCGTCATCACTATTCAACTGCGTTTCAAAGTAGTTGTTCAGTTGTGGTGGCCTTCGTATCTCGCAAAATTTGCAGCAGCCGTCATCACTATTCAACTGCGACTACTTCTGCTAACCTCAACACCTGGTTTAACAAGTACTTCGACAAAAACAATGTCTCCTCCTGGAACTCTCTCATCTCCGACTTGGCTCGTAGCGGTGATTCCAAAGAGTCTCTTCGCGCCTTCTTTTCTATGCGAAAGCTCAATATCAGACCCACTCGCTCTACGTTCCCTTGCGCGATCAAGTCATGCTCGGCTTTGCTCGATCTTCTCTCCGGCAAGCAAACCCACCAACAAGCTCTTGTTTTGGGATTTGAATCTGATCTCTTTGTGTCGTCGGCTTTGATTGGGTTGTACTCGAAATGTGGGCATCTGAGAGATGCTAGAATCCTGTTCAATGAAATTCCTCGGAGAAATGTAGTCACTTGGACGTCAATGATCACGGGTTATGTCCAAAACGATGACGCCTATGAAGCATTATTGCTTTTTAAGGAGTTTTTGGCTGAAGAGGGCAAGGGAGATGGTGAATATAATGAGGTCTTCATTGATGATGTTGCTATGGTTTCTGTTTTATCCGCGTGTTCTCGTGTTCCCAGAAAAGGAGTGATTCAGGGAGCTCATGGGTTTGTAATAAAGAGTGGATTGGATGAAGTGGTCGCAGTTGAGAATACTTTATTGGATGCATATGCGAAGCTTGGCGAGGTTGGTGTTTCTAGGAAATTGTTTGATGGAATTGATCAGAAGGATGCAGTCTCTTGGAATTCTATGATTGCTGTGTATGCCCAAAATGGATTATCGGTTCAGGCTTTTGATGTTTTCCGTAACATGATAATGGGTGGTGAAGTCAAATACAATTCAGTTACATTATCTGCTTTATTGTTGGCTTCTGCACATGTTGGTGCTCTACGTTTGGGGAAATCCATACACGACCAGGTAGTCACTGTTTTCCCTTTCCTATGTCAATGATTATCTGCCCTGTCAATCGTTGTTATTATCCACGGCCAACCTAACTGACAAATTTTTTTTATTTATTTGATCAACCAGCCTGTTAAGGTTTTGTGATGTGATTCTTCACAGTAAAATGCTTAGATTTTTTTGCCCCCTCCTTGCAGGTTATAAAGATGGGCTCAATGGATAACGTGATTTTGAATACCTCTGTCATAGATATGTATTGCAAGTGTGGACGAATCCATATGGCGAGGAAGGCATTTGATGGCATGAAGGAAAGGAATGTGAAGTCATGGACTGCTATGATTGCGGGTTATGGGATGCACAGTTGTGCAAGAGAAGCTATGGATATTTTTTACAAGATGATAAGCGCCAGGGTCAAACCAAATTACATAACTTTTGTTTCGGTCCTAGCTGCTTGTAGCCATGCTGGTCTTTTAGATGAGGGTTGGCACTGGTTTAACTCCATGAAGAATCAATTTAATGTCGAACCTGGGCTTGAGCACTATGGTTGCATGATCGATCTTCTTGGACGTGCTGGTTGTCTTGATCAAGCACATAATTTAATAAGGAGTATGAATGGGAGGCCTGATTTTATAATCTGGGGTTCTCTTCTTTCTGCTTGTAGAGTTCACAAGAATGTGGAGCTTGCAGAGGTATGTGCTAGGGAACTATTTGAGCTGGAACCCAGTAATTGTGGATATCGTGTTCTTCTTTCAAACATATATGCCGAAGCTGAAAGGTGGAGGGATGTGGAAAGAATGAGGCTACTGTTGGAAAATCAGAGAGTTGTAAAACCTCCTGGGTTTAGCTTGGTTGATCTGAAGGGTAATTCGCATGTATTCTTAGTTGGAGATATGGAGCATCCTGAACGTGAGAAGATTTACATATTCTTAGAGGAACTTACTGCAAAGCTGATTGAAGCTGGCTATGTGCCTAATATGGCATCTGTTCTCCATGATGTTGATGAGGAAGAAAAGAAAATGACCTTACAAGTTCATAGTGAGAAGTTGGCTATTGCATTTGGGGTCATGAATACAGTTCCTGGTTCGGTGATCCAGGTAATGAAAAATCTTAGGGTTTGTGGAGACTGTCATACTTTTATTAAGCTTGTCTCAAAAGTTGTTAATCGAGAAATTGCGGTAAGAGATGCAAAGCGGTTTCATTACTTCAAGGAGGGCTTATGTTCATGTGGAGACTATTGGTAGCATATCAATTCATTAAAACGAAGTAAGAGATAGTGTAAAATATTGATTCGTTTGACTTGAATAAGGAACCAGAGCATTTGGATTTTGGAATTACCATGAGAAGCTGCCATTTCAGCATTAAAGATGTACTAGCAGGCTAACTCTGCGCAAATGCGCAATGAAAATGCCCACTGAATTTATACGTAGGGAAAATTTTGATGTCATAGTTAAATAAAAAATAATATGAAAATGTAATAAAATAATCATCGATTGGGGGAAGAAATCACTTTCTTTGAGTTACATTTAAAGAAGTTTACATGTCTACTACTGACATCTGCAGTATAAAGATACCTTAATCTATAAGTTTTTTAATTTGTGC
>JANVCQ010000007.1:20342813-20354547 GCA_025531925.1 Erythroxylum plowmanianum
CCTGTATTGCAATCTTGGAATTTATTGTTTTTGACCGGTTTCCAAGGATCAATCTTTAGGTTGAATTGACAGAGCCGTGATCATGGGTATTCACAAAATCCAGGAAACCAATGATGCTTTGTTAACTAACTCAGGTGGACCTTCATTTCAAAGCCGAACACGTTATGGGTTCAAATTCTGCCTATTAAATACAACTTTGATGCCAACAACCTGCCCCCCTCCCTACAAGCTACTGGCAGTTCCATGACCTGGAAGAGCATCAAAACTATTTGGAACCACGTCCTTCGTGGCATAAAATGGGTTATATGTGATAGCTCAAAGGCCTGATTCTAGTTGGATCCTTGGGTGGCAGACTTGGGCCCACTTATTTCCCATGCCCTAGCTCCTATCCCACACTCAACCCTTAATCTGCGAGTACAACATTATATAGACAATTCAGGTAACTAGCTTTGGGGTGAATTCCAATTATTACTTCCTCATTTTGTTTGCATGTCCATTGCAGGGATTTTGCTACCCAAGCCCCAATTAGGGCCTGATAAACTGACTTGCGGGATGTTGAACTCCGGATGATTCACCATAGCCACCGCTTATAAAATGACTATAGAGCAGGCCCCCCAAGACACTAATACCCACTAGATGACACTATAGAACTAGACTATCCCACAACGCATCGGATCCTTTCTTTAGCTTCTCGCTCAGGATCGCTTGTTAACTAATCAACAACGACTTCGACGACATCTGACTCCGACAGCAGCGTGCCACCAATGTCAGATGGACGAGTCCTCCATCCATGTTATGAGAGATTGCCCTAAAGCGCGAAGGCTGTCGTACACATTTCCTTTGCGTAACATCTCGACTAACTTTTTTGAGCTTCCTTTCTGATTGGCTCCAAGTGATCCTACAAACGCATCAACAGATCAATGGCCTAGACTGATCCCTTATATTTGGTACAACTTGCTAGTTTCTATGGTCCTGGAGAAACCAATCCATCTTCGAGGCCTACTTCTCTTGGCCAATCTCTCCTACTTCTACTATTTTAGACTATGCATAACTGATCCAACAAGCCTCGGAATGGCAAAGCATGACTAGACGCGACCCCCGACCTCAATAGGAACAATTAATGGGCTGATGTAGACCCGCTCCTGAATGGGTGAAACAGAACATAGGCGGGGTGTGTAAAAGCTCTTCCGGCTCAGCCACCATAGGGGGATATATTCGCAGCAGAGCTGGTGATTGGTTTGGAGGTTTTGTCCAAAATATCGGCCAATGTTCCTCGATAGATGTGAAACTCTAGGGCGTCTACTCAGGGATGAATCTAACATGGGAATTAGGATTTCGAAAGGTAGAACTATAATTGGATTCTTAAGCAGTGACCAGTATTCTCTCTGATTCCACTAGCCGCATTCAGTCTCTTAATTCGCTCGTCTTGGGCATCAATGAGCTACTCAATCGCAACTGGGTAGTTTTACCCTGCCATATTTACAGGGAGGAAAATAGGAGTGTTGATTGGCTTGCCAATTTTGCTATAAATTTCGGGTTAGGGGTTATCACTTTTGTATCCACACCCTCCGGGTGTCGCTCGATCCTCTTTGAGGACTTCACTGGGATTAGTATACCCAGACTAGTCTAGATTGTGTTCTGTTCTTTCTCCATTATAAAAAAATGATGACATGTGCCCCACACAGAAACGTCTGTCCAACGACTGAGGATAGTGGCACATGCCAGACAATTTTTCTTTTTGTTTCTAACCCTTTCTAATTAAATTGGTTCAATTGAAATTATACATTTAAATCCTTAATAAATTGGAAAAGTATTTTTAATTATTTGAAAATTGTTTCCACTATTTTAAAATTTAGTTTATTTTTAAGGGATTGAATTGTTAAATTAAATTAATCGTAAATCAATTTTAAAATAAAATAATTATTTTTCTTAATATGATTACGATTAATAATTAGATAGATTTCTAATTTAAGTTTTAAAAAATTCCAATTAATTTTAATTAGATAGAAATTAATAAATTTGACCCTTTAAAATTAAGAAAATTGTTTTCTTAGGTAATTAAGAAAAGTGTTTCTTAATTATATTTATTTATTTCAATTTTATTGAGATAAATTAGATTCATAACTTTATTTGTTTAGAGAATCATTCTTCAATTTGTTTAGAAATTGTTTTTCTATTTATGAATAGTAAGTTTCTTGAATTTTATAAAAGATATTTTTCTTGATTAAAATTTGAACAATGTTTTCATTTGTTAATTAAGAAAAATAAGCTTTCTTAATATTTTTGAAAATAGTTTTCTAATTTATTAAAAAAGATCTTCTAATTAATTAAGAAATCTAGCTCTACGTACATAACATAAACTTTCTTATTTAAATTTAAAAGTATTTTATTTAATTTTGAAAATAATTTTCTTTTAAAATTGAAAAATAGTTTTCCAATTAAGGAAAAGTAATTTCTAATTAGATTAGAAGTAGTTTTCTAATTGAATTAGAATGTTTTACTTGTATAATTTTGAAAAAAGATTTTTCTAAATTATAATAAATAAGAAGAATAATTTATTAAAAATTGTTTTCAATTAGATTCTATTAAAGGAATCAAGATAATTGGAAATATTTTTCAATTGAATTTATAAAAAAAATTTCCAATCAAAATAAATTTACGTTTTGAATATGAATTTAGTATATTTAGGAATCAATGGGCTTAATTTAATTTAATTTTTCCAAAGAGCTAGAAATATTATTTTAAATTATGAAGATCAGTGACTAGAATCAAAGGAAACTTGATTTTTTTTTCATACAATTTAATTATAAGTGCATAAGTTGCATATTTTATTTATATAGTTGTTATATATATTGGATGCATATTAAATTATATGTTTTACACGTGTGATATTTTGCATACAATTTCATGTTTCATGAGATGAATGAAATTAAATCCTTCGTTAAAATATTAAGTACATGTTGAGACATGATTATTGTCTTCCATTATTATAAGAATAAACTATAGTTTTGTTTATTGCTAAGCTTGTTGAGCAAACTCAAGGATCTAAGAGTTATATGAGATGTGATTAATAAAGTTATTATCTACCTAATTTAAGTTTAGTTGGTTTGTTGAAAAAACTCAAGATCAATTATATTTGAATGAGATCATAGCCTACTAGAAATATTAAAGTAATCTTTTTGGATAGTAGTGAGGGCTATTATTTTGATTATAATAGTATGGGTATCCAAATACGTTATTAAAGTCCTAATCTTATTTGGTAGTTATGGAATATAATTAATTACTTGCTTTTCTCACTTGTACATTTTGTTCTTAGTGGAATTTACCTTATTTAGTATAGTTGATATTATTTTAGTGAATTAAATTTCTTAGACATATGATTCATTTGAGGATAGTTCTCAAAGTTAGATAGAAAATTGTATACCCATTATGTTATTTTGCTATAATCCCTATTCAGGATTTGGTGACAAAGTTTTAGAAATGTCAAAATCATATAGATGACAAAATGTATTGACATTTTCAGTTGACTGATGTCTCATAAACTTTGATGAAAACATATAAGATATATGTCATCACAATGATAGCAAAATGCATGAGGTTGCATAGAGTATAACTGAAATGTATAGTACCTTAATGAAATTGTTTCATTTAATTCAGCCTACTAAAAATATAAACATGGACATCAATTAAAAGCGCATTTGCTATATTATGATAATAATTGTCATGAGAAGGAATATGGCTACGTGAAATGAGATATGATGGAGATCATATGTATTTCTAGTTCATGTTTAAGAGTATTTGATACTAAATTTAGAATCAACATTATTATAATATTCAAAGCATGATAAGAAATAGATTGTTAAGGAAAAATAGTTGATCCAATTTTATACAAATAGTTTGTATATGTTGAATCAATAGAGACTTTATGCTTAACATAAATGGCGAGAATATAAAGTTGGATACTCAAGACTTTCCTTTTATACCACGTTGGTTAAATCAGCATAAGAAGAGTCATAAAGTTACGTTTTGAGGATATATGTATATCCTTTTCATTATGAGTTGTATGAAACTTATGAAACTTTTTAAGTTGAATAACCAAATTAACCTTTGATGAGAGGAAGATGATGGTATTGAATTGTTAAATTTATACATATGATGTATTGGATGAAATAACAATTCATAAAAAGATAATACTTATATTTCATTGTATTACTAATGACTTCATGTGATATAGGCATATGAATTAAAATTTTGAAAAGTTTAAATTGTTTAAATTTAACTACGAATTAAGCATTGAGAATGTTGAAACACTTTGATGAGATCATTGTGATAAGTTTTAAATTTTCAATTAACTATAAGGAATAGGATTCTCTGGTGAATTCCTTCACAACATAATTCTATAAGAGTATACATTTATGTCAGGAGGAAAATACAATATGAGATATTGCATGATGTAATATTGTTTCTTCTATAGCCATGCCTAGTATGATGACTTACCTTTAATAGTTCCAACTGAATTAGTTGGGAAGATTTCATATTAGATATGAAATGCGAAGTCTTTAAATGAGCCAAAGTTAATGATTTAAGGATGTAATGCTTAGCTAAAGCATGTATTATCCATTAAGTTTAGAACTAAAATAGGTAATAACATGTTATGAGATATCTAGAAGGTTGGATATAATCTTACAGACTTATTGAACAAATTGTTTGATTCGATTTATACTTATAGGAGAATAGTTTTCAAGATAGGTGATGGGAATAAGATGACATTTGAAAAGTTCAACTCTCATGACAGTACGTTCAATTAGAACTAGCGCCTTTATTAATATGTTTGATTATAATTAAAAGGAAGCAAGGCATTGAAAGATTCACTTTCATGATGAAGTCAAAAAGTTTATCTTGGAGATAATTGTGAATTTATCATGTTTGCAAGAAGCTTAGTGGGAGTATAGTTTTCCTCTTCGGTGGGAGTATGTGGAGACATATTGCTCATAGAGAACAACAATTCTAACTTTTAATTATTGAAAACATAATTGTTCAAGAACAACTCTTGTTGGATATGAAAAAGGTAAAAACTTAATTATGAAAATTAGATCTATAGTGTAACATCCTAGTTCGATTATTGTACTGTGTAATGTGTTGTTCATGCATTTTATAGAGTATGCTCTATTTATGATGTACTAGAGTAATTTAAGCATTTAAATGCATTATTAAGGTTATAAAAGAGATCACGGATAGACCAGAGACAGTTCTAAACTCAACTGAAAATGTCTTGGAAAATTTCTAAAAACTCTAAAATGCTACGGAACGAGCCCGAACGAGCTTTAAAACCCCTAAAATGTGCATTGGAGATTTAGGTGACAAATTTGAATGAAATCTAGAAGATTTTGGTGACATTTAGTGATTTCTAACTTCAATCCGAAAATTCTTCTAGATAATTGAAAAGTTACTGAATATTTTCAAAATATGATAAAAAGCTCCAAATTTATGATTGGAGTCCATAAGAACTGAAACGGGTCAAAACAGAGGTTGTTTGAATAGAATTCAAGTAATCTGAAATTATTAGACTAAAATTCCCTTTTTGAAAAATAATGGGTATTGATGATTTTAAACACATTCAAAATTTTTAAAATCATTAAGTTAACAAGTATTGATCCTACTTAGAGCATTTCATGGACAATTTGAAAATAAGACAGTTGTGGAATGTTTTCGGGATTTAATTCGGTTAGTTGGTGAATTAAACCCATTAAGGGCAATTTGGCCTTTATGTATAAAATGGTGTAAGTGGATTAGTGAGTCCCACCTAATGACCAATTTGAAGCTTTCTTAAGGGTTAAGCATGATTAATTGAATGGTGATGAGTCATTAAAAAAATACCAATTAGAGGATGTCATGTGTAATGCACTAAAGGATATTAAAGGAGTAAAGTAAGATCAATTGCTTCCTTCTTTCAACATATACGTGAGAGTGAAACAAAAGAAGAAAAAGAAGAGAAGAAAGAGTGAAGTTCGATCAAGGAGAGAAGAAGGAGGGTGCAACTAATTTTTGATGGGTTTTGGGGCATGAATTGAAGCGAGCTTGATCAAGACTAAGTGTTCTATGATAAATCAGTAAATATGATAAATAAAAAGAAAAGAAGTTATGTACAAAACAAGAAATTGCCCAAAGAAGCAAGTCTCATTTCTGAAATCAAACTAAACGAGCATAATTAAAAAAAAAACAAGAAAAAGCCTCTACAATGCTAGCTACCTAAAGGAATAATAGTAGGAAACTAAATCAACACAATGAAGCAAAAAAGCTACAATCAATACCTAAACAAGACTTCCACCTAAGGAAATCCTCGAAAAATCCAAAATGGGAAGACATTAATAGAACCAAAAACACACAAATTTACGAGTTGAATCAGTAAAGTTGTTTAGCAGCCAAAACCAAAAAATATCACAATAAAGACTTCATAGGCTAAAACTTCAAAATTGGAATCTCCTATTTTGCCGATAGATAGGATCTCCATTGCATTAAAATACTAAGGAGGAGGAGGAGAATCTTCAAAAGAGTCATCTCCTCTTAAGACCTCCTAACTATCCTGATCTAGATTCAACTTGCAAAATAAAACATTAGATAAAAAACTGGACAAACAACACCAATAACTACCTTCCCTCAATGTTTAAGCTGAGATGTTCCATAACTTGAAAAACCACTCTAATGTTAATGCTCCCAATGTCCAAGATTGTATTTTTAAAGGCTTAGTGGTTTCTTTCAGAACAAAGATTATAAACAATAATAGAAGGAAAAATGATAAATAGGTTGAGGTCAATATTTCTATGGTTTGGAGGATGGTTAACCAATTAAGAATGACTGAAAGATTTATCAGGTTAGGCAAATGGATCTGAAAATGGTTTAGAGAATGTATCCACACTATTTTGAGTAAGAACACTCAAAAAATAGATGATCAATAAACTCATTATCCAAAAAGCACAAGGAACAGTGATTTGATACATAAGAGAAGAGGAGTTTATCCCTCAATTGTAACTTATTTAGATAAGCTAGCCACAAAATAAAAGAGCACCTTGGGCTAGTTCTTTTATGACAAACTAATTTATGCTAAGGAATAAGAGGATTGGGAGGTCTCAAAACAATGTAGGCCAAAACATTTGTGTATAGTCAAGAGGAGCTAGCCAGCTATTCCAATCTGTTAGGTTGAGAGCACTCTGGTTGATATGGCAATGGCTCTAAGGTACTGATGGTCTCAATTATAGCCTTGCGCCAGGTCTGCACATTGTTCCTAATAACATCAGAAACTTTGCACTCATAGGTAAATCCAATCCATTGATCAATCTAAGAGTCGAGAGATGCACAACGATGCCAAAGATCCTGCCATAAGAAAGTAGACACCCCATTTCCTATCTTAAATCTGAATTGGTTCCAAATAAGATCCCTAACTTGTAACAGCTTCCTCCAACCCCAATAACTATTATTACTAGGTTGTACACTACAAAAATGTTTGCATTTAAGAATAATAGTATGCTCCCATTTGACCCACAACGCTTCATTATCATTAAAAAGAAACCAGATTCTTTTTCCTATAAGAACATTATTCTACATAGATAAATGTTTAATGCCTAAACCACCCTCTCTTTTAGGTCTACAAAGATCACTCCATTTAACCTTAGCTTGAGAATTTGACACAGCCAGCTATTCCAATCTGTTAGGTTGAGAGCACTCTGGTTGATATGGCAATGGCTCTAAGGTACTGATGGTCTCAATTATAGCCTTGCGCCAGGTCTGCACATTGTTCCTAATAACATCAGAAACTTTGCACTCATAGGTAAATCCAATCCATTGATCAATCTAAGAGTCGAGAGATGCACAACGATGCCAAAGATCCTGCCATAAGAAAGTAGACACCCCATTTCCTATCTTAAATCTGAATTGGTTCCAAATAAGATCCCTAACTTGTAACAGCTTCCTCCAACCCCAATAACTATTATTACTAGGTTGTACACTACAAAAATGTTTGCATTTAAGAATAATAGTATGCTCCCATTTGACCCACAACGCTTCATTATCATTAAAAAGAAACCAGATTCTTTTTCCTATAAGAACATTATTCTACATAGATAAATGTTTAATGCCTAAACCACCCTCTCTTTTAGGTCTACAAAGATCACTCCATTTAACCTTAGCTTGAGAATTTGACACAATACTACCAGACCATAAGAAATTCCTTAATTTAGTCTCTATGTCTTTGATAATGGAAAAGGGAAGAATGAAATGAATAGTCCAATACACCTAAAAAGTAGAGAGAACAGATATAACCAACTGTAGTCTACTAGCTGTTGGATCAGAAAAATAAAACATGCATGATTTAGATAAAACTGTAGATTTCAGAACATTTTATAAATAGAATTGTAGTAGAAGTAATATAACCAAATCATCCGTGGCTTCTTCATCTTCATCATTATATGAATTTGTACATTACGTAATCAAGGAAAAGCTAAAGATGAAACTAAGGAGGAAACATGACGATGATAAGTTGACCTTCTTGTTACAAACTGAAAGAAGAAAACTTACAAGGAAACTTTAGAATTTATGGACAACCAAAAGAGCAAAACATACACCATATATATTTCTATCACATAAAAATATATAGCATACAAAAATGATTGCCAACCCATGCATCATATATAGGAATCGAAATCATGCATAAGAAAATTGGCTCTGATACCAATAGTTGGATCGGAAAAATAAAGCATGCACGATTTGGATAAAACAATAGATTTAGAAAATTGTTAGAAATTAAAATTACAGTGGAAGAAATATAACCAAATCAACATGCATAGCCATACATGATAAGATATAAGGAAAAACATTTGCATAAACACAAGATGAAAAATATTACCTACTCCTTCGCTACGTCTTTAACTCCTCGTTGTGCTATCCTATCCTCAGTGATGTATCCTCTCCTAGGTGATGTATCCTCTTCTCGTTATTGTATCCTCTTCTTGATATTGTATCCTCGACTAATCTGATCTACCACTTGTTCTTTTTAGACAACTTGGTTAACAAGATCCTTTGGTGGGAAAGGTGAAGAAACACTTAAAAAGATCTTTCCTTAGAAAAAAGAAGGTAATGATGAGACGCCTCTCATGCAAATTTTGGCCAAAACATGCAAGATAGGAGGGAGAGAGATAAAAATTCAACCACCTTTTATTTTCTCTCACAATTTTGGATAAGTCTCAAAGGAAGAAGTGAAGTGCATCCAATGTATCACATCTTTCGTTAATCAATCATAAAGAAGCTAGTAAATGAGACTCTTCTCATTTGTTTTAAGATGGTTATATGAAAAAGACAGTGACATAAAAAACATATCTCATTTTTGGCTTTTGGTGATGAAACAAGGAAGATGATTCATCAAATGCACCTCTTTCTTCTTTAATCCAATGAATGCTAAACGATTACATGCTATCATTAAAAGACCACCATTAAACCATTTAATGATAAGATCATTACTCCATTTAATGATGATAAAGTATGTTAAAAACCATCTTAAATATAGAAAACTAATGTTAAATGTGCAGTTGCAGATTTAGTCCATTAAAACCGAAAATCCACCTCCTTTTATCTTTAATAACTTTGTTTTAATTTAATTAATCAAATTAATCAAATTAAACCAAAGCCTAGCCCATTTCTAAATGTTCATATGGGCTTCTAATTAACAATTAGTTAAAGTAAGCCCAATATTCAATCACAGGCTTTAAAAGCTCTATTTGTATTTCTTACTTTGCTTGATAACTTTCCTAGAAGCCAAATAGGGAATCTAATCAGACATATATAATTCAAGCTCTAATAAGTCCGAAATTAATTTAATCTCATTTGAATTAATTCTAGCTTGTTAACTAAATGTCATTCCACTAAAGACAATTAGTTTAACTGTTGAATTACTAAATATTATGAGGACACATGTTTTAAATAAGATGTCCAATTGCAAATTCTAATATGAACCATATTATAGCCATTTGAACAATAAAGGATAAAATTATCGTTTTGCCCTTATATTGATTTTTCCCTCTAAATCTCCTATTTTACTCTATATGGTGATTAACACACAAGATCTCATCTTGGTGTTAAAACTTGATGGGTAGCCAATCCATTAAACTACTGGCGCCAGTTAATCACCCATTTCAATAAAACATCTAGAAGTGATGATATTACTATAAACTCTTTAATTGAGTAAACATTCCCTGATATATGTTTCAATTAATAATTCCAAAATATAGACACTGGATTGATACTTTGTAAAAATCCAACATGAACATATAAAAAATTATCATGAAACACATATGAGTTCACCACTCATCAAGATTATGGTTTATAATAAATGAATGCTTAAGTTGTATGTTTTAAGATTAAAGTAATGACCCACTTTATTGTTGAAAACATTCTTGATTCTAGATTAATTTAATAGTGTCATTATCGACAGTCAACTACTATCATGATACAAAATTCATGATTCCTTTAAAGTAAACTCTTTTACTTACTCAGAGATAAATCGCAACACTATAGTCTAAACTATAATTAAGCGACCAACTTAATTATTTAACTGTGAATCAATTATTTTAGATTCTAATAATATACATGTTTCCCATACATCTTTATGTATATGTATATTAATTACAAAAGAATCTCGGTACCTTATGACTAGATATATAATGCTCATACAAATAAAACCAAAGTCTTTTTTTATAAATAATAAACATTTTGATTACAAAAGTAACGGGAAGAAAATTAAGTTATAAATAAATACACTTGCTTTCTAGGACACTATATTTATATAACTCCAACAATCCCCCTTTCCCTAAAGCAAGTTTGACATATCCCTTATTCCCATCCCTACTATGTGACCCTTAAAACTCTTTTGAGGCAACGTCTTCGTAAATGAATCAACAAGGTTTTACTCTATGGGAAGCTTTAGCACATTTACCTCACCACGTTGTTTTATCTCCCTTATGAGATGATACTTTCTCTCAATATATTTGGCAGCTTTATGATTTCGAGGTTCTTTAGAATTAGCCACTGCCTATTATTATCACAATAAGGTGTAATGACATTTTTTACCTCAAGAATCACCTCCAAATCATTTAGGCCCTATTTGGTTGAAGGGATAGGGATGGAAGGGGATAGAACATAACACACTTCTATCGTTTGTTTGAAGGTTTCATAATGGAATGGGATGGAAGCGGAGGGTTTCATGTTACGTTCCATTCTATCCTAAACAGTGAAAATAAGAAACCTTCAATTTGGAGGGTTTAGGATAGAACGTAAACAAATAAATACATACTACGTAATATACCCTCAATCATTCTTCTTAATACGAACTCTGGCCAAATCATAATATTAATATAAGAGAATATAATAATATTCAATATAATAATTTTTATTAAATAATTAATAATATTATTATTATTTTATTAATAATAAATTACAATAAAATAAAAAAATTTATATTTGAAATTTATTCTTTTGTTTATTTATTTTATATAGAAATATATACAAACAATTAAATAATAATTTATATATTTTCTATTTTCAATAATAAAAAACATATTACAAAATTATTCTTATTTTTATATATTTCTACATAAATAAAAATATAAATAAATTATTTTAAAATATAAATCAAAATATAATAATATTTTTATATAATTAATAATAAATTGCATTTAATTAATAAAAT
>JANVCQ010000007.1:20363985-20375229 GCA_025531925.1 Erythroxylum plowmanianum
GGATACAACAACAAGGAGAAAGTAGATTGCTAAAGGAAAAGATTCAAAGGCAAAGGATTTGGATACAAGAAGAAGGACAGGATAGCGCAGCGAGGATTTAAAGCTATAGCAAAGGAGTCGGTAATACTTCTCATCTTGTTTGTATTATATTATCCTTATACCTTATCATGTATGGATTGGCATGATGATTTGGATATGTTGCTTCTGCTGTAAGTAATGATTTCTTAAAAGTTTTGAAATCTATTGTTTCTCCATATATCGCATGTTTTGTTTTTCCGATCCAACAGGTTCCATGTTGGTGGATTCAAGCCTTAGAGCATAAACTGGGCAGCCTCAAGTTCTTAAGTGCCACAATGAAGGCACTCAGCCAATCCATAACTCCCTAGGTGTTTTAGGCACCGATTTTTATAGATCAAAGTTAAGAAGATAGGTTTTTATTTATCCACCTCAATCTGATCAAAATTGCTTTAATGGCTTGCCTAACTGTTTCTTAGCATCAGGTTTGAATTCATTGAACTTTTCAAAGGACTCACTTTTTTTGTGTATCAAATACAAATAACTATCTCTAGAATAATCATCTACAAAAGTTATGAAGTATTCATAACCTCCTCTAGTTTGTATGTTTATGGGTCCACACACATCAGTATATACCAGGTCCAACATGGATTCAGATCTATTTCCTTTGGAAGGAAATGAGACCTTATATATATTTCCTTCAATAGAAGATTCACAGGTGGGTGATGGATTATTATCTAAGCCTCTAAGGATCCCATCCTTTACTAATCTATCAAGTCTTTTCTAATTGATATGACCCATTCTTAAGTGCCATAGATATTTTGAATTCATGCTAGAAACATTGGCTTGTTTTGGTTTTATCAATTCTATGGGGTTTATTGAGCCTATAATAGGTTCTATAAAGAACAATCCCTATTTAATTATTGCATTACAAATAAAATCCTTATTCTAATATATTGAAACAACATTTCCAAAATATAAGGAATAACTAGATTTTATTAAACAAAAAACAAAAATCATATTCCTAACAATCATTGGGATGTAATATACATCCTCTAAATGTAACCTATAACCATTAGGAAAGTCTAAAATAATTACTTCCATTGATTCTGCTGAAACGTAGGATCCATCTGCTATCTTGACTTGAAATTAACCTTTAGGTAGTCTTTTCTTTCGCTAAAACCCTGCAAAGAATTGCAAACATGGTCAGTGGCTCCTGAATCTAATATCTAAGAATAAGATAAATCTGCCACATTTCTAGTTCCTAACAAACTTAGAAAACCTGTACCTTGTTTGTTTTTGAGGGACTCAAGGTAGACTAGATAGTTTCTTTTCTAATGGCCCATCTCATCACAATGGAAACATTTTCCTTTTGTGTTCTCTTTGGGCTTCTTTTTCATAGTTTGGGCTTTGACCCCTATTTGGGCCTTCTTTTGCATTGGACCCTTATTCTTTTGCTTATCTTTACCCTTAGGCTTAGAAGAAGATGCTACATTAGCTTCTGGCCCATGAGCCTTGATATTCATTATCTCCTCTGTACTTTGAAGAGTATTCATCAACTCACTCAAGGTGTAATCCTTACTGTTAAGCTCATAGTCCAACTTAAACTACTAAACATAAGAGTTTAGGTTATTGATAATCAAAATCATCTATGTGTCCGCATCTACGTCTGCCTTAAGCATCTCAGTCTCAGTGACCACAGAGATTACCTTAAGCATGTATCCTACATCAGTTCACCAGGTTTTTGTCTGAGATTATAAAAGGTTTGGATAGCTTTCACTCTTATAGACCTAGTCCTCACACCAAACATCTCATGTAGGGGATGGACCATTGCATTAGCAGTTTTTATACAAGCAATTTACTTTTACAACATGCCACTGATAGAAGCTAGAATATAACACTTAGTTGTCGTATCAGCATTCTGTCATCGCTTATATTGTTGGACTAGCTCAGGAGAACCTAAATAGAGAAGATCTTTTCGGCTAACTGGCCAAAACCTTAATCACCATAAGGGAATGGTCAGAGATGCTAGGATTTTCAATCATTCTATAGGATCTAGGAAATTAGGAACTCCAAGCCGAATTAACAAGAGCTCTATCTAACTTCCTAGATACAAAGAGGTACCCTGATTATTTATTGGACCAAGTGAAACTAAGGCCACTAGATTTTCAATCAAACAAAACATAGTCCTTAACAAACTTTCTAAAGTCCTTCACACCAGTAAGAACTGAGGAACTAAAAGGATCAACATCATGAGAATACAAAATAGCATTAAAATCCTCAGTGATAACCTATGGATGACTACCAACATTCAACTTGATATTAGAAAGAGGAGACCAGAGTAACTTCTTGTAATTTAAATTGTTAGAACCATACACACAATTCATAAAAAAGAAGAAGCACTGTTAAGAGGAGTCACCTCCATATGAATCAGTTGATTAGTAGTAACAATAGGAGAACACTTGTAATAGTTCGGATTCCAAGCTAACACTAGCCTTACATTAGAATCCTGAGATAAGTTACTATATTATAGGCCTGAGAAAAGTTACTATAACTATGCCATCTAGGAAATAAGGAAGAACACATGTTATTCAAAAGTGAAAGAGATTTAATCCTTGTTTCAATTAAGCAAACAAAATACGCTGACAACATTTTAAGATAGGACTTCATAACTAATTATTTTTTTGAATTATTAAAACCCCTAATATTCCAAAAAACTAAAGACATTACATAAAGACTACACTAAATACCTATTACTTAGGTTTTCTCCTAGTTTTCCTACTCTTCCTAATAATAAACTCCCCCTTTTCATCATCAAGTTGACTCAGACTTTAAGGACCTCAATTGAATTGGTATGAACTAAAAAAAGATTTACAAAAAGTAAGGGGATAACCTAATTCAATCACAATAAGGGGATCAACATCTGCAAGGCACCCTTCGAGATCATCTGGATTCTTCTGAACTCCTTTACCCTTATTTTGATTAGTTGGGAAAACTAAAGGTCTGCTATCAATAGGAATTTGCTATGCCTCCTCAAGGACTTGCTCAATACCAATCTCAATAGGTTGGTTTACAATGAGTGGTTGTGAGACCTTCTCTGTGCCTAGCACTTGTTGCATCTCAGTCTAAAAAGGATGACCTATAGACCTCCACTCCTACTTCTGTGTGTGTTGCTCCGGTCTCCATTCATACTCTATCTAAACTTAAAAGTTATTTGTCCAGATTCATTATAAGTAGCCAACTGAAAACTAGAAAGTCAATATCTCTGCAGATTTACTTCCACACACATTCGGGTATATAGAATCTTGGACATCTTTGTTGTTTGAGTATCCATTAATAGCAGTTTCCCCACTAAATTAGCAATTCAGCCTAATCCCTCATTAGTCTATTATTCATATGGTATATTATGGAACCTAGTCCACACTAAAGCTTAGCAATTGTCTTCCTACTCACTAGCATTCAAACTCCATCTCCTTAAAAATAAAGGTTTCTCTTGGATATGCCAAGAATCCTTCTCTAAAACCGAGTTCATCCCTTCCATCGAATCAAACTGAAATAGAAATTTGTTTGAACATGTAATCATAGTTTCTATTAAACCAAAAGCTAGCCAAGCTTTAGACAATGCTATCTAAACTACTGGGAATGCAGGACGCTTACCAATAAAAAATCAATTAACACTGCTCCTTTCTATGGTCGTCCTTTATCTCTAAAGGGTAGTAGGCCAAGGCCTTTGCATCAGTGGACTCCTCCACCTTGTCTAAAACAACTGATTTCCATGTTTTGGGTAGTTGAGTTTTCTCATGAGCTTTTAATCCATAATTCCCAAGTTCTTGAAGGCTATAAAAAGGCACATGCTTTATGGAAGGAATAATCATATAGGGCAATAATGACTAATTTTTGCAAACCTTAGTACAGGAGAAGATATCAAAATCTTCGAAGAGGGGTTTTGATAGTTTGAGTTCACATTATGGTTGAAGTTAGAGTAAGGGGAAGAAGGCAAAAGGAAGGTTTGGGTTAGGGATCCGAGATGGGTGTTAAAGGCAAACGAGAAGGTGAAAAAGCCATCAAAAAGGGACAAAATACACCACAGCCAAAAAAAATTAAGGTTTCTCAGCTAATCTCTCTCTCTCTCTAAGTAAATCTCTTTTCTTAAGACTAAATGTTCTTTAATTGTCCAAAAAATTGAAATAAAATCGTAAGTTTCCAAACCAAAATTTCTAGTTTTAGGGATTATGAGTGGAATAAATTCATGTAAGATAAATAATGAATTTTGACTTTCTATAAAGTAGATAATAATTTTGGAAGCATTTAAGGGTTGAATATGATAAGAGAAAGAGTTATGTTTATTGAAAATTTGTTTTTGATTCTCAGTTCACGTGAACCAGCCTAATTGTTTTGACCATAAATTAGCCTACAAACATCCAAATTGAGTTATTCCAATTGGATATGAAGCCTAAGACATATTATTAAAAATATCTAGAATAAACCTAGACCTAATTCTGGATTAATGATATTGAAGTTTGAGATTAAATATGGTAACCTGATACTACCCTTGTGTTGAAATAGATTGTTATATTTGGTACATTTTTCATGTTTTAGAAGTTGAAATGGAATAATTTTTTATGATATGAGGAATAAATGTTTAGAACACCTCAAAGACTCATTTAAACGCTTGCTATGTGAAAAGCAAGGAACAAGTGAAGGTATGGATTATGGACATAGGTCATAACCATGACTCATTATGCATGATCATGATAAGGTAAATTAAATTAAGTGAGATTGTGTTTAAAGAAATTAGTAAGTTAGAATGGGTAAAATATGATATTTAAGTAACTTTTGAAGTAATATTTGTAAATGGAGACAAATAGGTTAGCTTACAGAAGTAAGAAGAAATATGATTAGCGTGTGTGTTACATGATTAGATAGAAATCTCTAATTTCAATAAACCAAATATATAGTTTTAATATCTTATTTCCTAATTTGGATATAAATGCCTAAGCAAAATGTAGGCAAAGTAGAGGTGTAGAACGCGTGAGTGTGCTTGGAGATAAGTTCACAAAGTTATAAGTGTATTTTAATTATTTTATATGAATAAACTCTTAGCAAAAGAATTGATAACATATGACCGTTCTTTAAATTTTATGCAAATGGCATCTATTTATGGAGACTAGCAAGTTATGAGTGTACTTTAAATTGAGTTTATGTAAATAGTTTTAATTTGATAATGAAATGAATATTTACATTAAGTTTTATGCAAAAGATATTTTATAAGGGAATATTGCTAACGTAAGTGTATCCTTTGGCAACATATGAGTTTTAATTTGAAATTTGAATTTGATATGATTGGGAGTTACATTGAAATAATTCAACTATGAATTCTCCCATACTTGATTTAGAAAATAACATTAGTTGTAAATGTAATAGTTGCTTTTGCCTATGGTACACCATTAGGCTTTATTTATGTTATTATACCAGTATATTTATGGTGGTTAACCTATTATGGGTGAGCGATGTAGAACCAACTCTATAAATAGTGGTTAAGTAATCACAGTTAAGTGATGTAAAACCAACTCCTTGATTTGTTATAGATAAGAAATGTATACCAGCTTTATAATCACTAATATATAGTTGTTAACTTGTTACAGGTAAGCGATGTGATAAGTGTGAATTGCATTATGTTTTAGGACTTAGTTTGATATGTGATTAGCTATTAATTCAATCATTTAGTATATGTTAAAGTTAAAATTGTGTTAGTTTGTTAATTATTTGTGTTTTAAGTGTTTTATGGGTTAGTCAAGTCTTTGAGCATAAATATTATGTTTTTGAGGTACCTTGATGTATTTGCTGGTGTTTTAGGGTCAACATCAAAGAACGGAGAAGTTTAGGAGACATTCAGGTTGAAACAACGGCCCATGATCATGGCACAACATACCATGATCGTGATAGAATGTAGGGTCCGTGAACTTTGGCCACGCGACCACTACCTGTAGACGTTTTGGGCCTACGATCCACTGTACAGTGAAGGTATTGTCCCCTCTGATACTTGAACTCGAGACCTCAGGGTTTTGTTTCGCTTTAAGCGAGTGGATCGCAGGCCCAAAGTGTCTGGATCCAATACTGACTGGCAGATCGCGGGCCCAGAGAATCCGGATCTGACTGGGGGTCGCATGGCCAGAGTTCACGGACCCTACATAGAAGCACCAGAGTTACCCCACGATCATGGCTTGCATGCCACGATTATGACATAAGTGTAAGGAACGACCCAAGATCATGGCCATATCAAGTTTTAAGGGATTTTTAGATCCTAAAAAGCTTTAGGGTTGCTTAGAACATAAAGGATATTTAAAAAACAAGAAAAAGAGGCAAAAGAAGGAGCTTTTGTATCAGCCACCTTAAGAAACCCTAGAGAGAATTCATTGAGAGATTGAGGAAGAGAAGAAGGAAGAGAGAAGAGGAGAAAAAGCTAACTGAATGTACTTCCTGGATCAGGAGGTTTCTTGATGTTGCTACCTCCCATCCTCCATTTCGATTGTATTTCCTATTCATTTTCAGTTTTATCATTCTATAGAATTGGATTGAGTAATTGATGATAGAATCTTAAATGTTGAGGATGGATATTCTTGAATTAATGAAATTTGATTGTTTATATATTTATTGGATTTGTTGTGATTTAATTCTGCGATTACATAATTCGATAATAAACTAAGGGGGTGAATCGAATGATAAATGATTAAATTAGGCTAACGAGAGTTAGTTGATTTAATAGAATTAGAATTAAATAAAATTGGTAAATTGTACGAAGAGAGATCTTGTATACGTTTTTGATAGTTTATTAATAACTTTAAAACTAATTAAGATTTTCAATAGGTTGTATATTTAGAGGTTGCGACCTTTATAATCTGATTAGGGTTTATGATTTAGGATTAATAGTTATAACTCGAGAGAGAATAATCAACCCTAGGATCATCTAGAACCAATAATCTAGTAGTTCATAGTCATTTAGGTTAGCATTAAGTATAGGTAAAATTCTCTTTCTCTCAATTGGAAATTTCCTTACGTTGATTCTTGGGTGTGTTACAGTTACTTACTGATTAGTATTTATGTTATTGATTCTTAATTTAATTTGATTGATTGAATTAATTTCTTGTTTTTAGTTTCATGAAATTTGAATTTTTGTATTAGTTTCTAGCTTATATTTTAGGATTAGATTATCCCTCTTTGTGGGATCAACATCTTAGGTACTACGCTAACAAACTGTGCATTTGTCGATTATCGAGGTTTATTATTTAAAACTTACACACAGCAAACACTCGATCAAGTTTTAGTGCTATTTTTGGGGAGGAGATGAGTTTGGTTCTTTAGTCTAAGCCTTTTCCACTATCTTTTGTTTTAATTAATAGAAAAATGAAGAAAGAAGTTTGGGCTATAAAGTAAAGACACATCAAGACATCTTAGAGTGAGAATGAGACATCTGAAGAGCTAGATGCCAAGAAAAAATGGAAAGAACAATGATGGAAGATAGATATTATAAGGAGCAAGGAACTTTTATGAACTACGATGAGTCATAGTATAGTTGGGAAAGTAACGTCCTTATTGGAACATGTACTCTCCAGGGTGGCATAACCACCCAAATTTCTATTAGTCCAATAATGTATGGACTCACTTAAGACATCAAGACCTATTATGATTTCAATAAGATGAGTCCAATTTATGGGATTCTAAATTGGACAAGATCCTAGATAAGCTCACAGATATGGAAGAGGCCAGAAGAGACTAGAAGAGCAAATTAAGCAAGTAATGAAAAATTATGCCTCGTCTATTCACAATTTAGTGATACGAGTGAGACAACTTTCTTGTAAATTTTGCAAGAGAAGTGTGGAAGACTCTCTAAGTAATATAGAAACACATCAAAGAGAGTAATATGAGGCTATCACATCTAAGAATGGGGGAGTGCCAGAAGGATCAGTGGAAAACCAAACTAAACCCCACCTTATTGAAGACCAAGAGATGAAGAAAAGAAAGTGAACCCTTGCTATTATTTACTAGTTCTTGATATGCCATGTGTGAGTATCGAAAAATATTTGGTAGATGTTTGTGAAAACAACCTTATCCTTCAGATTAATGATGACCAAGTGGCATTCAACATGAATGATGTATTAAAGAATCTGAAGGAGAGTATCTCATTCAGGATTTGTTTAAAAACTAACTACAAAAATTATTAAAAATGAAGTTTATAACATTAAATTAATAACATTCAAAAAATTGAGATAAACTATAATTATTTTAATTTGGTATTCCTATTTTGACATAATTACAATCCTTATATGGGCGAATGATCTATAAGTTCAAAACGTAGTTTTAGGCCTTTTGGGCATCTTTCCTTGGATTTTTTCATTGAACGATATTCTTGAGAAGCGGATATGATATTTACTTGAAGTTAAATATAGTGGATTCCTCTATTCACATTTTTTTAAAACAAGATTATAATTTTAAATTATTGATTGTTTTTGTAAATTTGAAAATTTTCAAATATACTTCTTTTTAGGAGACTTTAATTTAAAGACTTCACTCCGAGGCACAAGTCATAATTGTTAGCTCAAGGCTTTTAAATTAATGATTTTGATAATAATAATCAATAATATTTTTATTAATATTTCAAAATTTTAAAGATTTCAAATTTCAAGTTTATTAGAATATTCTTTTCTCTATGGAAGATAGAAATATCAAGAGATTTTCTGTTTAAATAAAAGAAGAATGTTTTCCTATTTTTATGTGAATAAGTCTAACAAATATTTTTGAAAGTAGAAACATTTCCGTAATATTTGGAATGGATAAGCTCCTATCGTATAAAAGATCCTGCTATTCAACGAATTTGAAAGTCGACTTTAAAGACATAGTCAAAGGATTATTCAAACAACTAGATAATTGAAGATCCTGTCAAAGATAATGAGAATGATGTTGTGACATAATCAAAATTGGTTAAGTTAATTAGTTGATGATCAATTTGAAGAAATCACTAATTGAAGGGAATATCTATTTAAGGGAGAGCTACTGTATTTAATTAGGAAGTAAACTTTAGAAGCACATCAGTAGCATCAATTCTTGTTTTCAAAAGTTATATCTTATTACTTCTAAGAATTAGAGAGTGAAAACACTCTATTAAGAGAGAGATCAATATTTACTAAAGCTCATATTGCACAAACCTTACTTTCATTAGTTGAGATCTTGTAGAGGCTTGATAAATACTACATGTGTGGAAGGTTGAAGAACCTTGAAAAATATGTACTTGTGAGCATTGAGAGGCTCATCAAATCATTACTTGAAGATTTATTAGTGAAATACTCAAGTTGGACACTTAGGGACTGGATGTAGGTGTAAGGCCACAAAATATACCCTAGTTGAAATGATACATGTTCATGAAAGTACATGTGAGATAGGAGTTAAAATTTTGCTATGATTTGAATGTGAAAGGCATTGTTGGATCGAAAACATAAGCATGCAAGATTTGGCTAAAACGGTAGATTTCAAAACTTTTTTAGAAATGAAATTTCAGAGGAAGCAAGATAACCAAATCAATATGCCAAGCCATACATGATACATTATAAGGAAAATAATTTACATAAAAATAAGATGGAAAGTATATCGACTCCTTTGCTACAACTTTAACTCTTCACTGTGCTATCCTATCCTCAACAATGTATCCTCTTTTTATTATTGCATCCTCTACCAATCCGATCTACTACTTGTTCTCCTTGGATAACTTAGTTAACAAGATCCTTTGGTGGGAAAGGAGAAGAAATATTTTGAGGAGATTTTTCTTAGATGAAAGAAGCCAAAAATGAGACTCTTATTCAAGTTTTGGCTATGCATGCATGAGAGGAGAGAGTGAGTCAAAAATGTAAGAACAACGTCTTCACACTCTCTCTTAATTTCGGTTAACATGAAAGAAAGAAGTGAAGTGCATCCAAAGTACATCCAAAGGATCACTTCAATCTTTAATCAATCATAAAGAAGTCAATAAATGATACTCTTCTCATTTGTTTCAAGATGACTATGAAAAGACCAATGACCTAAATGAGACCCTCTCATTTTCAGTTATGATATGAAAGAAGGAAGAGAGAGTACATCAAATGCACCTCTTACTTTCTTTAATCAAATAAATGCGAAAAGGTTACATGCCATCAATAAAAAAACTGTTAAATCATTTAATGATAAGATCATTACTCCATTTAATGATGATAGTGCATGATAAAGACCATCTTTAATTGAACAATTCAATGCTAAATGTGTAGCTGCAAATTTAGCTATAAAAAACAAAATATGCCCTCCTTTTCCTTTAATAACTTTGTTTTAATTTGATTGAGCCCAAGTTTATTATATATATTAGCGACATTTTCATGACTTTTACTACATTTTTTGACTCTTATTCCTAGATTTTATGCTTAAATTGACTCTTGAGTGTGTGCTTTTATTTTATGTAGTTTAAGAGTAAAAATTGTCACAAATCAGTATTAATTGCACTAATTAATTTTCTAAGAACAATTGATACTGCAAACTACCATTGTTCATTGTAGGAGACTCAAGGAGAAGGGACTCAAGAAGAAGATGTAGAGTCAAAAAAGGTTGAAGTGAAGTCAACAAGTGCAACAGGTGCAACAGGAAGTTCGCCACGACGAAAGGGATCTGTCACCCCTGTGAAATACGAAGAATTTCAGGTTGAACTTTCGGGAAAATTTCACCGCGGCAAAGGAACCAGCAATAAAGAAAAACTTTTCAGGAAAAGTTCGCCGCGGCGAACTTAAAAATTTACCCACTGTGCAACCCAAACCAAATCATCTTTCTTTTAAAAACCTACCAAATTAGGTTAAGAGCTGACAAACGACACACACAGAGATTATATTCACCACACTTGGCTCTCTCTCAACTTTGAACATCCATCTTCAAATATCTTCCATTTTCATCGTCAATTCCTTCATCAACAGCTGCTACTATGGATGCTTTTGGTGGGTTTCCGGTTGTGAGTTCTCCCGAAGCAATGCTTGGCTAAGCACATTTTCCTCTTGAAGATGTAGCAATGGCTAGAGTTCAATGGGCTTAAAAGGGTAGTAGTTTAATCATGTTTAGCTACATTGTTATGAACTCCTAAGTTTATGATTTGTAATTTGTAGTTGAATTTTCTTGATTAGAGTTTAATCAAGTGTTGAACATTTAATGTGTTATTGGGTTTGT
>JANVCQ010000007.1:20375329-20389574 GCA_025531925.1 Erythroxylum plowmanianum
ATGAATTAGGAGTCAACAAGTGCATAATTACTTAAGAAAACAGGGCCAATTTATAGTATAAATTTGGCTCAATCAATTACTCATTAACTCTCTTTCAGAGTATGAAACCAGTGGGAGCGTCACTTGATCAAGTACTATGGAAGGTTTTTCACCTATCCTTGGAAGGAAAAGCAAGAGAATGGTATATCATCAACTTGATGAATTAATTTCAAGATATAAGGTTTTCCTACTATAACAGGTCGCTTAAAAAGATCTCCTATTCTTCCATCAAATATTCTGAGTCTTCCAAGGCATGTGGCGAATGCCTACCATAGTTGGGCCAATCTGAGGAAGGCTTTCTTGGAGAAGTACTTTTCAGCCTCTCGAACTTCATTGATGAGGAAGGAGATTTATTTGGAACGTCAGGATTATGATGGGTCTCTCTATGACTATTGGAACCGCTTCCAAGATCTATTGTCTAGATGCCCCCACTATCAGACACTTAATGAACAGTTAGTGCAATATTTCTATAATGGGCTGAAAAGTCAAGACAAAGATATGTTAGATGCAGCATCGGGAGGTTCTTTGATTGATCTTACAGCTTTGGAAGCATGAGATTTGATCAAGAAGATGGATTTGAACCATCAATAGTACAGTGTTAGAGAGACCCACGGAGTGCATGAGTTGGGCACCACAATAGCCCAATCTAAAAGAATAGAGAGTTTGGAGTCAAAAGTTGACTCTTTGGAGAGTAGAGTGACCTCACAATTATCCTTCATCACTGTAGAGCTGAAGAATATGAATATGCATCGCTTGACACCTTCTACGGATCTCACAGCACCAAGCTGTGATACTTGTGGGTCAGTGATGCACATTTCTAATGTTTTCCCTAGTCGGTATGAAGAAGAGTTGCAGTGTATCCAAGATGATCAAATCAGAAATGGGACCACTACTCTAACACTTATAATGAGGGATGGAAGACCAACCCTAAGTTTAGTTGGAGGAATGAAGATGGATGGGTTCCATACACATTTCAACAAGGGGAGGAGCTGGTACTTCCACCAACCAATTCCCCAACCAACAGCAAATCATGACCGTCCCACCCAAGGAGGACACCAACCATCTACTACACAATATGATGACTTTGATGAAGGAAGAATGAAATTCTAACAACAACTAGTTTAATGCCATAGCTTCTCTGATTCAGCAAGATTATTCAAATAATGTTGCTCGATTTAATGCCTTAAAAAAGAGAATGGAGCAATGGGAGACAAAAGCTAAAAATATTAACTCTTATGTCACTCAGTTGTCAAACAACATGAGTGAAAACCAAACAAGAAGCAGTGGAACCATTCCTTTAAACACCATGATGAACCCTAAAAGTTTAAATGCAATAGCTCTCCAAAGTGGGAAACAAGTGAGGTTCAAACATTAAGATGAAGAAGAATGTTAAGAGGAGATTGATAGTGGGGAATTGCCTTTGACAAAGAACAAAATCAAGAAATTCGAAAGCTCCAAAAAAAATTTACTTTTGAATGAACGGAAGTTTGAATCAAGGAGCAAGGGAGCTATTTCAGAGAGCTATAAAGAATAAGCAACAACAAGTGAGCATATGGAATCAAGAAAGCATGGAGCCAATGAAGCCGAAGGTAAGGAGGTAAATCTTCAAGACCTTCCTTTTCCTAATTCATATTTGATGAGCAAGCGAATGACTGACATTAAGCATGAAAAAGATATCATTGATTTGTTTGGTAAAGTGGAATTCAATATTCCTTTTCTTGATCTTATGAAACGGGTTCCTGCTTATGTTAAATACCTTAAAGACATATGTACCCATAAGAGGAAGTTTAGGCTCAATGAGAGAGTCCAAGTAAGCTCGAATTTGTTAGCCTTATTCAAGCCTCAAATCCCTATAAAATGCCAAGATCCTAGATCTTTCACTATCCCTTGCACTATAGGTAAAGTTACCATAGGGGATGCCTTGTTAGACCTAGGGGCAGCCATTAATGTTATGCCTAAGTTTGTTTATCAATCATTAGGAGTCAAAAATCTTAAGTCTACATCTGTAGTTCTCCAATTGGCTGATAAATCTATAAGGCATCTTGTGGGCATTATAGAGGATATTTTGGTTCAGGTCAAAGGTTTAGTTTTCTAGCTGATTTTTATGTGCTTCATATGTCTTCTGAAGTTGTGCAAGATGCTTCTTTGTTTCTCGGTTGACCCCTTCTTAAAGACTGCTAGGAGTTAACATACTTGATATTGTTGATGATGATGCATATGCTGAGTTTGAACTCGCAATGAACCCATTCACCAATGTTTCAGGTGAACCGAGGAGTGTGGACGTTAGCATAGAAGTGGCAAGTGGTTGAGCTACCTCACCACAGCATGGCTATCAATCAAACGTCACCCAGGAGATGAAGGATCCACTGTAAGCAACAGTTTATTTGTCATCCTTCACTTACAACTTACTTCTACTTTGTGATTAAAGATGACATTGTTATGCATGAGTATGTTGAATAAGTGTAGGGGAGAAACTACTTCAGTAGGGCTTAGGTTTATTTTTCAGTAGGACTTAGGTATAGTTTTTCTGCTTCAATAATTCATCTTCCCTATATATTTTGTGTTTTAGTGGATGCATGACACTTCTTATATGATTGAGGAAATTGGTGTAGGTGTTTAATTGCATTTTGTTTTGTGACGATTAAGGACTTTGCATATGAGCTAAGTATCCACTTAGATTTTGTCATAACGTGGTACATTTTGCTGCAATGAACTCATCTGTCACCGTGGCCACAATGCCTCTCAAGCTAATTAGCCACAGTGTGAATTAATTTTTTTCCCGTGGCGAACATTTTTATGCAGCCTTCGTCACAGTGTGCAATAACTCTTTTGTCGCGGCAAAAATCTTCGCATAGTCTTTGCAACAATGAAAGACCTATCTGCACGAAAACACCAAGTGAAATTTCCCTTTTACCCTTCTTGTTCTTTTGATCTTTCAGCTATCCTCTGTCTTTCTTTTGTCATTTCCTTCTCCTTCTTTCTTAACTTACTGTCCCCTCCTCCTTTCTCATTTTTGTATCCTTCTCTCACATTTCACCGCAGCAATCCGAATCCACTCACAAAATCACTCTTCGTTTTCATTCTCCTCAGTCCATTTCAAGTTCATGGTTCACATTTGCGCATCCCTCCTTCTACTTCGTAAGTCTTTCGTTTGTTCTGATTCTTCCCTCATTATTTTATTTGAAATTAGGGCAAGTTCACCGTAGCATCATAGGTAGTCAATCTTCGCCACAGTGAAGAAACTTTTTTTCGTCGCAGAGTGATAAGTGTAGCCTTCACCACGGGGACAGATCAATTTCTCCGCGGCGAGCCTTGTAGATTTTATTTTTAGTGAATTTTGTTAATCCTTTGTTTATTTTTTTTGTGTTTAGTTTTTCTGCAGGAATATGCCTCGAATTAAGAACCCTACCCATCATTCCCCTACCGTCTCATCTACCTCATCTGATTCCTCTTGTTAATCCCATTCCTCCCCTCATTTTGATCCTCCCACTAGTGCTGACTCCTATTATACTGACCTAGCTAAAAAGATAGACGCTAGGCCATTCATTAGGGAGCACCCCTCTCCTTTGACCCCCCCACAACAATCCCTTCGTTCGTCAACTAGTACAGTCTCAGCTCATGGGATTAGTCCAACCTAGGGATTAGGGCAACTACAAATTTGTTCATCATTTCTATACATATGCCCGCCTCCACAACACTATGGAAATTAATTTCCATGGTGTAAAAGTCCCTACCGCTTTCACCACTGTAAGCATTCGCAAGCACTACAACCTCCCACCTATTCTCTACTACCACTACGATCAGTTAATACACTACTATCCCTGGGACGATGTCATTCGTACCCTCTGTCCCAAGGGTGCCATCTGGCATCAACCTCAAATCTATCTACGCTACCTAAAGTTTTTTAATCTCCTCTTTGAAGCTCATCCTTGGCTCCACCTAGTTAGCAACAACATCATTCCCACCTCCCACCTAGCCTACATAACCAAACAGCAAGCCCTGTACTTGTACCTTCTGATGGTTGGTCGCCCGGTCGATATAGCCAATGCCATTGCCTCCGCCCTCCATGATTCCATCACTACCGCCAAACTCACCAATGCCATCCCCTTTCCCCACCTCATCACAGACATATTTTGGGCCCATAACATCCAGGAATACAATAATGATAGCTATTTTGACCTGACCCCACTGTTTTGGTATGTCCCTCTTAAACAACCCCAACTCCAACCACCAACCCCAAACACCCCCCCCCCCTACCCATCCCACCTCACTTCCCAATGTTGCTGCCAACCATACCGATACATTTCCTAGTGAGGACGATCCTCTGGCTCCTAAGCCCATCACTTTGTAGACCCTCGCTAGCCGGGTCGATGGCTTATCTTTCGACCTAGCTAACCTATGAGACACTCTTCATCAGGCCATCGCTCGGTATGATCGAGATCGGCAGTATCGGCGCCGGATGGATGTCTTGCTCATTGCGCACCTGCACTTTCAGCTTCCTTCTAATGAAGATGACCTACTTATCGATGCTAGCCCATCCGGAGCAGATCCTTCAGACGCTAGGGATGATCAACCGATGGAGTAGTTCGAGTGTTTCTTCTTGTATTTTCTTTTTGTTTTATTTTTCTAGTTAGTTTGTCAGATGCTCAGTTCAATCTTGTACTGTCCAAACTTTTTGCTCACATTTTGTATATAATTCTCTTTTTTCTTCCAATTTGTTGTTAATGTGCCTTCCCCTTTCACTTTATTGCATATTTATGTTCATTGTTCTTTACATTGAGGACAATATGGTGTTTAAGTGTGGGGGAGGTTTTCCCACTTTGCAATTCTTGTTTGTGCATCATTTCAGTCATTTAAATGTTTGTGCAAGTCAATTGTGCATAATGTTCAAATTTTAAACTTCATGATTGAGGCAAATCAGTTGATTCAAAAGTTTCTATCATTTTTCACCACGGCGCACTATGCCTTCACCGCAACAATGTGCGGACTCCATGTTTTTTGCCGCGGTGAAATCTTCCTTTGCCATGGCAATGTTTAAGTGTTGAATTGTTTGCCGCAACGCCATACTCTTGCAGAAATGTTTTTTTTCAAATTGCCTCAATTCAACAATTCTCCCTAATTAGATTCTTGTCACTCTTGTATCTCAAAGATTTTATAAGTTTCAAAGCGATCCTTGTGTTTTTAAAAATACCTCCCATTCTTTGAATGATAGTCAATTTTGGCTAATTTCATTTTCAATGTTTTCAACACAAAGTACGTGGGGATATGCTGACAAAGTAGCACTTTATGTTTTTAAACCTTGAGATTGTTCATTGAGATATTAACCTTGTTGGAAGGATATTTGGGCCTGAATTTTTTTTCATTTTTTGTGTATCTACTTATTCCATGTCTCTTTAGAACTTGTTTCAATTCTTAATCAAAGCTTGATGAACTAGAATTTTGTTAACATAATAGATGCATTCTTTCAAAACCCTGTTGACCCAAACACAATCTCCACAAACACTTATCCATTGCTAGCCCCTTGAGCCATAATTTTTGAGCACATGCACACATCTTCTTATATGTCAATAGTTTATTTCGCATTTTCTTCTAGTTATCTCAAGAAATTGGTTATTGAGAAAAACCAATGAAAAAAAAGAAAAGAAAGAAAGAAAACAATTTCCAAAACAAAAAATATATATACACATGTTATCAAAAGAAAATATTATTAACAGAATGAAAAACAAGGTTAAGAAATAAATTATGATGTCATTTGTGTAAATATTATCTTACTGTTGACATCTATGTCATAATTGTAGTGCATGTACTCATATTTTTTCTTCTTTCATCCATTACATCCATTTCATGTAGCCTTCCGTGCATTACAACTTTGAAAAGTCCTCTTGATTTTCGAGATTATAGTTCTTGTAGTGGAGAGGTAGAACTATCAAAAGCTTATAGTAGAGAATGTACTAAGCAGATTTTAGAGTGAAATTATCCCAAAAAGAAGTGAGATGAGAGCAAACACCTTGCCTTGAGTGAAATCTCTTTTGCTCAATCTTTTGGATTAAATTCTTATAGCGCTTATTTTCTTGGCACTCTTTCAGTCTACTTTGATTGATTTATGAGAAAGTGATTTTTGCCAATGTCCTACTCTTATTTTAAGCATGGTTGGAATTTTTCTTTTGCGCTTGTGTCTCATTGACTCTTATAAACTTTGTCCAGGAGTACAAAGTTCCAAGTATGGGGGAATTTGATTGAGCCCAAGTTTATTATATATATTGGCGACATTTTCATGAATTTTACTACACTTTTTAACTCCTACTCCTAGATTTTATGCCAAAATCGACTCTTTAGTGTGTACTTTTATTTTATGTAGTTTGAGAGTAAAAATTGTCACAAATCAGTATTAATTGCACTAATTAATTTTTTGAGAACAATTGATGCTGCAAACTACCATTGTTCATTGTAGGAGACTCAAGGAGAAGGGACTCAAGAAGAAGATGTAAAGTCAATGAAGGCTGAAGTGAAGTCAACAAGTGAACAGTCACAATAGGAAGTTTGCCGCGACAAAATACGAAGAATTCCAGGTTGAACTTTCAGGAAAAGTTCACTGTAGTGAAAAATAATTCTTTCGCCCCGATGAAGGAGGCAGTAATGAAGAAAAATCTTTCGGGAAAAGTTCTCCATAGCAAACCTTCGAATACCTAAACTATTTTTAGAAATTTACCCAATATGCAACTCGACTCAAATCATCTTTCTTTTAAAAACCTACCAAATTAGGTTAAGAGCTGACAAGGGACACACACATAGATCATAATCATCACACATAGCTTTCTCTCAACTTCAAACATCCATCTTCACCTCTCCTCCATTTTCATCATCAATTCCTTCATCAACAGCTGCTAATATGGATGCTTCTGGTGGGTTTCCGGTTGTGAGTTCTCCCAAAACAATGCTTGGCTAAGCACCTTTTCCTCTTGAAGATGTAGCAATAGCTAGAGATCAATGGGCTTAAAAGGGGAGTAGTTTAATCATGTTTAGCTACATTATTATGAATTCCTAAATTTAGGATTTGTATTTTGTAGTTGAATTTTCTTAATTAGAGTTTAATCAAGTGTTGAACTTTTAATGTGTTATTGGGTTTGTTGATGTAGAACTTGGAGCTTGAATATATGAAGTCTTATATATGTCTTTTTGTGATTTTGTTAATTCTCTTTTATCTGCCTAGTTGTGTTTGATATTAAAATAATGCTAGATCCCAAAATGACCATTTGCATTGACTAACCTATTGCACACACTAAGATGCATTCAACAAGGTTTTAAGAAATGGAGTTCATTGATTAAAACCTGCGACTTAAAGAGTTCTTTAAGGTTTATCATTTGAAACTTAGTGATTTTCACTCCCACCAAGATTCATTTCAAGCTATGATAGCTAAAGCTCATTTTTAAAGAGGATTTTATCACATTTGATCATTGTTTTAACTTTCAAATTTTTATTCCCAAAATCCAAAAAAAAGTTTTTTGCATATTTCTCTTACAATTCGTTCAATTTTGTTAGTTTTCTAAAAGAATCAAAACCCCATTCCTAACTACTTTAGTTTGCATTTCATGACACTTAAGCTAGCGTAGGTTCATTTCGTTAGGTTCCAATTAAGTGAGACGACCCGAGGTTGCATACTATATTGCAATCCTTGAAATTAAATTTTTGATTTAACCTCCAAGGGTAAGTACTAAAGGCATCAAATCACAATTTAATTAAACAAATCAAACCAAAGTCAAGCCTAATATAAAATGTTCAATTGGGCTTCTAATTAACAATTAACTAAAGTAATCCCAACATTCAATTATATGCTTTAAAACCTTTATTTATATTTCTTACTTTGCTTGATAACCTTCTTAGAAGCTAAGTGGGGAATCTAATTAGACTTATATAGTTTAAGCTCCAATAAGCTCAGAACTAATTTAATCTCATTATAATTAATTCCTGCTTTTTAACCAAATTTCATTCCACTAAACAAAATTAGTTGAACTTTTGAATTACTAAATATTATGAGAATACATGTTTCAAATAAGATCTCTAATTGCAAACTCTATTATGAACCATATTATAGCCGTCCAAACAATAAAGGGTAAAATTACTTTATAGCCGTCCATTTAGATTTCCTACTTTACTCTGTATGATGATTAACACTCAAAATCTCATCTTGGTGTTAAGACTTGATAGATAGCTAGTCCAACAAACTATTGGAGCCAGTTTAATCAGTAATATCCGTAAAACATGTAGAAGTGATGATATCGCTATAAGCTCTTTATCTGAGTGAATGTTCCTTCGTACATATTTTAATTAATAATTCCAACATGTAAACACTGAAATGATACTCTGTAAAAATTCATTACGATCATATCAAGAATTATAATGAAACACATATGAGTTCACCACTCAACAAGATTGTGGTTCGTAATAAAAAATGCTAGGGTGTATGTTTTAAGATTAAAATAACGACCTACTTTATTCTTTAAAAACATACTTGATTCCAGATTCATTCAATAGTGCCATTATCGATAGTCAACTACTATCATGATATGAAACTCATCATTTCCTTGAAGTAAACTCTTTTACTTACACGGAGATAAATCGCAACACTATAGTCTAAACCATAATCAAGCGACCAACTTGATTATTCAACTGTGAATCAACTAATTTAGATTATAATAATATACATCTTTCCCATACATCTCCATGCATATGTATATTACTTACAAAAGAATCTTGGTACCTTATGACTAGATATATAATGCTCATACAAATAAAACCCAATTTTTTTATTAATAATAAATATTTTCATTACAAAAGTAACTGGAAGAAGATTAAGTTATAAGTAAATACACTTGCTTTCTAGGGCATTATATTTACATAACTCCAATAGGCATGTGACTTGAATTTTAGTACTGATGGACTATAGTTAGTAAATTGGAATTAATTGATACCATTAGAGAATTGAGGTATTTAAATGTATATTTAAACTAGGAAAATTATCAAGTGACAAGTTAAGTTGGTACATGGAAATTAGAATGACTAAGTATAACATCCCATTACCTAGGTTAAGGTTAGAAAAGTAAATATGAGGGATTATTGAGAGATTAGAAAATGCATTCCATGCTCATGCATTATATGATATCCACATGCATGTGAATCTTGAATTTTTGCACATGAAAATAATTATGCATACATTCATTCATTGATGAATTCTAGGTATGATTGATTCATATATGTGGAATGTGAATGTTATTCAAAATTGTGGTTTCTTTTCATTGAAAATTAAAATGGAAGGTGTGTTTAGTGATTTAGAATTTTTAGAGAATTTTATGAAAAATTTTTAAAAAAATTTGAATATTATTAGATTAAGAAAAATGCCACTTAGTAAATCGATGGATGAAAATAGAAATAAGAAAACAAATGATATTGGAGAATTTTTGAAAATGACTTTGAAAATTTGGAGATGACTTTAGAATTTGTGAGAAGATGTTATTGGAAAATTTAGAGATAATTGGTATAAAAATATGAGAGCATGGGACTAGTTCAATAAGAACTTAGTTTAATGCCTTAGAAGATAGATAAGTGACAAGTGTCATTTTCCTAGTTAAGATTTACTATTTAGTTTCTTCAGAAAGACCAAGTTAAGTGTCCTTTGAACTTGAAAGACTAAGTACACAGTGTTTTCATCTTCATCTCCTTCTTCATAGCCTTTTCCTTCAAGTTTCCTCTTTTACACAAAGTTTTTCATTAAACCTTCACTAAAGCCATACCTTGTTTTATTTGTTAATTCCCACTTCAACTTTGCTATTTTCCTTCATTAACCTTAAGAAAAACCGAAGCTTGCCAACTTTTACAAGGTGTTCATGAGTTGCTTGAAGTTTAGGGATTCTTGAGATTTTGTAGATTTTGGAGCTATATCAAGTAAGTATCATTTTAACCCTTATGAGAAGTAGGAATATGAGATAAAATTTATGATTTATTTTTCATTACATAATCATGGAAATAATGGCCATCTTTATAAACATTGTACAAGTAAGATGAAAAATCTGGATGTAATGTTATTTAGTATTTGATGATTATTCTGTGATCAGATAGCATAGAAATGATTTTGAGTTAGAAATAACCATAAAAATATGCATGAAAATTTTACAGAGATATGAAAGTTGATATTCTTATATATGCTCTGTTTTAGTGTTAAACGAATAAGTGTTACTGTTGTGTATACGTGAGCTCTGTGGTGTTTTGGAGATGATTAAAAAATAAATTTGGAGTTAAGAGATAGGTGTATTGTGATGTTTAGAGATGAAAGTGAATGATTAAATGATATTTAGAGAAGAAATGGAAGAATGCAGAAAAATGGAAGATGTAGCAGAAAAATAGAAAATGCAGAAAATGAAGGAAATGCATGAATGGTCATTTTCTATTTTTGATGGTTCGTTTAAGCATGGACGATGGATTTTTGTTTATGAATGTTTGATTAAAATGAGAGTCAAAAATGAAGAGAAAATGAGAGCATAACCAAAAATTTGAAAGGTTAGAAAGAGCGAAAGAAAAGAAGTTGAACATAATCTAGAAAAATGAGACATACATGGAGAATTTTCTGGTTTTTGATGTTTGATGTTAAGTCCTTGTTTTTGAACTATATTTGAAAGTGTTGGGTTGCATGGAAGTAAAAAATGTTGTTAAGATGAGTTAGGGAAGTTGGTTTGGAATAAAAGTAAGAATTTAAAAGAAAAGAAGGAAGAAGATAGGTTGCAGAGTGTCGGAAAAGGAAGAAGAAACGCAACATTTTGGAAGAAACACGGCATTTTTTAGGAAAAGGGATAGGAAGCATGATCGCAACTTTCCTTTAAAAATTGAAGACTCTTCATCATGATGAAGCACGATTGTGAATCGATAACCAAACTCGTGATCGTGTTCAAGCATGATTGTGACTTTGTAAAGTCTATAGTCAATTCGCAATCATGCTTATGTACGTTTGCGACTTCTGAGGATGGAGGCTGACGCAAAATCCTTTGATCTTTTGACTATATCTCCTTCGTCCGACCTCTAAATGACATGACACTTAAACCATTGGACTTGACACATCAATAGACATCTCTATAAAAAATCATAGCCATCTGAAATCATTTGGGAGAGATGGAGTGATAAATGTGAGACAAGAATGATGAGAAATTCTAGAAAACTGATGACTGGGATATTTCCACGTAACTTACTTTAGTATTTTGAAGATATCTTATGTTGTTGTTATCCGAATGGAATGGTTTTTTATTTGGAGTAAACTAGAGACATAGGCCTAACATTTTGTTAGGAGATCGAATTATAGTTCTATAACTAGAAATCTAGATTTTGAATTAAATTTGGTTTCAGAATGTTGTTTTAGCTTATGAATTTTCCGAAATGTTTGGATCATAACTTTCAAATTTTTGAGTTGAATTAAATGATTTTTCTGTCATTAGAAATTTAAGAGATAGGAGAACAAATTTTAATAGAATGTGTTGTCAAATTACTTCATTTTTATGGTCAGATTAACCATGTATAGTAGACTCAAAAGTTAGTTTTTGGAAAAATCTGAAAGTGATTCAATGCGATATGAATTATGATTTTATTGAGGTATAAAACTAAGTATAAATTATACTTAGGTGAGTTTAGAGATAGGATTGATTATGTGATGAGGATAATAGAAAAATAACTGGGATTGCCATAAGTACGCATTGTACATATTTCATTACATAAATGTGCATTATTAAACACTTATAATTGTGCAAATTGTGATATATGTGTATGTTATTTGATACAGAGGAGCAACAAGAACGTCAACCTCCAGACATTACTGGAATTTGTAGGCATTAGCTTTGGGAGTGACTTATGAGTAACCTAGATGGTCTCACTCAATTAATTGTTTGTTTTATATTATGTTTGAATTATGAATGAATGTGATTTGACTATGTTGATTCCAGACAATGAAGGTCTGATGACAATGATATGTAAATGAGATATTGAAGTGCTACTTGTATGTGATTGTGATGAACTAAATGTTTCATGACATCTTTGATTATGAGAAATGCATTCCATACATTAATGCATAATCAGATAGTGAGAGTTGTGATCTGAGTAGCCACTGCAACCGAGCTTAAAGCTCCAAATATGATTAAGAGCCAAAGGCTCACTATATCAAATGAGCCATATATCCCCAACAGATAAGGGACAGTATAAATGAGTCTGATATCCACAATGGATAGGGATAATTTAGGCACTCGGTCACAATAACGAAAAATTAGAAAAGAGTCATATGAGCATTTCATATTGTTAAGTCAAAATGACTTTACGATTAATTTTGATGAAAACCAAATAATGATGAAGATGAAGAAAAATGAGACGGAAGCAATTATCAAGAAGCAGTTAAAGACGAAGACTATAAATATGATTAGAAGTCGAAGACTGAAAAAGTTAATGATTTTGTTAGCGATTTTCAAAAAGCTAAATACTATATTTATGCAAAAACACGAGAGCTATATTATCTGTAACAAAGCTCGAAATATCTTTCTGTAAGAAAGAAGAATAGTAGAGAGCTTGAAGAGGCTAAGTGAGAAAAAGAATACTTGTTGTACGAGACCTGAGGAGGCTCGGTGAAGAAAAAAAATACTTGTACTTTTGTGAAGTATAGTGAAATCTCAGAAGAGATTCTGAGGACTAGATGTAGCCCACAGTTTAGGGTGAACCAGTATAAAATTACTATGTCGACTCTCACTCTTAGCTCTTAACTCTTGTTTCTATCACTTATATAAATACTTCATAAAATTGTTTGTCAATCGTTTTGAGAAAGCAATATTTTTAAAATAAGGGGATTGTATTAAAAAGTCAAATACACAATTCCCCCCCTTCTTGTGCACTTTGTATATCGTATACTAACGTGTGATTCACTTCAATTGGTATTAGAGCTCGGTGTCCAAGAACCACCGTAACAAAGTGTGGATAAAGATCCTTGGCAGATACACACGTATACATAGCTGAAGGTGCCTCGGTAACTAGACCTCTGGCGTTCAATGGAGAAGATTATCATTATTGGAAAGACAGGATGCGGCTCTTCATTGAATCTACTCATATTGATCTTTCGGAGATAATAGAAAATGGACCTTATATATCGGTAGATGAAGAAGGAAATGCCATTGCACGAATTAGATGGTCGACAGAACAAAAAACAAGATTCCAGCTAAATTCGAAGGCCAAGTTCTTCTTGAGTTGTGCCCTAAGCATAAGTGAGTATGATAAAGTTCATAGATGCGATACTGCGAAGAAGATGTGGGATACATTATCTATTGCAGATGAAGGCACAAATCAAGTAAAGGAGTCCAAGATAAGCATTCTTGTACACTAGTATGAGCTGTTCAAAATAAAGGATGAAGAGTTTATCGATCAGTTGTTTGGAAGATTTCAAACTATCATCAATGGACTTAAAACTCTCGGTAGAACGTACGATAATCAAGATCATGTTAGAAAGATCTTAAGAAGTCTACCAATGAGATGGAGACCAAAAGTTACAGTCGTACAAGAAGCTAAGGATTTAAGCGTATTGAAGCTTGATGAATTACTTGGGTCTCTAAAGATACATGAAGTTGAACTTGATGCTAAAGATAAGCCCAGACGGGACAAATCCATAGCATTGAAAGCTGGACAAAAGAATCAGAAGAATCAAAGGAAGAAAAGCTCATCGTCAAAAGCACTAAAGATTGAGGCAGTCAAGGATGATGATTCCAGTAACTTAGATCAAATTTCAAGTGAAGAAGATGATGAACTATCCTTTATCTCAAGAAAGATCAGACGCATGTGGAAGAAAAAGGTTAAATGAAATAAAGAATCCTACTTCAAAAAGAATAGCAAAGATGAAGGGAAGAACGAGAAAAAATCCATCACGTGCTATGAATTCAATAAACTGGGACATTACAAGTCTGAGTGTCTATTGTTAAAGAAAAAGCCAAAGAAGAGTAAAGAAGGCAAGAAAAGCATAATGGCAATCTGGGAAGATCTAGATTCGTCTGAATCGGATACGGACTTAGAAGCATCGGTGCAAGCAAATATCAGCCTAGTAACTGAGGAAGAAAGTGATGAGGAGGTAACCTCAAAATTTAATGAATTACAAGATGCATACTCAGAACTATTAGAAGATTCTCATGCAATTCTAAAGCA
>JANVCQ010000007.1:20423011-20433133 GCA_025531925.1 Erythroxylum plowmanianum
TGAGTGTTGTGTGATGATATTCAAACTATGAGTTTGAGTTAAGATTGTGAATTTGTTTGAAAATTTGAGAACTATGCACCTTATAAATTTTCTATGACTATTGACAGATTTCAATGATTTTGCTTATTCCTCGTTATAAACTTGTTACCCACAAGCTTTTAAGCTCACCCCCTCTCTGTCCCCTCTTCAGGTGATAGTTAAGAAATCAAGTGATCAAGAGCCTAAGGGAACTTTTGCAATTTTGTTATTTGTATTTTTGCAATAAGCCATTGGTGTGGCTTGTGGATATGTAAATAAAGTTTTCCAACTCTGTTGCTTTAGTAATGAAATGACAGATTGAAGTAGTTCAGTTATTTATGTATATTTATATTGATGTCCTCGTAGTAGGGTTGAGTTAAAGTAATAAGTTTGTTTGATGTTTGATCGTCATGGGCATGCCACCCTTGTGGGATGATGCCTAATAAGGGTTCATGGAAATAACCCTATAGGAATACGCTCACGTTTCATGTTTTCGCAAGAGTTGGGTTTCGAAAATGGCGCCCAACACCAGTTAGCTATTACCTTGATGAACTGATAATGTCTGGATGGTGTTGGTCAATTTACGCCTCTAAATCAAGCAATACACATAGGTACACATCACTGCTTGATCAATCAGATAAATACTCAAATTTACTCATGTATATGTGTCGTATTCAATGAATGCTCAACTGATTATCCCAAGTACGTAACCTTATTCATAAATTTTAATCATTTATACATCATGACTTGTACATCATTTAGTTTGCAATTAGGTTTATGCTTTAGGTAAGTTTGATTACCTTATATTCATCAATCATACATTCATCAATTCTTTCCAAGAATTAAATATTCACACAATTTCCCAATTCTCATTCAATCATACCTAATTCATTTCTTATATCCTTTGGATCACATTTGCATTCACATTAACATCTTTATATCATTAACAACTCTTACTTCTCAAATTCATATATATTGATATCAATCATTCCATTCCTTAATTTATAACTTCAGTTAGCAACTTAAACTTATCAAACACTTAATCACTTAATCAAGCAACTTTTTAGGTTCATTTCAACCCCAATCAAGTACAATTACACCACTATAAAGTGTCTTAACCTCATATAGTCCAACAATTGCCTAGAAATAACCTTCTCTTCTTCCAAAGTCCATAAATTGCACTTCAATTATATCTTATTCAGGTTTCAATCCCTTATCAAAGTCATTTCCAAATCTAATTCAAAAATCATTCATTAGGCAACTCACAAATCACGATCTTCTATACATTAAAACCAAAACAAAATTTGTCATTCATTTAATCATACATGTAATTCTAGTTCTTTCCTATTTCAAGATCACTATATTAGCATCTTTCTTTAGGATCAATTTACCTTCCTTGTACTTTAAATTTCAATTTAATTCATTCATAAAAACAACATATAGTATACGTGATGTGAGTAGGAGCAAGGATCACCATGGAGATGGCATGTGCGATAGGGGCAAGTTTGCCATTTTAGTTAGACCTATGTCCAGAACTAGGACAGAGAGACTCAAAGAGACTTTCTATGCACATGTGGACTAATTTGTGGAGAGGATGGAGTGCACCAAGCCTATTGGAGGAGAGCTATTTGAATCACAACTTAAATTGATTCATTTATCTTAAATCCTTGGATTGGACTCACTTGGGACTTGAGGACTATAGTATTAGGTTGTGTATCATCACTTAAGCTCAAGAGGAGCGGCGCGCCTATGATCAAACTTGGGGGCACATTGGACTAGGCCTAGACGTGTTTTTATTATCCTATTTTGGACTTGTTTTAAGTTATATTTATTTTGGGCTTCTACGTATTATTTAGCTCAAGTATTTTATTATTTAGCCTAGGTATAAATACCCTCTTTAGGGTTAGGGGGAAAAAACTTTGAGATCAGACTATTATTATGTTGCCGCTAGCCAAAAAGTAAGGATTTGACCTCTTATTCTTGTTACATTAGGAATCAATAATTCACTTATCAATTTCATCAAAATTGTGGCGTGTTTGATTGGTTCAAATTTCTTAGAATTAATTCCTATCATCTAGGTTACTTGGAACGAGTTTCCCTGAGGTCCAGTAGGAGTGAATTCCTTACGTATCCCTTTCATTTTAGTTGCATTAATTCTGTCCTATTGAAGAACATCATAGTCGAACCAAAAGAATTAAGAAATATTCATCATTCTACAAAGTCGATGTGTCTTCATTCGTCCAAAAAGTCATAAATAGACCATCATCAATCCATGCATCTCTATCGCTTGCGTTATTTTGGTATTAGAGCTACGACTCAAGGTAAATTCCTATTTATCTCTTTTGGCAATTAGGGTTTGTTCATTGTTCTTCTTTGATACCATCAGATGTTTAACCAGACCTAGGGTGTGAAAATTTCAGCCTAAGGCTTCTTGGATTCTTGATTTATTTATCTTTTTGTAATCGGCCTAGATAAAAAAATGACGATGAACAAAATATAAAAAGAGAAAAGAAAAGAAAAGAATGCCGTATGTATATACACAAAAAAGGAAAGAAAGGCCTTGAAATTTTATTGTTACTTGATTGATTTGGATTGAACTTTACATTGTCTTATCTCAGCTTAGTGTGTTACACATTGAGACCATTAATTATGTATTGTGAGTTGAGTTCTTTGGCTAATTTGCATGTTATTTCCTATTTAATATTGGAAAATTTTGGGCAGTCTATTGTGATTATTACTTGGGAATATTGATGTTTGTTAAATTCAAACTTGCATTCCATATTTTGGGCTATTGATTGATTAATGTTTGAATTTTGAATTCTAACTTGGATTCAAAGGAGATTGAGAGGTAAAAGGCAGTGTGTGTGAGCTTATTTGAGGGTGTCATTGCTGTGACTTAAACATGAAAGGAGTGACCTCATTTTAGTGAAACACGTAAGGGATTGTGTGAGACTATTTTATTGTTAACATTTGTTTTGCAGGAACTAACCATTAAAATGTCTCAAGAAGGATCTTAGGAGGGTAACCAAGGAGGGGAGTTGAATGCTTTCACTTTGAAAGCTATGCAACAACATTTTGAGAGAATGGATATGAGATCTAATGAATTGAGTGAGGATTTGGTGAGACATGACCAGGAGCTTATAAAGATTAGACATGAAGGGCGAGGAGAGCCCCAAAGAAGACGTGATGTGCGATGTTAGCCCCCACCACCACCTCCTCATCAACCACCAAGGTACGAATATGAGGATGACATATATAATGATAATGGAGTATGAGGATGACATGTATAATGATGATGAGGAGGAACCAAAGGTACATATGCCTAGGAGAGCACAGCAAGCTGAGCCACAGGATAGGTGAGATGGAGACCTCAAATCCATTAAGATGCAAATTCCAACCTTCAATGGTAAGAATGATGTCGAGGCTTACCTAGAGTGGGAAAGGAAGGTGGACTTGATTTTTGAGTGTCATAATTTCTCAGAGGACAAAAGGATAAAGCTTGTTGCTATTGAGTTTTCTGAATATATGTTGATGTGGTAAGATCAATTGGTGACTTCTAGGAGGCAAAATAGGGAGAGATTGATTACTACTTGGGCAGGTATGAAGGCTTGCATAAGGAAGTAGTTTGTACCATCATACTATTATAGGGAGATGTATTAGAAACTTCATAGACTTGCTCAGGGGTCTAAATTAGTAGAGGACTACCATAAGGAGATGGAGATAGTTATGATCCAAGCCAACATAGAGGAGGAACGGGATGCAACCATAGTATAGTTCTTAAGTGGTTTGAACATGGAGATAGCTAATGTGGTAGAATTGTAACACTACGTGGATATTGAGGACATGGTGAACATGGCCATGAAAGTGGAGAAACTCATTAAAGCTAGAGTGGTAGCAAGGAGTGGGGTAAATTCTAGCCAATCATAGAGTTCAAAATGGCCTAAGAGAGACGAGAAGTCGAAAGATAAGGGGCTGGACTTCAAGGAGACACCCAAAAAGCTGAATGTAGGGTCTAACCCTAAAGGTACCCCTAACACCCAAACTTCTTCTAATAAACATTCTAACATTATTAGGTGTTTGGGTAATAGACATATTGCATCACAATGCGCTAATAAGAAAGTAATGTATATTGATAATGGGGTGATAGATTCTGATGATGATTCATGTGATACTGAATTATTTCCTTGTTATGATGATTATGATGATGATGATGATTGTGTTGAGAGGGCTACCATGGGTGAATTGGTTATAGTCAGGAGAGTGTTGAGTACTTGGGCTAGAGATGAGACTTTATATCAGAGAGAAGACTTGTTCCATTTGAGGTGTATAGTTGATGGAAAAGTGTGAAACTTGATCATTGATGGTGGTAGTTATACCAATGTAGCTAGTTTGACTACGGTGGAAAAATTGGGATTATCTTCTAGGAAATATCCAGAGTCATATAGGTTAGAATGGTTTAATGATAGTGCTAATGTGAAGGTGACTAAGCAGGAGTTAGGGTCATTTTCAGTGGGTAGATATGAGGATGAGGTGTTACTTGGGAGATCTTGGTAGTTTGATAGGAGGTTAACACATGATGGGTATAACAATAGGTACTCTTTTAAGTTTAAGGGTAGGAATTTAATTCTTGTACCTTTATCACCTCATGAATTATACATGGACCAATTAAAAGCAAGTAAAAGTGAGGAGGGATTGGGTAGTGAGCTTAAAAAAATTGAAGAGAGAAAAGAGGCCTAAATGAAAAATGAGATAGGCCCAAAGGGGAGTGACTGCACAGGTAAGGAAAAGAAAGTAGGATAGGAGAGAAGAGTTAAGTCTGTAACATCCCATTCGCATACTAAGGGTTAGAACCCTAAAATACGATATATGAGAGATTAAGAAAAATGCATCTCATGCTCATATATAATGTTAGCATACACGCACGTGAATTTAAATTTTTGCTTAAAATGATTGTACATGCATTCATTGACATTTCAGGTATAATTGATTATAAATATGCTTATATTGAGAAATGTAAATTATTTGTATTGAAAAACGAATTGGAGAAGTATAAATAGTTGGATTATAATTTTGGTGAATTTTAGGAGACATTTTTGAAAAATGTTGGGTATTGAAAAACGAATTGGAGAAGTATAAATAGTTGGATTATAATTTTGGTGAATTTTAGGAGACATTTTCGAAAAATTTTGGGACCATAGGAAAGTGACAAGTGTCACTACCCTCATCACTTGCTGTTCTTTTACCCAATTAAAGACCATTTCATAGTCTTTCACTTGACCATTCATGACATATGCTTTGTTTTCTTGATCTTCTCCATTTTCTTCATTCATTCTCTCCTTCTCACGACATTCTCTTCTCCAAAGCCACAAAGTTTAACCTTGCTTTCTTCCATCTCTGGCCACTTAAATACTTTACTATCTTCTTCTTGTTAATTAAAGACCCAACCCATTTCAACTTGAAAGTTGATGATGTACATGTAACAGAAGGAAGATAGGATTAAGATAGATCTTGAAGAGTTTGAAGAATCTTGGGGCGTAATCAAGTAAGTAGCTTGTAAATCTTTATGAGTAGTGTTAACAAAGCATTTATGATGATAGTTAAAGGTTAAATGTTCATAAATTGAGTATAAGTAAATGCAAAAACATGGATGAGAAATGGGGATAGATTAATGTCTTGCTTTTGTGTTTTGATGGTTAATAGATTATGAAATGGGAAGAATTAAAGTGATAGTTATAAGTGAAATGAAAGTGAAAATGAAGTTGAATATGTGTAGGAAGTTGATGATGAATGTTTATATATGTGTATATTATATTATTAGTGTTCATGATCAATCATCGACTATAATTTGTTTATGGATGATATTAAGTTAAAATAGAGTTAGAATGATGGGAAAATGAGGAGAAATTGAATTAGAAATGATAGACAAGATTAAGGTAGTGACTGTAGTAAGTAAAGAGTTAGAAAATGGAAAATTGGAAGATGATTCCTAATTGTTCTTTTGTGAAAGTTCGTCACGGCCAACTTGTAGGATTTACTCTTAAGAAAAGTTCACCGTAGCCAATTCCTTGGTTTTCCACGGTAAATTTGTAGTAATTTCACTAGGAATTTACTCTCAGGAAAAGTTTGCCGTGACCAACTTTTAGTTTCACCGCGACTAACTTTTCCCATACAGCTTGAACATACTTTGGTATTTTGACAATATCTTATTTTTTAGTTATCCGAATGGAGTGATTTCTGCTTTGGGATAAACTAGAGACAGAGATACAAATTGGATGAAGAAATTGAGTTTTGATTTAGTCTCTAAGAATTTCAATTTCTAGGTAAAATTTGAGCACAAGGCACTGTTCTAGTATAAGAATAGTCCAAAAATTTTTGGGGTATAACTTTCAAATTACTGAACCTAATTGAATGATCTTGGTTTCATTAGAAACTTAAGAAATAGGAGAAAAATTTATTGAAGGAAGTGTTTCCAAATTACTCCATTTTCCTTGTCAAAATGTTCTTGAAAAATTGACCCAAAGGTTTGGAATTTTGGAGATGTTATAAAAAGAAATGAGAGTTTCGATAATGATTGATCTTATAATGTTAGAATAACATTTGAAGTGTTGATATTAAAGTATCAAAGTCATGAGTATAATGAAATGAAGATGTTCATATGATTGTAATTATGATTAAAAGGAGATGAGTAATGAGTATCTAGTAAAAGTGAATGAGAATTGGATATTATGAAAGCAACTAATGCTAAAAATGAGAATGTGCATAGGATGTGAAATTTGATAATAAACTGGGGATTGTCATTGGGCATGCACTGTACACATTTCATATACACATTTATGCATAAAAGAATACCTATAATTGTGCAATTATTAATGTGTGCACAACATGTGTATTGCATAATTTGGATGTGTTGGATAGACATCTGCATTCAGACATTTCCATATCATGGAAGCTAATGCTAATCTGGAGTGTACTATGAGTCGACCTAGATGGTCTCACTTCATTGTTTGTTCTAATTTCAATTTCTGTATTGAATGATTTTTTATATGATTATATGCAATGTGACTATGATTGATATGAATGTGCTGGTTCTAGACATTAAATGTCCAAGGAGCTTACTAAATGTGAGATCATTGAAGTGCTCCTTGTATGTGAATATGAAAGAAATATGTGTTTTCTTAACTTAATTGTTAAATTTTGGACCAAGGTCCGATGATGAATATGAAAGTGATTGTAAATATGAAATCATATGATTGATTGAAAATATGAGAATGTGATGCATTCCACTTCATGAATGTATGAAAGATAAAGGTAGTTGTGACCAGAGTCACCACCGAAAAAGAGCTTAAAACTTAGAAAGTGAAAAAGAGTCTCGGGCTCAGTTGTAAATGTACCTGATAGCCACTAAGGGATATGGGACATTATCTGATACAACTCGGTATCCACTAAGGAAAATAAGCTAGTAAATAGGCTTATATGATTGAAATAATCAATTTGAATGCTTTGAATGTGATGCTATATGTTAAATGAAGTGATGTAAATTATGTGAAAATATAATATGATGTGTTATATGATTGAGTGAGCCATCGAGGATGGTTAGTCATTGAGTTTGCAGAAACTTACCTAAAATTTGCAATATTTTTCAGGCTCCGAAGAGTTACCCCGTTAGGCTAATGGGAGTACAGTCACTACATTCAAGTAAGAGATAGAGGTCTGGATCAATTCGCATCTGCATTTGTTTTTCTTATTTTTGTATCAAATTGTGTATTCCATAATTTCTGCACAATGTGTATTTGAACATTTATGCTTTGTAATAACTTTCCAAATTGGGAATGTTTGTAAATGACTTTGTAGTGTAATCACATTATGTTTATAAGTGTTTGTATTTGTAATGGGCCCAAGTGACAAGTGTAATTCCAATTAGTTGTTTAATGATTGTAATGCTATGATTGAAAATGTTTATCAATAAAAATGGGTCCATTTTTAAAAATGGGGGTGTCCCTCTCTACCCCTAAATCCATAAGTGCCAGCGGAAGACCAAGAGATCTGGCCTAGGATCGGTTTCTATTCTGAGGAAGAAAGTTGAAGTTCAATCATTCTTTTAAAAGCAGGGGCGAAGATGGAAAAAACCTTTATCAAAGCTTTTCTGAATATGCATATGACAAATTAAAAAAATTGTACTAAGTTTTGAGAGTTCTATTGACTGATTGTTCTAACATGCCACCCTTGCAAGGCAAGTTCTCGGACATCACTGAGGATGTAGGGCACGTGTCTTATGGGAGTGGGGTGTTACACAATGAGTGAAAGGAAGAGTGGAGAGAAAGAGATAAAAGTGAGCTTGTTTGCCAAGGGAAGAGATTTGCGAATAGCAGCTAGAGAGAATATAGAAGTAGTGGTTGTGAGATCAGAGAGTGTTTGATTTTTGAAACTAACCCTCTTGATACTTTTCCTATTGTATTTGTTTCTCTTTTATAGGATTATACTGATGTCTTTCCTGCAGAGATGCCTAAGGGACTGCCAACCTTGAGAGGCACAGAGCACCAGATTGATTTTATGCCTAGAGATGAGATTCCAAACTGCCCATCTTATAAGAGTAATCCTGAAGAGACAAAGGTGCTTCAAAAGTAGGTGGGTAAGTTACTGGAGAAGGGACATATGTAGGAGAGCTTGAGCCCTTGTGCAATCCCTATTTTGCTGGTGCTAAAGGAAGATGAAACCTGGAGGATGTGTATAGACTATAGAGTTGTCAACAAAATCACTGTAAATTATTGCCATCCTATTCCTAGGTTAGATGATATGCTTGATGAATTGCATGGTGCATGTATCTTTACCAAAATTGATTTGAAAAGTGGATACCACCAAATTATAATCAAAACTAGAAGATGAATGGAAAACTACTTTCAAACTAAATATAGGTTGTATGAGTGGTTAGTTGTGTCATTTGGTTTAACTAATGCACCCAACATTTTATGAGGTTGATGAATCATGTGTTGCGTGCACTTTTTGGAAAATTTGTGGTTATTTACTTTGATGACAACCTGATATATATATAGCACTAATCTTGATGAGCATGTCATGCATGTGAGATGTGTTTTGGATGTATTGAGACAGGAGAAACTATATGCAAACTTTAAGAAGTGTATTTTTTGCATTGATAAGTTTGTATTCTTGGGGTTTGTAGTCAGTTCTAGAGGCGTTAAGGTTGATGAGGAGAAGGTGAGGGCTGTCCAGGAATGACTGACACCTAAGAGTGCTAGTGAGGTGAGGAGTTTTCATGGACTTACTAGTTTCTATAGGAGGTTTGTGAAAGATTTCTCTACCATTGCAACTCCTTTGACTGAAATAGTTAAGAAGGAGAAAGGGTTTACATGGGTTAAGGAACAAGAGCAAGCGTTTAATTTGTTGAAAGCAAAATTGTGTTATGCTCCTATTCTTTGTTTACCTAACTTTGAGAAAGCTTTTGAGGTTGAATGTGATGCTTCTAGTATTGGTATAAGTGTTGTGTTTTTGCAAGAAAACAAATCAGTAGCTTATTTCAGTGAAAAATTGAGTGGTGCATAACTCAACTATCTGACCTATAACAAAGAGCTTTATGTTATGGTAAGAGCATTGGAGGTGTGGCAACATTACCTTCATCTTAGAGAGTTTATCATTCAGACAGATCATGAGTCCCTAAAGACTTAAAGGGACAAGTCAAGCTAAGCATGAGATATGCCACTTGGGTAGAGTTTCTGGTGACATTTTCGTATATGCTACATTACAAGCAAGGGAAGGAAAATGTGGTAGCTAATGCTTTATCTAGGAGGTTGTTAGATCCCGTTTTTAGAACCCAACCTCGAAAACGTAAATCAAAAAACAAAGTGGCAGAAACAAAAGGAAATCAAATTCTCAAGGAGCCAAAGAAAATCGAAAGGCTCGAAAAATCATAAAGTGGAAACAAATCAAAAACGGAATCGAAGGAACGGATTTACAAAGCGTATACTTTCAAAAGCGTGGTCACAAAGTGTGGGCGGAAAATTTTCTAACTTCAGATCAAAAAGCTTAAGGTCAAAAACTTTGAAATTTCGACATCCGAAAACGTGTACCTTAGAAAACTAGCGTTGGAAA
>JANVCQ010000007.1:20458973-20475503 GCA_025531925.1 Erythroxylum plowmanianum
CCCCCATAATTGAACTTCATAATCTGCTTTTTCCAATTGAGCAGAATGTCTCCTAAAGTCTCCAGCCATGCCACTCCCAGAATAACATCGACACTCTGCATCTCAAAAGGAAAAAAATCTTGCTTTACTATCATCCCTTGTATCTGAAGCTCTATCCCTTTGCAAATTCCCACACTCTGCACACGACAATCATTACCCAATCTGACTCTGAAAGGGCTCGTGGGACTCACTTCCACCTTCAAATCTGCGACCAACCCTCTTCGGATGAAGTTATGAGATGCTCCACTATCCACCAAAATTACTACATCTGTTTCAGCAATGGTCCCTCGGAGCTTTAGGGTTTGTGGACCCACTATTCCTTTAAGAGAGGCCGCCGATAACTCCAACTCAGGTGGAGTCGAAGTAGCTTCTTCAGTCACATAAGGTTGAAGGCTCATCACCTGGTTGATTAACTCATCTTCTTCTTCCTGTAGTTCCACCGGTTGCTCTTCATTAGCTAGGAGAATATGAAATTGTTTCTCACCGCACACATGCCCTACCGTATACTTCCCATCACATCGGTAGCACAGTCCCTGCATCCTCTTACGTTGTAGCTCTTCTGCCGTCAATCGCTTGAAAGGAAAAGAATGTTCCCTTCGGAAGGTTCTTCGGCCCTCGCCAGTTGAGCTAGACCCCCACTGCTCCGGTGATCGGCCTTGAAATGGAACCGTTTTGGTGTTGGAGCTCACCGCCGGAGTCGATGCCTTCCCCTCTTCGGTAGACTTGCGATTAGGGATCCAAGGGGCAATCGTCGGGCTAGGGCTAGCCGAGAAAGTCCTCTTCACGCCCCAATTTTGAGAACCTGACAATCCCGACCCTCCCACGAATCTCGGAGTTTTGTTGCTTCTGGAAGATTGTTCTAACAGGGCCCAATTTCGGCCTTCTGTCATCTGGGCCAACTCCATCACCTGGACCAACGACTCGGGTTGGACCATCAACACCTCAGCTCGTATATCTTCCTTCAGACCATTCACGTATGCCGTCATCACCACCTCCACCGAGACGTCCTTCAGCATCGACGTTACCACCTCAAACCGCTGATTATAATCAGCTACCGTCCCTGTCTGCTGAATTTTCAGTAGTTCCGCTAAAGGATTTCCCACCGTTGAACTACCAAATCTTCGAATCACTGCCCTCTTAAACGACGCCCATTCAGCTAGTGGTGACCAGTTCTGCCTCCACTGATACCAACTCAGAGCTTCACCTTCCATACACACCGCTGCGGCTGGTAACCACCGATCATGTGGCACACCGTTCAACTCAAAGTATCGCTCCACCCGAAACACCCAGCCAAACGGATCCTCTCCATAGAACAGAGGGATTTCAAGCTTCCGATAGCTCTTCTCCCCTCGTATCGGGTCAGATTGTGTGGAAGTCTCTCCCTCGAACTTTTGCTCCGATTCTTCTTCAACCTCACCGGCGACTTCCTTATTTTTCCCTTTATTTTCCGTTTTCCTTAAGATTTCGAATATAGAAGCAATGTCCCCAGCAACCTTATCAAACTTAGCTTCAACTCCCGCAATATCCTCAACTATCCTCAACATCTCTTTCTCTACGTTATCGACTCTAGCTTCCATTCTCGTAAATACCATTCCCTGTCACCGCCTCGCTCTAATACCAATTTGTTAGAGACCTCCTTCTCTAACAATAATTCCACTCCAAACACCAAGTCCTGCACTTCAGCAAACACACACACAGCACAGAACAAGAACAAGAATGAAGTAGAAATGAATGGGATACCAGTAACTATTATTCCCTAGCTAGACTTAGAGGGCTAGCTGAACCTCCATACAATCACCAATCACAATATCATAACCGAATCCTATCATTCTTCCTCTAACAACCTTATATTCCCTCCCGCTAACTAACTCTCACATGACTCATCTCTCCCTCTTACACCCCAATTTACCCTCACAACTCCTCACATATTACCTGTATTACCCCCTTTCGTATCCCCCCTCTTCTTACTATATTTCTGCTGGAACCTACTTTCAACATAATGTTGTATATCTTTCTATATTTGTATTCATCTGGTGGATATTAAACTTAGAGTGCGTGGATTGTTTTTCCAGATTGACCCACTAAAATACAAAAACATTTCGTCTGGTTTTGGAGTTCTGCTCAAAGAGCAGGGCGTTAGAGGCTTCTTCAGGGGATGGGTGCCTACCCTCCTTGGTTATAGTGCTCAAGGGGCCTGCAAATTTGGATTCTATGAATTCTTCAAGAAGTACTAATCTGATATTGCAGGTCCAGAGTATGCTGCCAAATATAAGACCTTGATTTACCTTGCTGGCTCTGCATCTGCTGAGGTGATTGCAGATGTTGCACTTTGCCCCTTTGAAGCTGTAAAGGTTCGGGTTCAAACTCAGCCTGGTTTTGCCAGAGGTCTGTCAGATGGACTTCCCAAGTTTGTTAAATCTGAGGGTGCTTTTGGGTATGTTTAACAAATTTGTTACTGTTGCTTTCACTGACATCCTTTAAGCTGCATTGTCAACTATGTCTCCATTTTGTTCTAGGTTGTACAAGGGGCTTGTACCTTTGTGGGGACGTCAAATCCCGTGTAAGTCAATTATGTTCATTATTGAATGATTGTATTAGCATGCATTTATTGTTCGTTATTGAATGAATGTATTAGCATGCATTTATTTTCTCCTTAGGTTTCTTGAGAAATGCTTTCTTTAATGAAAAAAATTTGTTAATAACATGTTTCTCCCCTCCATACAGACCCAGTCTATTTCCTTTTCTCATTTGGCCCTTATGTGCCCGTTTTAAGCTCAATATATAGCAAACATGATTCCTGTTATACTGTTATGCGTTACTTTTGTCAAGTTATTGTGAATCTTTTCATCCAGTGTGATGGGGATGACTTAGAAGAGTTTTAAGGAGGGTTTGACTAATTGTTCTGTTTAAGAGAGTTGGCAGTAGAGTCTGTTATTTTCTGATAGTGGTGCACTTCATTTGACTAGTTTTGTTTTTTCCTTTTCCTGATTCTTGGAAAGTCTGGTGTGAAGTAGACTTTGAGTAGACCTTCGAAGCTAGTTTTGTAACAGAGAAAATCTATTTTACAATATTAGTATCATTTTTTTGGGTCCTACACCAGTGTGCAATCATGTTTACTGAATCTGCAGTCTAGCTACGTTCAATGTAGTCCTTTCAGCACATTTTGTGAGCAAAGGGTACTTGTGTGATGAGAATTTGTTTAGGTCGATTTAAATATTTAGGCGCTTGTCCCATGATTTAATATTTATTGTTACATCGCTGGAATGTCTGGTAGGGATAGGGATTCTTGGTGTTGATTGTTTTTTCTGCAGATACTATGATGAAATTTGCGTCTTTTGAGACTATCGTTGAGTTGATTTACAAGCATGCTATCCCAACACCAAAGGACCAGTGCAGCAAACCGCTACAGCTTGGAGTGAGCTTTGCTGGTGGATATGTTGCTGGAGTTTTTTGCGCCGTTGTGTCTCATCCTGCTGATAATCTTGTTTCCTTCCTCAATAATGCTAAAGGGGCTACTGTTGGTGATATGAGTCCCCCTTTTAGTTTAATTTCTGGAATAGTCATTGTTTTGTTTTCTGACTACACCTTTTTTAACTTCGATTTGATTTTGCAGGCTGTGAAGAAGATGGGGTTATGGGGCCTCTTTACCCGAGGACTTCCACTACGTATTGTCATGATTGGTACTCTTACCGGAGCCCAGTGGGGTATATATGACGCATTCAAAGTCTTTGTGGGACTGTGAGTACTTTGATTGTCTGCATAACACTACACTTTAACTCTTTTCTGCGCTTGGTTATTAAATTGAATTTCTGTTGAGTTTTCAGGCCAACCACTGGTGGTGTCACTCCTGCCCCTGCTGCGGCAGCCGAGCTTGCAAAGGTGTAAACGATGAAGGATCGGCAGGAATTTCCTTTTTTTTTTTTTGGAGAGAAGTTGATAGGAATAGGACAATAACAGAGGATTTGAAAGTGCTAAAGCGACCCTGGAGCTAGCAGAGATTCCAGAAATTTTTTGTCATCGGCTGACTAATTTTGTTATTGGGAAAATGGTTTTCGTCTTATGCTGCTATTATTAATTGGAATACGCCACGTTCTGCCTTTCCCTTCATCGGCTGACAATACATACATTGGTACATGCATACATGGGCATTACTATTAATCCTTGTCCACACCACTTTATAGCAAAGATTTGCTTTGTTTATATGCTCAACTGCCATTAATAGGCCGAGCAGGTGCAATTAGTCTCCAAAGTCTTTAAAATTTTGATATTTAGAACAATGTTAAAAATAAAAATCTTATTATCTTGAAAGTTTGGTATAAATATAATTTAGAAACTCAAAATGAAATATATATATATTGGATCGTATACTATTACTATACCCTGCTCAAATAGGAATTGATAAGGCTCTTGCACAAAATTCCCATATATATATATATTAAAAAGCAAAAAGATGTTAAGTTAAAAAAAGAAATTAAATGAAAGATTCAGAAATTACAAATATATATCAACTAACAAATTATCACAGAGACATTATCTTCTAAAGCTCTTTAATATTAGTATTTGATAGTAGACCACTAAAACTAAAACTTTATTTACGAGAATTAAGATGTTTAAAACTAAAACTTTATTTACGAGAATTAAGATGTTTCGTTCTATTTTATTTTTTTAAGAAATGATCAAAAGGGTAGAAAACAGAGTGATAAAAATATCTTTTCAAGTGAAGAGTTGATTAAAAAAAGAGATAAAATAATTACCCAAATAAATATTCTCTCTTGCTCAATTTTTTAAAATATAAAATTCATCCATATCAAGTTAAAGTGAATAACATTAAATTCGAACAAATAAATTTAATATTTCCAATTCCAAGGAGGAAATGGGGTGGGATGGATTTATATTTTATTACTGAGAGATTCATCAGCTATATTCATTCCCAATGCAAAAGGTTTTGAAGTTTATGTTTTTAGAGTCGTAAGTTGGGAAAAAAGTGGGCTATGTTATATGTTGATGGCTCAAAGTGTTATCCCAGTTTGACCATGGACTGTGGAAGGCGAATTTCATTTCTTGTGTAATGATGACCAAAGTTTCCTCTTCGTTTTTTCTTTCAGATTGAGAATATTCATAGCAATATTATGAACACTATATCAAATTTAGTATTAGATTTAGTTCTAGTATCACTTAATATTGATTACTGTTTCAAATCAAACTTTACAAAATAAATAATATATATTTTTTAATTTTACGCTAATCTTATCTCAAAAAATCATATTGAAACATGTATCTTTTTATTGCTATTAATTTTAGTTTTCATACTTAAACAATAACTATAATTAACCTTATAAACAAAATGAAGTGATGATTAATTTTAAACTAGTATAAAAGTAAAGAAATATATGATTTTTCTCTTTACAAAATTGCAATAAGCATCCTAAAATCGCTGTATAGAGCCATGTAATTCTCTATTTGTGAGCTAAAAAGAACATTACATCATCTCATATAAAATTATTTTGTGATGGTTAATAATATTTTGCTAATCAACTTCAGCGTTTTTTTGTAAAATTTAATCTAAATTAGACATTAGGATTCAAAAAAGTCCTAATAGCAAACAACAAAGAATAAAGTTATTTTTCATATCTTTCATTGATGACTACAAAAAAATTGTATATAAGGAAGATTTATTTTTTATATTGGTCTTGATTGTTTCTTCTACCTCTCCGTGGCATCATAAAAATAATTAATTATTTCCTTTTCATCATTATCAGTTAGATAAAGTATTCTCATTGATGACTGACTAACTCGGGTGACAAATTGATATTTGAGATTAAAATTTATTATCTTTAAGTATAATTCTAGAATCCTCTATTCCAGCATTAAACCTGACATATGGAGATACAACTCATTTATCCTTTGTAAAAATTTGTCTCAGCTTCTTTAATATTATAACAAAATGCTGAAGTGATAAAAAATAATTGCAAATGACATGATGACATAAATTTCTACCAATAGTGAAACATTTGCTCATCATATTTAGAACTCATATTTGATTATAGATGAACTTAATCAATTTTTTTTTTGCTTTTCGCATCATCATATTTAGAACTCATATTTGATTATAGATGAACTTAATCAATTTTTTTTTTTTTGCTTTTCGCAAAGTTTAATCAATGATGGGAAAGTATCTAGCCTCTCCTATATTTTTTGAATATTAGGTCAATGCTTATAAGCGTTAAAAGGAGACGTCCAGATGCTTCAATTAGAAGATACGAGAAAATAGTATTTAGAGACAGTAAGAGGAAAAAAAGGAAGGCCTAAAAAGAATCGAAGGAAAGTGATCAAGAATTATATGATTATGCTGGAACTTATTGAGGACATGACCTGCAAAAAAAAAAAAATTAGCGTACTAGAATACGAATAAAAAATCTCTCTTGGAGAGGTCATTTTTGTTATTTTAGGTCTTTTAAACATTTTCCTTTGAGTTCTTCATTTTATAATTAGCCTTATAATTTTGATTATATAGTACTTACCTTCTAGTTATTTAGCCTAAACAGTTTCTTACTTTTCACTACTAATTTCGTAGTTCAACTTTGCCTTTTGTATTTCTTATTCTGATACTTTTTAAGACATATTTTCGTCTGTTATTTCGCATCACAACTATCTTTCTTACAAAGTTCTACATCAACTTTGATCTCATTTAAATGCTCATTTAATCTAATGTTTCTTTCATTTTTCAAATATTTGTTACAAATAGTATGGTTCTTCATACCAAGAACTAATCTAGCACAAGCCTAAGTTAGATCTCGAATTTGCTTAAAGAGATTTAATTTTTAGGAGTACATTAACTTTTCTGCATTTATCTATAAAAATAAATAAAAACATATGTCAAAATTAAATCAATAAGTTCATATCAAAAATAAAGTTTGATATTTAACGTCATTACTTTGCTTTAAAAATTCAATAGTAAAAGAAGATTAATCATTTACAAATACTTCATAAAAAGAAGACATACAATAATTTCTTACATCTTACATCTTTCTTTTGGTAATGCACATTACAAAAATATCTTTATTGTAAAAAAAATAAAAAGACAAAAATGATTACGTAACCATTCACAATCTCTCTCTCTCTTTTGTTTTGTTTTTTGGTAATTCAGATGATTTTATACAGAATAGAAAAGTTATGTACACTACTGGACACTGCTTGAGCAGTAACTTGTTGCCTAACAAAAAGAAACATAAATGAGGAAGCTACAGCACTTCCTTGTAACAACACTCACAGCTGACAACAAACAACAGCCTTCCTTTCCTACCAAGAAAAACCTGAAAGAGCTAGCTCATCGACATCGACCCAGTAACACGCTTACCAACAAGCAATTAACAGCATTTTAAGCAACCAGCAATTCACAATCTCATGTTAAGTATATCCTCATAAATCATAATACTAAAAAGGTAAATCTTAGAAGTTCCGTTTATATGCGCAGTATTGACCATACAAATCGCTAAGTATTATTTAACAGCTATTCTCAATTTGTCAAACATACAAGATTTACAGAATTTCTCACACAATAAACTTCTTTTTTTTATCCTTAATATTCAAATATGTGTCAAAAACAAAACTCAAATACATTATCTATGTACAAATAGTCAAATATCATTAAAGTTGCCAGTTTTAAGTTAACGATCCCATGAATTTTTCCAACACCACCAATCCTTCAATGGTGTCACGCTATCGAAGACTCGGAGGAACTGGAAGTTGGAGCATCTCTGACAATGGATTAAATGAAAAATTAAAAAGAGATTGCGTGAGGCAGTGGGCATGGTTGAATTTGACACAAAAGGAGGGAAGTTATGGTTAGTGTGGAAGATTTTAAGATTTATAAATCTTATCCTATACATATTGATCTTTCAGCTACTGGAAGATACCCAATAAAATATTCATAACTGGTACGATACTGAAGATGTGAACATTGGGGTATTATGTTATTGCCAGGGCATTTACCAGCATCATTTGTTTAAATTGAGCACAAAAGCTCCCTTGCTCAGATCATCATCAACTGACGGCTATAATTAGTTCACCGATCCACCCATTTAATCCAGATAATGGGATATATTCCAATTAAATTCGACGTGCAAGCAAGTACATTAACAAGATTTCCATCAAGCAAATAACTACAAGCTCCATAAAGGTCAAGCAGTTCTGGAAACATAAATATAGAAGCTGAGAGTACAAATACAGAATTACTTGATCTTCCCCGCAAGTTTTGCCCCTTCATAAATGAAGCCAAATCCCACTTCATTGCACAAACTCTGATTAAAAATAAACCAATGAATCAAACTATGGAGGCTAATATACAGCATTGCCAATCCTGTGAGTTTATTGCTGTCTAAAGGAATCCTTGGAGCTCGACATACACAAGGAGCAGGGCCACACATGATTTAAACAAGATTAATTGTGAAAGAAACGTATGGATGGGCATCAGCATCACCTCCCAAGCCTACCATCCCCCCTCCTGTTTCTTCTTCAGACTTCCAGTATGTGCTGCATAACAGGGAAGATCGTCATAATGGGCAAAAGGATAAAACCATGTCGAGATCCACAAAATAACATTTCGAACACGGTGTCATGCACAAGATCTCCTCAGAAAATAACATTTCGAACACGGTGTCATGCACAAGATCTCCTCAGACGCAAATACAATGGCAAAGTAAATGTGATTGAAACGCAGGAAACTAACTGCCACGAGAATAATTGGTACTTTCACAGCTTATAAAGCCTAGAGATCAATGAGGTTTTTTTCTTTTTTATTCACCACTCAAGTAAATTGTTTCTGAGCAGTAGAATACATCTTTAGCATTTCTGAAAACCATGTTCATTCAGCAACCTTCCAAACATTTACTTCCCAACAGGAATAGCACAGCTCCTCATCAAAGCTTTAACAGAGTTCATCAAAACTTTGGAAAATAGACATATGTTCTCTAAATTCTTCACGAGTAAAGAGGGGCAGGGGGACATTCTTTATAATTCATTCCATCTTCCTACGAATTTTAAATGATGTACAGTAAATCTATGAACTAAACCAAATGAATACCATGCAGGCTAACCTGTTTGCACTTTCACACAGCCCTTCAAGAATAGTTCGCACTTTCTTCTCGCTCTTAACAGAAGGAGATAAGACACAAGCCTAAACACGCCAAATAGACCATGCTTAGTAAGGAATAGATACTTGACCCAACGCATCAAACAAGGCATATGAAATATTTACCAAGAAAGATGGCGGCAATCCATATCTTAGAATGCTCTCGGCAAAAATACGTACAGCACAGAAGTGCATCCAGGAGCTGAAAACCTGCAAGCAAATAAACTTATTTAACATTAATGTATGATATTAAAAAATTTGACAGATAAAGCGTACGCCCAACTGATATCGATCAGGGAAAACCCAAAGCTTGATCTCTATTGTAAAGGATATAGGAATGACTGAATTAGCAGAACCTCTAAGCACTGTAGCCATGGGTCTATTCAACTGGATTTAAGTTTGTTGTGGAAACGAAGTATGCATACATGACACAAGAAAAGACAAGGAAGAGAAAAATATATACACCTTTTAGGAGCCTTGGCAATGGTTACCTTGGGGCTATTAACATTGCCTATTGCAATACTGTTCATAAAAGAATACTCAAGAAACTGCTCGTCATAAAAGAATAGTGAAAGTTATGTGAAAGTACACAATGGATTTATTACAAAACTCAATAATAGCCAGTTTGCTCTAATAAGAAAGGACGCTTCGAGAATAAGTGGCTTAGCACACTTATTCCAACTCTTCATTTTATTTTTCACAAGATCCATCATTTACATCTCAATTACTGTCAACAAAGCTACATATATCTGCCAAATCCCTCAATATCCAGCTTATTTATAGCATGAAACAACAAACAGTAAATTTTGTACTTGTATTTCTTAGTTATTTTGACAGAGATGGCAGGATCGGGGCCTCTCTTGCTGAGGGAGAGTATAGTAGTTTTATGGGCTTTACAAGTCACAGCTGGCTAGTAATAACATCCTATAAACAGATGTAAAACACTTGACTAGCTATTACTGATTATTGATATAAAAACATACATGCATTCTAATCCCAATATGTATCAATCAAATCCAGACTTGCAACTTGAAGAGCCTAGCTGCAATTCTTTCCTCAACCGGAGGTCAATCTCACCGCGTTCAAACCAATTCCTCAGTCTAAACCTTCATTTACTCTGATCCTTAATCCCTAGCTTTCATGAGCAGAATTAAATCCATCCAGCTTTGTGAAAACTTGGAGAAAATATGGATAATGAAATTACCTCTCCATAACTGGTATAGCACCATTGCAAAAGAGAGCTTCTAAAACTATCTTGATCTTGCATCAGCCTTTCTAAATCTTGTTTTCTAGTCTCTTGTGCTTCTGGACTATATTCAAAATCACGAATCTGGGTCAAACCAAAAAGACAAGAAAACTTAAATTGGAGATTCAATTGAGTGAAATATAAGACAAATAAAAGATAGTTGAGTTAAACTTGTGAATCTAATAAAGCACTTAACAAACATTCCAAATGAAATGGCAGACAGCATTTTTTGGTCACGTGCAGATTGTAATTTGCAGGTATTGTTTATAAACAATTATATGGAAACGTGTTAGGAATAATGGTCACAAAGGAGGAGAGTGGTTAGTTTATACAAGAAGAAGACAGGCTCTAAGCAGTAGTGAGATAGCTAGATATCGATATATTTTAGTGATTCAGCTTGTTAGCAGGAGATATCTATTCCTTAGAAGTTTCTTAGGATAAGTAGATATAAAATAATATTCTATGGGGGAAGTGGGGTAGGCTTTTAGATTGGAAATAATTCTCGGAAGATTTCCTGAGATTGTAAGGGGGTTTTCCCTTGAGAAGAAGGTTCTTCCTTCTTGTTTCAAAATAATACTAAGCTATTGCTCCCTACCTAGTGCTATTTAACACATGGGCACATTAAGCTGAATTGTTACCTAACAATTTGGTCTGACCTGCCGGATTGATGGAGGCACGTGTAGGAAAGTTGGATGACTCTGTTGCCAGAGTTGAGAGAACTATGGGGGAGCAAGTTGCAGATTTGACGGAAGTCAAGAACTGCATGGGTCGTTTGGAAGCCATCTTGACTCACTTGATGCAATGACAAGGGTTAAGCGACAAAGCATCCTCGGAGGCCAGTGAAGAGGAGGGCTTTGAAGGCGAGAAGGACCATGAGAGTTGCTCTTTGGTCAAGAAAGTCAAACTGTACATTTTCGACGAAACAGATCTATTAGGGTTGGGTGGCTCGAGCGGAGAAATTTTTTGAGGTCCACCGCGTCAAGGAAGAAAAAAAAGATGCGACTAACTTTTATTAGCATGGAGGGAGCTGCGGTGCATTGGTTTCGCTTCCTGTGCAAGAAGAGTCCGATTTTAACATGGAACATGCTGATTCCCACTCTGCTGCAGTTTATGAAAGACTAACTTCCATGCAACAAGTTGGTTCGGTGGAGGAATATTTGCCGGCATTCGAAATGTTGGTGACACAAATACCCAAGGCTTCGGAGGAGCAGCTGTCAGGATTTTTTTTGGGTGGCCTCAAACCAGAAGTGAGGTGTCGGGTCCGATCAATGCGACCCACTACAGTCTTACGAGCAATGGAAATCGCTCCCGATATTGAGGATGAACTACAGGTGATTTATGGAGGAAATTCTTCCATTACTGGCAATTTTACGAATCGCGTACAGACATGTGGTAATATAGTTTCCAAAGTTCAAGGAATAATGACCATTGGAGGGTCTGTTAGTGGGACAACAAGTAATGATCCGGGCAAGGTCATTGGAGGAATGAAGCGAAAAACCTACAACCCTAACCGTAGTGGGTCATCTGTGGGGTCTAATTCTTGGAATGGGATGTACGGGAACACATGGTCATGCAACAACCGCGGGACCAGGCAGCTCCCCTACCTAGAAGTTTTAAAGAGGAAGGAGCAAGGGAAGTGTTCTCGTTGTGGATTGCCTTTTGCTTCGAGACATAAATGTTCGGAGATAAGTTTAAGAGTGACCATTTTAGGAGAAGATGAAAATGTGGTTTTGGAGGTAGAAGAAGGTCTAGACACATACAAAATGTCAAGGGAGGTTGCTGAAGAAGCTTAGTGCGACTGGATGGAACTTTCACAATTTTCTGTTGATGGATGGACACAACCCAAAACCATGAAGCTTTGGGGGAAGATTGATGGAACACCTGTTTTGGTGTTGATTGACAATGGGGTGAGTCACAACTTCGTATCCAAAGAGGTGGCCTTGAAACAAGGCTGGAAAGTGAAGACCACTGCGAGCTTCGAAGTGAGGATGGGAAACGGTCAGAAACAAGACTCTCAAGGTTGTTGCGAAGGTTTAAATCTAGAAATGCAAGGTTATGTTTATTCAAGAGATTTTTCTCTTTGAGTTAGGAGAAGTGGATATTATTTTGGGGATGACTTGGTTGGTTTCGTCAGGTGTGGTGCAACACAATTGGAAAGATCATTCCATGAATTTTTCGCACTTGGGGTCAACAGTTACTATTAAAGGGGATTTTAATCTTTCGAGATCTTTAATTTCCACCAAGGCATTAAAGAAGACTACTGAAATTGAGGTTGCGGTTATGGTATTTTTTGGTTCAAAGAAACAAAAGAAAGATGACAGTTGGTCCAACAAAATAGGAGAAAAACTCGAACATCACCAGCAGCAGCAATTACAAGTGTTGGTAGAATTTTAGCTAGCTTTTTCACACCCAATAGGGTTTCCTCCCAACAGACCAGTTGATCATAAAATCCCAATTAAGGTTGGGGTTGATCCAATAAATGTGAGACCTTATCATTATCCTCATCTACAAAAAAATTAGATTGAGAAATAGGTTTCAAAAATGCTAGCTTCTGGGGTTATCAAACCTAGCAACAACCCATATTCAAGTCTGGTAATTCTTGTGAAGAAGAAAGACAGCAGTTGGCAATTTTGTGTCAATTATCTAGCTTTGAATAAAGCCACAATATCGGATAAATTTCCCATACTGGTGATTGAAGAACTCTTGGATCAATTGTTCGGAGCCACGTATTTCTCTAAAATAGATCTACAGACAAGGTACCATCAAATACGCATGAATGAAGATGACATTCCCAAGACGGCTTTCCGGGTACATGAGGGCCACTATGAATCACTTGTCATGCTGTTTGGTCTCACTAATGCACCAGCCACATTCCAATGTGCTATGAATTCGATCTTACAACCCTACCACAAACTTTATGAGGTAGGGCTGTAAGATCGAATTCATAGCACATTGGAATGACATTTTGGTCCACAGCGCCGATTGGGACAGCCACATCACTCACTTAAGGAAGGTATTACACACGTTGCTAAAACATTGTTTCTATGCTAATACAAAAAAAGGCACCTTTGGGAAGTTAATAATTGAGTACTTGGGTCACATCGTTTCCAAAGACGTCGTTGCTATGGATCCCAAGAAGATTGAAGTGGTTTTACAATGGCCTATTCCTATATCTCTCAAAGCCTTGAGAGGGTTCTTGGGTCTGACTGGGTATTATCGAAAGTTTGTGAAGGATTATGGGAAGATAACATCACTTCTTACCAATCTATTGAAGAAAGGGAATTTTAAATGGGATATTCCCGTAGAAACAATGTTTAAGAGACTTCAGAATGCTCTAATCAGTGCTCCGGTTTTGATGCTACCATATTTCAATACCCCTTTTTCGGTGGAGTGTGACGCATCGGGTAAAGGATGGGAGCAGTGTTAATACAAGGAAAGAAACTAGTCACTTTTTTCAGCAAAGCATTAGCTGAATCATTGCTGAATAAATCCATATATGAGAAGGAATGTATGGCGCTAATGTTAGCTATTCAACATTGGAGACCATATCTGGTGGGGAGAAGATTTATAGTCTATACGGATGAAAAAAGACTCAGACATTTGCTGGAACATAGAATTACAACTCAAAATCAGCAAAATTGGTTGGCAAAATTGCTGGGATATGATTTTGATATTGTCTATAAGGTGGGAATTTCCAACAGGGTAGTAGATGCACTCCCCAGGGTATGCGAGGACATGGAATTGTAGGCTATTTCTAGGCCATTTTGGCAAGATCCGGAGCAAATTAATAAAGAGGTAAAGGCAAATCCACAGTTGAGCAAAATGATAGAAGAAATTAAGAGGGAACCGGATTCTCATCCTTCCTATACCTCGAAGAATGGGAGATTATATTATAAAGGGAGGCTAGTTGTATCAGCATCTTTGGAATGGATTCCCAAGCTTTTACAAGAGTTTCATATCACCCCTAAAAGAGGACATTCGGGAATTTACAAGACTTATAAGAGGATAGCTCAATCTATTTTTTGGAAAGGTATGAAAAGAGCTATATCTCATTTTGTAGGAGGTTGTCACACTTATCAGCGTAACAAGTGTCAAGCTATGTCTCCAACAAGTTTACTCCCAACCGTTACCTATTCCCAACATCATTTGGGAAAAGTTGAGCATGCATTTCATCGTGGGACTACCCAAATCGAAAGGCTATGATACCTTGTTGGTCATAGTGGACAAGTTGAGCAAATATGGGCATTTTATTCCTATCAAACATCCTTACTCAGCCCGTTCCATTGCTGAAATTTTTACCAAGGAGGTTATTCGATTACATGGAATTCTGGTTTCCATTATGAGATCCTACATTCTTAAGTAATTTTTGGGAAGAATTGCTTACGCTCCAAGGAACTCAATTAAAATTGAGTACTGCCTATTACCCAAAATCGGATGGCCAAACTGAGGTAGTTAACCGCACTATCGAGACATATCTTCGTTGTTTTACCTCGAAACAACCCAAGGTTTGGTTAGATTATTTACCATGGGTAGAGTATTGATATAATACCAACTTTCATTTAGCAGCTAAATGTTCTCCTTTCAAGGTAGTATATGGCAGACCTCCTCCCTCAATCACACGTTTTATTCCTAGAGAAACATTGGCAGAAGCTGTGGCGTAGGATTTAATGAGTCATGACGAAGCTTTGACACAGTTGAAACATCATCTGGAACGTACTCGCGATCAAATGATACGTTTTGCGGATGCCCGAAGGCGTCCTCATGAAATTCAGGTAGGAGATTGGGTGTATTTGAAGATTCGTCCACATCGACAAGAGTCCATGCCTAAGCGATTGCATCCAAAACTGTCAACACGATAATATGGACCGTAATTGGTGGACAAATAGATTGGCACCGTCGCATTTCAACTGCAACTTCCCCCTCAGGCCAGTATACATCCAATGTTTCACATGTCCCAGTTGAAAAAGGCTATCGAGCATCACCATGTTCAAGAAAAGTTACATCTAGAGTTGGACTACACTCCCGACTTGTGTACACCAACTGCGATCTTGGGTAGTAGGACACTTCGTAATTGAGAAGCTGTCCGTGACCAATGGTTGATTCATTAGTGTTGGAAGAATATTTTTAGTTTTATTACTTTATTTGTTTCCTCATTTACTCAATAGTTTATTTCCTAAAATATCGTTTTCATTTCTAGTCCCTATTTTCATGGGATTTTATTTACTTCTTTCTAGGCAACAATCAAGGGATTGAATTGTAAAACAATTACTTATCTTCCCTGTAAGTATTTCTATCATTTATGAGAAATAATATACAGAAATTATCCTCAAATTTGCTCATGGTATCAGAGCTTTGAACACAAAGGAGGATGGTTTCATTTGGGATGATAAAAGCGTGGCAAGTCGAGTCAGGGGAAATTTCTGCCACTAGCTTGTCAGGCAACGCTCCACAAGGATCGATCCTAGAAATGCCGAACACCGTTATCGACACAAGGAACTTGTCCTTTTCCCAAAACAATATTGACACACAACTGTCAGTGGTAACCAACCATCAGCTGAATGGGAACAACTATTTATAGTGGTCCCACAGCATGCCTACGTTCGTAAGAGGGAGAAGGAAGGAGAAAATATCTCACAGTCGAGCCACCGGCTGTGCTTGACTCAAAATATGAGGTTTGGATGACCGAAAACAACCACATAATGAGCTGGTTGGTTAATTCCATGACCCTCGAAGTTGGTGAGCAGTTTGTCCTTGCAACCTCTGCAAAAGAGATATGGGAGAATGCCAAAATGACATATGTCACTATAGAAATATTGCTGCTTTGTTTCAGATCAAAGGAATTCTAAGGGAAACTAAACAAGGTGTGAAATCAGTCACTGGTTATTACACCATGTTAGTAAAATTGTGGTAACAGATGGATCTCTATGACCCACATCAATGGGCTTGCAGTGAAGATATGGCGTGCTACAAGAAAATTGTGGAAAGAGAACGGGCGTATGAATTTTTTTTGGGACTAAACTCTATTTACGAGGAGGTTTGTGGAAGAATCATGGCAACTCGACCACTACCAACCATTATGGAGGTAGTTAATTTGGTGAAATGTGAAGAGAGTAGA
>JANVCQ010000007.1:20475603-20486450 GCA_025531925.1 Erythroxylum plowmanianum
TATGGAGGTAGTTAATTTGGTGAAATGTGAAGAGAGTAGAAAGCTGCTAATGCAAGGCACTCCAAGCAATAAAAATCTCTGAAAGTAAGTATGACTTGAAGGCTGAAAAGGTTGTATCCACAAGTATCATGGTCCAAACAAGTAATACTAGTACTGCTATAGTTTGTGGTCTTTGGATTGTTGATTCAGGGGCTAATGATCATATGGCATGTGATAAGTCATTGCTTGTTGATGTACAGCCTTGTCCTGTTCATAGGGCTGTCAAGGTAGCTAATGGACGGGTTCTAAAAGTTCAGGGGATTGGGACTGTGATAATTGCTGATAAATTGATCTAAAGTGGTGTTCTTTATGTGCCTGGCTTGGATTGTAATCTGTTAACTGTGAAAAGGATTACTAAAGAACATAATTGCACAGCTAATTTTGGTGATGATGGTTGTGTTTTCCAGGATTTGGAGTCGGGGAAGAGGATTGGTAGTGCTAGGGAGTTTGATAGATTATACTACATCTGCAACTCAAGAAGGAATAAAGCTCATGCTATTTTATCTTCTAAAGAAGGAATTGCACTTTGGCACTATAAGTTAGGCCATCCTAGTTTATCTTACATGAAGCATTTATATCCCGCTTTTTTCAATAAAAAGGAAATGTTTCTTCCGTATGAATTGTCAACTTTCTAAACACGCCAGAAATTCTTATACATCTGGAGCCTATAAACCCACTAAGCCCTTTTCCATCATTCATAGTGTTGTCTGGGGGCCATCAAGGGTCAAAACCAAAAACAATGTTAGACGGTTTGTAACCTTTATTGATGATCATACAAGATTGACTTAGGTATACTTAGGTATATCTTTTGAAAGAAAAAGTAGAAGTTTTTCAGGTATTTAAAGATTTTTATTCCTTTATACTAAACCAATTTCACACAAAAATCCAGATTTTATGAAGTGATAACGGTGAAGAATATCTAAGTCAATCCTTTGGTCAATTTTTTACCATCAATGGTATTATAGATCAGACCTCATGCACCAATACACCATAACCAAATGGTTATTCAGAAAGAAAAAATAGACATTTGCTTGAGGTTGCTAGATCTTAATACTCACAACAAATGTTCCAAGTCTTTTTTGGGGGGATGCTATTCTCACTTCTGCTTATTTAAGAAATAGAATGCCATCAAAAGTTTTGGGGTTTCATACACCTTTACAAAAATTGCTTGAGATTTATCCCTCGGTTCCCTTTGTTAATACTCTACCTCAAAAGATTTTTGGTTGTGTTGCCTTCGTGCATAATTAACATTGTGGGAAACTTGAACCTAAGGCCCATAAGTGTATTTTCTTAGGTTATTCTTCTACTAAAAAAGGTTACAAGTGTTTCTCTCTTAGTCTAAAGTGTTATTTTGTTACTTTGGATGTGACCTTCTTTGAAATGCAAGCCTGTTATCCAAAAATACCATTCAGGGGGAGAGAAGTGAGAGTGAATGGTTTTTTTTTGGGGGAAGTGATGGCTCACTGGACACACTACACCAAGAAATTCTACCTTCTGCACCTAGCCATGACTCAACCAGACCTATAAAGGACTTCCTAAAAATACCTTTGTTTTCAATAGTCTTGATCAAACCAGACCTGATTCTTATGAAACCATCTCTGAAACACACAATTTTGATAACATTAGACCTGAGATACCAAATCCTAACACCACCATTCCCATTAACGCTACTAATATAGCCAGTTCCAGTCACAAATCTAACCAGAATTGCATAGAAAACAATGGATGTGATAAAGAGAAGGATAGTGAAATTAGGGTGGACAGACAGGAAGACAAAAATCCTAAGGTGCAATCACAATTTTACCCAAAGAGGAAAGGCCAACAGCAGGCACGATGTGAATCAGAACCTACTGCAAATTCTGAGGAGTTTGGATGGCCAATAGCTCTAAGGAAGGGAGCAAGATCTTGTACAAAGCACCCAATCAGCAATTTTGTTTCTTATAACAGGTTATCACCACATTCTAAGGCCTTTGTGACTCAGTTATCTACTGAAAAATTACCTGAAATTTTCCAAGAAGCAGTGAAGGATCCTAAGTGGAGAGAAGCTATAGATGATGAGCTGAATGCACCAAAGAAGAACCAGACCTAGGTAGTAACAGATTTACCACAGGGAAAAAGTTATAAATGGGTGTTCACCATCAAATATAATCCTAATGGAAGTATTAACTGGTACAAAGCAAGACTTGTAGCTAGAGGTTTCACACAGACGCATGGGATTGAATATCAGGAGACTTTTTCACCTATAGCCAAACTCAATACTGTTAAGATTCTATTATCACTAGCTGCAAATCTTAACTAGCCATTATATCAATTAGATGTAAAAAATGCATTTCTCAATGGTTATCTTGAAGAAGAGGTATACGTGAAAATACCTTTGGGACTAGAAGAAGCTACACATCCCCACAAGGTATGCAAGCTTAGAAAATCACTCTACGGCCTAAAATAATCACCTCGGGCCTGGTTTGATAGATTTACAAAAGCAATGAAGAAACTTGGCTACTACCAATGTCAAATTGATCATACCTTGTTTGTTCGATGACTGACTAGTGGTAAAATGACTATTCTTATAGTTTATGTTGATGATATTGTTATTATAGTTGATGATTGGGAAGGCATGACGGAGCTAAAAGGTGCTCTGGCCCGAGAATTCAAAGTTAAGGATATGGGCTATTTGAGACACTTTTTGGGGATGGGGATGGAGATGGCCAGATCTAGTAAGGGCATTTCAGTGTTCCAAAGGAAGTATACACTTAACCTTTTACAGGAAACTGTTGAGACACCCAGGGAATCAACTTACAAATTGCGCCTTAATGAAGAAGGCACACTAGTGGATACAGGGAGATATCAAAGATTAGTTGGAAAGCTGATCTATTTGTCTCACACTCGATCAGACACTAGTTTTCCTGTAAGTGTGGGTGATCAGTTTATGAGCAACCCTCAACAGTAACATATGGATGCAGTACTTAGAATCCTGAAGTATTTGAAAATGACTCCTGGAAAGGGATTATGCTTTAAGCAAAGCGAGACAAGGAGTATTGAAGTGTTCACAACTATTGATTGGGCTGGATCAGTGACTAATAGGAGGTCTACAACAAGTTATTGTACCTTTATGTGGGGTAACTTGGTAACTTGGAGAAGTAAAAAACAACCAGTAGTTGCCAGAAACAATGCAGAGGCTGAGTATAGAGCACTAGCATGGGGAATTTGTGAAGGAACATGGATTAAAAGACTCTTGGCAGAACTTTAGATCAAAGTAGAGCCTCAAATTAGGGTGTGGTGTGACAACCTAGGAACTATTGGGATTGCAAAGAATCCTATCTATCATGATAGAACTAAACATGTGGAGATAGATCGTCATTTCATAAAGGAGAAAGTAGATTTTGGTTTGATTAATCTAGCTCACATTCCCACTAGCAAACAAGTTGCAAATATTTCCACAAAAGCACTTACTAGAGCCAGATTTCAAGAATTAACCAAAAAGCTGGGAATGATCAACATCTATTCACTAGCTTGAGGGGCAGTGTTGGAAGAATATTTTTAGTTTTATTACTTTGTTTGTTCCCTTATTTACTCAATAGTTTATTTCCTAAAATATCTTTTCCATTTCTAGTCCCTATTTTCCTGGGACCTTATTTAATTCTTTCTAGGCAATAATCAAGGGATTGAATTGTAAAACAATTACTTATCTTCCCTATAAGTATTTCTGTCATTTATGAGAAATATTATAAAGAAATTATCCTCAAATTTGTTCAATTGGCAAGGGAAACCGTTGGAGGACGCTACGTGGGAGGACCAAGAGCTTATCCGTGGCCAATTTCCGAAGCTTAACCTTTTCATCAGCAGGCGGTACTGTTAGGAATAATGGTCAGTGGGGTAGGCTTTTAGATTGGAAATAATTCTCAGAAGATTTCTTGAAATTGTAAGGGTGTTTTCCCTTGTGAAGAAGGTTCTTCCTTCTTATTTCGGAATAATACTAAGCTATTGCTCTCTACCTAGTGTTATTTAACACACGGGCATATTAAGTTGAATTGTTACCTAACAAAACGATAGCAAGGTCAATTTGTTACACTCACTTGGAATCCTTTCTCACGTGCACTTGTTCGAAAGTTGTCTGCGACACGACGAAATAAGGTCACAGTGTAAAGAGCATATTCATTATCCTCATGTAATTTCTTGGAGGACCTGGGAACCTGAAAGAGACTAGACACATCAATCAAGCAGAATCATAGAATCCAGAATAATAAAACAAAAACTGAAAAGCTCAAATCATAACACTAGCTCAGATTAACCTAAATGAACTAATCTCCAGGGTGAAAACTTCGAAACTTTGAAAGAAGTAAATACTAAATACTACTACAAAACAAACAAGCTGCAAAAAGGAAAAAACTTACAACGTAGTTGGTCAACGTTTCATAGCTTGAAAGCCAGTCTTTCTGTGAATACTTTGGAACAATAGTGAGAAGGGTCTCAAGATGTTCAGAAAAAATAATATCCTCAGGTTTCACCAGATTGGAAAGATCACGGACAGCTAAGCTGAAATAGACAATTGTCAGTCAGAAGCAAGAACACACTACTTATCAGGTATGCAGGAAATAGAAAATGAGGACTGCTCAGTACCTTCCACTTTGCTTTCTGTTGATAGCATTTAACTGACTGCGGACATTGTTATACTCTGCAACTCGAACCTACACATGATATAAAGTTCTAAGATTGAAACCCCAAAAAAATCCACGCAAATGGCAGTTCATAAATTTACCAAGTTATACTGGAAAACTTGAAAAAGAAGGTACGAAAATGAGAAAAATGTATCACCTTCAGATCATCCTCAATCTTAGATACTTGCGTGTGAATGCCATCAACAATCTCCCTTAGAGGAGACATTGTTGGGTATTTTGCTTCATCCCAAACAAACCTAAAAGATCCAGACTTTTGAACATAAATTATGCGTAAATAAACTTGTAAAGATTAATGTGAAATGCATGAAACAAAAAAAAAAAACAATATGAGAATAAAAACCTGGTGAGGTAGCTTGTAAAGATTAATGTGAAATGCATGAAAAGAAAAAAAAAAACAATATGAGAATAAAAACCTGGTGAGGTAGGAATCAACAGGGACACCATCAACCGTCAAAGCATTGGTCTCAACACCAGAAACCCTCTCCAATTCCTCAATCTGTCTCCTGATCTTGTGAGACACACCTTCTATAAAGCTATTAGACTAGCAAACAAATCCCAAACCCAAATATAATTCAGAACATAAAATATTTGTATAATTTTTGAAAACCAAATTAAATGAATAACTTACATCAGACCAAAAGGAAAAAATGAAGGAATTTACATTACCTTCAATAGATCGTCGCTGAGGGCAAGAAGGGAGTCTAAGGTTCCAACACGGAGGTTAGGTATATTAAACTGAAAGATCCAATAGGAAAACCCATTAAAGATTGACTTTTGCTCGACGTTAAATGAAACAAAAATCAGATCAATTTCAGGAAATTAAGAAATACCCTGTATAGTGGAGTATCAAAGGCATTGCGAGAGATTTGCTCCTGTAAACGGTTCCAAAGAGAAGAAGCAGAGTTCTGAACCGGAAGAGACACTATCCAGTATCTAGTCGCCATTGTTTTCCGAAAAATACACTTTCTTTTACGCTCTGTTTCTGATACGGGCGCTCTGAGTAATAGATTAGCGGTAACGGAGGAATAGATGTACAGATAGGACGCTTAATTAGCCATGAGGTGGAGTCATGGGTATTAGAATCAAACAGGGATGTTAGTGCTTTCATTTTGTTTGTTCTCTTTATGAAATGGATCAGTTAGAGGTCATGCAATGCCCATAAAAATGCAATGCGGCCCAGCCACACCACGCCAAAGTAGCCCGGCTCAATTCATTGGTCTGACCTTCATGTCCTTTAACAAGCTCCAAAATAATACTCCAAGCGAACGAAATTCAACGTTACGTATCCCAAATTTAAAGGCTCCACCCAACCATTGAAAGTGGAGGTATTAAGAGAAAAGAAAATAGAAACTACAAATAACTCATCAAGCTCTTATTATACATCTAAGACTTTTTTAATATACATATATATATATATATATGTACATCTAAGACTTTTTTAATATATATATATATATATATATATATATATATATATATATATCAAGACTTTGAAACATCCAAAATGAATATTATTTATCAATTTTTACTAATTAAAAAGAAGCAAACTAGAGATGGAAAATTTTACAAAGCTTTAGAATTTGAACTAAAAACCTTCATCTAATGTTTATCAAAATATTTAAATAAATTCTTAATGTTATTTATAATAATTTGTTACACTTTAATATTTTTAATACTAATAACATCTTGCATCCTAATAAAGTTACCTTTTATTAGTTCTTAACAACTAGGTTGTTTTTGAAATGACCTTTCTAGACATGAGCTAAAGTGGTATAAAATATAATTGCTAGTACTTATTTAAACCTTTAGTAATATATTGTGATGTAAATAACATCTTTGATTTTAAAAATTACTACTTTGGTACAAAATAAAGTCATCTCCATTCTTAATATGTCAACTTTTACATCAAAAGTTTAGTTGTTTCACAAAACCACAAATACTACTATAAGTCATCCAATCCCAAGTTGTTCATTGACCTGAACTTTGTGGATGTCTGGTTCTTAAAAATTAAGCAAAATGATATAGTAAGAGTTACCTAAATAAATGACAAGGCTTATATTATCCATTATTTTTATTTATTTATCATATAATAGTTGATTTTATTGAGTTCATTATTATAAAGAATGAAATCATTAATTGTAGTCTTGTTAGGGCAGTTATATATTTTTATCGCCATCTGTATCATTCATGTTAGTTATTTGGTATGCGTTCCATGAAGTAAAATGTAGGAGGTATCATTTGGTTGCTAACTCCAAAAAGATAAAAGTAAGGTTTAAATATTGTAACATATATAAGTATGACTAAATTATAAACATAAATTCAATTAGACCTTGGGAAGTGTCATACAATCTAAACTAAAGGTATATTTTCACATTTAAATTTGACCTGATGACAACCAAGTCAGCCAATAAGGTTATTCAAGAAATTTTCATTGAACACCTCTTATGCAGTATATCTTAAGGATTGCTTTAGATAGTATGAAAGAAAATACAAAGTAAATTAAGACAATGTACTTACATTAATGTTAAAGAATGACTACAACATTTAGTTAGAGCTTACACAATTTCTTTTTTGCTCAACTTCATGTTCATGTTTATAATAAGGTAATAAGGATAGTTACAAGTGGTTGCATTGTCCTATTTTAGGTACTTATGTCGTTACTATCATATTATACAATTAAGTGTTTTAGATCAAGAAAACTATTATTTGTTTATTCAAACAACATGTTTTTTAAAGAGAAAATTTGAATATAACTATTGAGAAACTATTAGATAATTGCCACTGAATTAGTTCACCATAAAATTAAGTGAATTTTAAATTTTGTACATAGTCATTATAACATTATCAATGTCTTGCCAAGGTTGTGTAGGATTTTTCTAAGACCATATACTTGTTGAATTGCCAAGTGATGCCTCCATATAACTACTAAAGACAAACTATCAAAACCTAATCAGTTTAAGTATCCACCATATATTAGACATAATGGAGTTTTTAACTTTCCTTTTTTTGGCATGCTACCATTATACATTAATGTCTTGGCTAACAAGTAGCAAGAGTCGTTACTTGATGCCAAATACATCTAAAGATTTTAATAGGTTAACATTCCTCCCCACCAAAATGAGTTGATGACCTCGTCGGGAAGAATCTAAGTTAAGCATTAATCTTATGTTTGGATTGTTGTAAGGATATGTTTCTTTGCTAAGATTTTTAAAATTTCAAGACTTTGAAAGAAGTAGGCATTAAAGCCATTATGGCCTAGGGTTTTGTTGGGATTAAGCTTTAAAACCACTCTTATTATCATCTGTAGTAAAGGGCTTAGATAGAAGTTCAATTTGCTATAAAGATAATTAGTTAGGGAATAAGGAACTAATTGAATCAACTGAAGGATTAACCTGAAGGAGTTCTTAAGATGTCCTTGAAGTAAATCATAACATGTGACAGAAGCTTCTTTTGTTTGCAAATTAAAGCATCTACTTCGATCCACAATTTAATAATTCTATTCCTCAATCTCCTACTTACTAAGGATTGATAAAAGAAGTTGGTGTTGCAGTCTCCTTCCTTGATTCAATAAACTTTTGATTTTTGGGAAATTAATGAAGAATGAGCATCCAAAGCTTTATTATACATTGAAAGAGAAAAATCCTGAGCAATAAAGGACTTAAGAAGTACTTGTAAACATCCATCTAGCATAAAGATAGTTTCTTTCGAGCTTCTTTAATAACTTTCATAGTCTCAAATTATGATCTAAGCAATTTCTTTAGCTAAGCTTAATACTCATTAGCATCTTATATAATTTCTAAAAGGCAAAACTGGAGACCTTCACCTTAAGAGCCTCCTCTAATGCCTCTTAGTTTCCTTCAATATTGCATAGGACATCTAAAAACCTAAAAGGGAAAGCACATTTGAAGCCATCACGAAGATCATGTATCTCTATTAAAAAGTAATTAAAGTAAAAAGGTTTGTTATAGTAAGCTATAACCTTGAAATTCCTGAGTCCACTCTAAGTTAGCAACTATCCTATCTAATTTTTCCATTATGAAATGAGACCCCTCCGTTTTATTACTCTATTTAAAGAAACGACCATTAGATTTGAGATCCACCATCTCAAGGCTAACAAAGCTCAATTTTTTACAAGGCTTACTTACACATTTGGTACCTTCAAGGCTTACTTACACATTTGGTACCTTCAGATTTTAAAGCGTAAGTTATGTCACGACCTGGTACCACATCGGGCCCATAACAACTGCCGCATAACTGGACTAAGGACACTCACAGTATCCTTAATCCGACTATGCAAAGATAACTGAATATCTATTCTTTTCTCTTTTTTGAAAAAATTGGGCAGCATAACGACTGTATTTTAAAAATCCAAAAAAAATGCAAACAATTTCAAACACACTTCTATATTCATATCCAACCACAACTTCAGGACTTTAAAGTCCACTCAAGGAAATCTCAACAACAGTATCAAAAGATTCATACATAATGTCATTTATAAAACACAAGGCAATTAAAAGTTAACGTACAAAATCATAAAGCGTATCTACATAAATACAATTCATGAGCCACTAGATCATAAAAGTACAAAATAAGAAACTACCCACGTGCAGTAAGACCCCGAAAATGTCAAAAGACAGCACGATCCACTCAGAGCTTCAAACTCACTAAATTAACCTGCATGGTTGGAAAGTAGAGGGGGTGAGTACATTATGTACTCAGTGAGCAAGAAAAACATATAACATAAATAGAATTTGATCATGCCAAGACGATGTAGATAACCTAAGAAGTGAATATATATCATATAGAAAACACATAGGCCCAGCGTATGACTCAATGTATACTGGTTGGGAACCATATAGGCCTAGCTTATTAACTCACTCATCCAGTAGATATAGGTTTCAGTTCCAGTATACAAATGCATAAAAATATCAGATGTATAAATCAAATCTCATCATAAAACAAATATCAAAATAAGCCAAAACAATAATGTGTGATACCACTAGTCGGCCAAACTAATGTGCACACCCATCGATTATCGATGTTGGCTCGACTTTCATCTGTGGTGAGTTCGAACTACAGTTGACAAGAGCGTCATGACCCTAAGTGTGACCTCATCGGTGTCCAGACCCTAGGTGTGGAATCACCCGTGAGTCTCGTAGAAAGGTATCGATACGGTGACTCGATTTTTATGTACCAGTGTCAAGGGTACAGAGGTCGCTTAATCAGTTGTGCCCAACACACGATTGGCCAATCGTTTCCTCACCAATCACAAAAAATCATATACAACATTTAAGTATAAAAAATAAGTAAGGCGTCATGCCTTTATTTATCGATTCAACCGATAAAATGAAACCTTGCTGTGGCTCTAAACCAAAAGAGAAAACATACATGTAGCATATATGGCTCATTTATGCATAAGTAAGTTCGAAAACATTATTTCATATCATAAAAGTCATCTTTTGCGCTCTAAGTGCAAAGTTGTTCAAAAACATAGTTTCAAAAAATAAAACATTATTCTTTTACACTTCGAGTGCAGGTTTATTGAAAACAATGTCATTTCTCTAAATACGAAATAAAAACATCAATTACACTCTAATAGCAAAGAGTTATTCAAAACAATATTGTTTATTAAATACACCAATATACTAGCATCTATTGGAGATTAAATTCTACTATGCATTACCTAGGTCCAAAATTCAAATACAAGTCATCATACATGTCTTAGAGTGATCTAATCCCATTTGAGAAATATGGTTCCCCAACTCACCTCAAAGAAGATATACTCTCTCTTAACTTCAACAATTCTCGGTACGAGCTCTCTAATTCACGGCTCCCGAGCCTTTATACATAAAAAAGACATACAATGAAATTACTACTGACACATAAATTTTACATTTATACACCACCATCACATTAGCTTCTCTTTTGCATTTTCTAAAGCATTTAATGCCTTTAATCCAAACTTACTCATTTTATAACATAATTAAGTACATCTTTATTCAAGCATATTAGGCTATTATTTATCAATCTAGGCAACATTTCAAGTTTACTCTAAGTTGACATAAAAGTGTTTTCCAATGCATACCATCAAAATCCTTAAATCCTAAACCAAGTTCACTTAGGCATTTTATC
>JANVCQ010000007.1:20499441-20511363 GCA_025531925.1 Erythroxylum plowmanianum
TCATGTGCATAAATTCACTGTTCATAACTACCAGTATGCATGAACAATCCTAATTAGTCCCAATCACTCTCATCCTTCGCCAAATTTCTAGTCCACCCTTCCCGTCGGGGGTGGGATGTTACAAAACTATAAAAGAAGAAATAATAGAAACAACAATTTTCCCAAATAATAGCCAAAGACATCAATGATCATTCCAATAAACATAACTTAAGAACTTGAAACTCATAATACTCTATGAATAAGCAATTCTTCGCATATTTAGCCAAAATCAACAAACACTTCTATTCAAAGAACCATCAATAAGTGTGATAGACACTGACTCCACTCTCCATCCTCTCAAGCATTAAAAGGTAGTCAATATTCACTCATCGTTCATTTCATGTAAGGTATCTACCATAGGCTTGCTTACTAATCCAATCTCACACTCATATCAAACACAAACATCAATCTGAAGGTCTTTATTTCCTTTGTAATGGGGTTAGGCTACGGGTAGGAAAAAGGAAAATTATAGTTTAAAACCACAGAGCTAATTGAGCATTCAAAGTAATTCAAAAAAATGACAAATAAAATACTTAATTCTTTCCTCTCATGTAATAAAGTTAGCACTCCCTATTTTTACGTCTCTCCTCTTCTTTCATTTTTTTGGTCATCTTCTCTTTCCTTTGTTTCTTTTCAATTCATTTTTTTCTTTTCTTTTTTCTTCTCTTTTTTAATTAATTAATTTATTCATTTAAAACAAGGAAATTAAGAGAAGAAAAATAAAAAGGAGAGAAAATTACTACAACCATACCCATCCCTAACTTAAAAGCCAATTATAAGCTATGATTCCCCCACACTTTTTCTCTAAACCCAATTATACCTTTTCAAATGCTTAACTTGCCCTTATGGTAGTGTAATGAAGCAGATAAATAATCAAGGTCAAGGCTTATATTTTGGGTTTAAAGAAAAAAAAAAGGTTTCATTAAGCTCAAGGGGGCTCACTAAGGGTGACATTATCATGGCTTTTTAAACTAAGAAGGTAAGTCTTAAAAGCCTTCATCATTTCAACATTTGCATAAGGTTTTGTGATCTCAACTAGTATTTGTAAGCAAGTTCTAGAGTTCCTTAATTATGAAAGAACACTCTCAACAAAAAATACTCGAAATTGGTGTTTAATATTTCAAAATGACTTAAATTCTTACTAAATGAAAACTTTCGTACATCTATCACAACAAGTTAATGTCCTTTAAACCAAAATCCAAGTTAATCAGTCTAAGCATGCAAGTATACTCATTCAATCATATTATGCATTTTTAATCTCAATTGAATTTCATTTAATGATCACGCATCTCTAAATAATAAATGGGAAAGCAAAGATACAGTGCACAATTAATACTCCCCTTACACTTAATCATCACATTATTCTTAATGTGATAAAAAAAGTAAAAAGGGTCTAAGACAAAAGACAAAAACTAAAATGAATGAGGACAAACATTAAAGACTAAAAGAAATTAAACTACATGCAGTACGAATAATAAAAAGAACAGGGAAAGAAATACGATATGAAAGTGTGGTGGTAGCTGCATCGATGCGGTATGGAGCATGGCAATAAACATGGTGTCCAAAATTGAGGGGTGGAGACAATTGCAAGGAAGACAAATAGAAGAGATTGAAAAAAAGACCTGTGCACACAAAGCAAATAGATTAAGTTGAGTTTCGCTAAAAGAAATAACAAACAACTAAATTGAAAGACAAAGCAGAAATGATATAGGTTGCTTCCCATTTAGCGCTTCTTTAATGTCATTTAGCTGGACACCTCAACTATTACACTCGAGTTGGAGTGTTCAAAGTGATTGATTCCATTGTTACCTTCTCTTCATGGGTCTTCTTCTCCAAATATTTCCAACCTCTCTCGCAGTTGTGTCGTCCAACAATTGACAATACTTTTCAATCTCCCTCACTAAGCTCAACTTCTTTTCCTCTTCTTCCTGCAACATAAAATCAAAGTCTGCAAGATTAAACTGATCAATATGAAAGCATTCTTCATCAATAGTGGTTATAGGAATAGGTTCAACATTAAAGATTGAGAATTCTATTGTTTCTCCTAAAATAGTCATGTTCAGCTTTTTGTTCTTTACATCAATCAAGGAATTAGTAGTGGCCATAAAAGGCCTCTCTAGGAGTATGGTGTGCTCCTTCCTTTGCTGTTTAACCTCTCCCGTGTCTAAGACCACAAAGTCTATAGGAATAATCAATCTGCAAACCTTGACCAACACATCTTCCATTATTCCTTTTAGATAATTGATTGACCTATAAGCTAATTGTAGGCACATGTTGGTTGAGGCATGAGGTTTATACTCTCCCCAAGATAAGCTAGAATGTTTCTAATCACATTTAGCAAAGGCAAGTTAATATTAACTTTAGAAAACATATTATAAAGATCAAAAAATTTCTTATCTTGTTTCAATTCCTTAAGGCAGCTCGGATATAGGATTAGTGGTCTATAAGGATTAGTCACCTTATACAAATTTGGTCCTTCATTGCAGTCGGTTGCATACCTTAGTTTTTCACCCTTTTAAACCTGACTTAAAGGGCTATTGTGCCCATTGCTTCCTCTATTTTGTTGACTTTCTTCATTTAGGAGGCTCTCCTCCTATTGATTACCTACACCAAAAATATTAGAAGGGATCTCAATATGCTTATCCATTACCTTACCACTTCTTAGAATAGTGACTGCTTGTGCTTGCTCGAGTTGACTAGGAAACTTCCTTTTCTGATTGTTGTGCAATTGAGCTGTGAGTTACCCTACCTGAATCTTAATCCTCTTCACAGATGCCTCTAAAGAATCGAATCTCTTGTTGTTTTGTTTCTTGATTTTAAGTTGTGACTTGAATAAACACATTCAGGCTTTCCTCCAAAGAAGGCTTACTTGGTGGATTTTAAAGTGAGGATTGCCCTTGGCAATAATTCAACCTTTGAAAAATTTGGCATTATTGTTGGGGCTGTACTAGTGGATTATTGTTCTTCCATAAGAAATTGGGATAGTTTCTCCGACCAGGATTACAGGTGTTTGAATATGGATAATTTCGCTCCCTTAGTTGAAAACTGTTGAGTGAGTTCACTTGTTCCTTCCATCTACAAAAGGCTCACAATAACATGAACAAACATTATCATGTGCACACATAGAATTGAAAGATTGAAAAGTTCAAATATAAGGAAACATGAAGAGGATAGATTTGAATTAACTAAAATTAATTCTGATACATAGGGTTTCAAGTTTACCTACTAGACCTCACAACAAACTTGTCTCGATCAACTTAGATAGCGGATAAAGAACAAACCAAGAAAGTTGTTTAGGATCAAAATCACGCCACAATCTAATTCAGTTGATAAATGATGTTTAATTCCTAAGTTGAAAAGAACAAGAGGAGTTTCTCCTCTCAATATGGTCGGCGGCACACAAGAAATAATATGATCAAAAGTTGTCTTTCTCTAACCCTAAAGAGGGTATTTATACCTTGGTCAAATAATAAAAGACTTCGGCTAAATAATACATGGAAGACCAAAATAAATATTACTTAAAACAAATCCAAAATAGAATAATAAAAAACATGTCTAGGCCTGGTCCAATGCGCTACCAAGTTTGATCATAGGTGCACCTCTCCTCTTGGGTTTAAGTGATGATGCGCAACCCAATAGAATGATAAGTCCCAAGTGAGTCTAATTTAATGATTTGAGATAAATGAATCAATTTAGGTTGTGATTCACATAACTCTCCTCCAATAGGCTTGGTGCACTCCATCATCTCCACAAATTGGCCCACATGCGCATAGAGAGCCTTCTTGAATCTCTCGGTCCTAGCTTTGGAAATAGGTCCAATTGAAATGACAAGCTCACCCCTGTCACACATGCCATCTCCATAGTGATCCTTACTCCTGCTCGCATCAGTCCCTCCCTCCTTAAGAAGATTCATCCTCTAATATGATCCATATCAAAAGGAGAAAGGTCAGCAACATTAAAGGTAGCTGAAACATTGCACTTACCTGGCAGATCAATCTTGTAGGAATTGTCATTGATTCATTCCAACATTTGAAATGGACCATCACCCCTAAGATCTAAGTTGGACTTCCTTTGGGCAGGAAACCATTCCTTCCTCAGATGCACCCAAACACAATCACTAGGTTGAAAAGTCACTAATGTTTGCCTCTTGTTGGCTTGCTTTACATACATCCTATTTCTATGCTCAATTTGATGTCTCGCCTTCATATCCAAGTCCCTAACCATCTTGACATTCCTCTTTCCATCTATACTAGACAACTCATACAAGGGTAAAGACAACAAATCCAAGACAGTCAAAGGATTAAAACTATATACAAGCTCAAAAGGTGAATAACCTATGGTGGAATGCACATATCTATTATATGCAAACTTAATAAATGGCAAACAATCACCCCCAAGTTTTCACAACATGAAATAAGATACCTAATGTTCTATTAACAACCTTAGTCTGTCCTTCTGTCTATAGATGACAAGTAGTAGAATAAAGCAATTTCGTACAAACTTTCCCTATAAAGCACGTCAAAAATGGCTAAAAAATTTAACTTCTTTATTTGAAAAAATAGACCTAGGAATACCATGCAATCTAACAATATCTGACCATGTATAGTTACGCTAGTCAAAATAAAATAACTAGACTACTACTGTAGCAGTGGCAAGTCGTCGATCCCACAGAGAGTGTGTGTAGAGTTTATGAAATGAAATTAACCGGTGTTTAAGAAAAAAGAGGTTTTGGATTTTTAAAGAAGAAAAAAAAAAGCTAACTAATAAAAACAAATTAAAGAAAAACATGCAAAAAATGATAAAAGTGGGTAATTCGGTAGGGACCCGGTTCTTTGGTTCAATCTCAGCCTACACCCTAACTAAGCATATTTTATTAATTTGATGTTCTTTAACCTCTCCTAGTAACTATTAATCGTGGGTTAATAATTAACTCGAGTTTTCCCTTAGGTTTTGTTTAATCAAGATACGATCGTTAATTAAACCTAACCACTGAAATATGATCTCTAGATTTAATTAGGCAGTAGCATTACAAATTAGGAAAACCGATTAATCAGGGTAATAACTACATATGATGCGTCATTTAACCTAGGTCATGTTATCCCTAATGATTATGAATCATTAGTTGCCACACATAATTTCAACATAACAATTACGGATTATATCAAAATTCTAGCAATGGGTTTGAAATTAACGATTCAATGAACGCATTAAAATCATCAACCCAATGGGTTCATACACAAATAACCAAATAATAATGAAAATCTAATTATCAATACACAATACCCAAATCAATTAAAATATGATAACACAATCAATTCCTAATGAGAGAAAGAAACAACAAAATAATAAAAAATTACTTAACCCAGGTCATCGGCGTTGATGTCACCTCCAAACTGGTGTCGAGATGTTTAACCCTTCATAGGTATTTTCTAAAAAATTTCTTCAGCCCTTATTCTAAACCCTAACCAAAAACCCTTTGATTTTGCCTCTTGTGCAGCCCTCTTATGTTTACTGTAGCATTCTCACCGTTGCTTGATTTGACAATTAAGATTTAATGATCATGCTATTGTTCACTGGACTCTTATCTACGTGCTCCTCATCTACATTTCGTCCCTATAATGTCCTCCAGCCACAAGCCTTTCTCCAGTAGCCAAGCCACCCAGCCAAGCCACAGACGAAGCCTCTCACGCCTACACTTGTGCTTATTGCACTACTCTCTACCGTAGCCTCTTGTTTCTTCTACTGTCGCCCCTCCCTCACTATAGCTGATTGATGCGACAATTAAGGGTCACCCCAACTTAAATCCTCTTGCGCTCCTTCTGTGCATTAAGCTTCTGGGATGTAGCATTTCACGCTGTGCTGCTGCGTGAAATGCTGCGTTGCTGCTTACGTAAACCCAGCATTGTGCGTTAAATGCACAACTGCGTTGCGCACAACGCAGCTAGCAGCTGCCATTTTGCTCTTTTTTTCTTTTTTTTTCAGCAAGCACTTTAAATTCTCCTATTTTGATTTTTCTTGTCTTTCTTTTTTTTTCTTCTTGCTTTATGAAGACAAGCAAAAATAAATCTTCGGAAAATGACCAAATGTAATGCTTCTAACTCACTTTAATTTCTTTGCTCCCAAATTGTACCTACAGTTATATATAAATTAAAATGAGTATCTTAAGCATTTTCATGTCAATAATTGCCAAGTGTAAATGATTAAATATATCAACAATTAATCAAATGTCAATATCCCTAAAGAATAAATCAACAACATGCACATCATCATCAGTCTTACGGTATGCAATGAAATGTGTCATCTTACTAAATCGATCAACAATAACAAAGATGCTATCATACATCTTCCTTGTTCTAGGTAGTCCTAAATCAAAATCCATAGAAATATCAAACCAAAGTTTAGTAGGCACAAGTAAGGGGGTATACAATCCATGGGGTTTAATAGTAGATTTTGCCTATCTACATGCAATGCATTTGGCACATACACAGTCAACATCCTTACACATACTAGGCTAATAGAAATGTTCATACAAAATGTCCAGTATCTTAGCAACCCCAAAATGAGCCATCAATCCACCACTATGGGCCTTATGCACAAACGAAGCATGTAAAGAACAATTAGGCACACACAATTAATTACCACGATACAAATATCCATCGTGCCTATAAAATTTCTGGAATGTAACATGCTCACAAGTAGCATATACATTAGAAAAATCATCATTAGAAGTATACATGTCCTTAAGTTGCTCAAATCTTAATAATTTAGAATTAAGAGTAGAAATTAAGGAATACCTCCTAGATAAATCATCATTCCTTCCCTTGCTTGTAATGTAGCATATACCAAAATATGTCTCCAGAAACTCCACCAAGGTGGATGTCTCTTGATCAGCTTGCCCTGTCCCTTTAAGTGCTTTAAGGACTCATGATCCATTTGAATGATAAACTCTCTGGGTTGAAGGTAATGTTGCCACACCTCCAATGCTCTCACCACAGCATAAAGCTCCTTATCATAGGTCAGATAATTGAGTTGTGCACCACTCAATTTTTTACTAAAATAAGCTACTAGTTTATTTTCTTGAAAAAGTATTGTAACATCTCATTGCCCATGTTAAGGCTAGAATTGTGAATTATGAGAAAGTATTGATAAATTAGGAAAATGCATGTCATGCATAAACTAAACATGACATGCACATTTTTGCACATTCATATGATTGTACATGCATTCATTGACATTTTTTGAGTATAATTGAGCTATTAAATGAAATTAAAATGTGATTTAACAATTTTGGTATATTTAGGGTATTTTGGAATTTTGGTGAATTTTAGAAAAATATTAATTTATGGGCTATTATAATGTGACACGTGGCAACATATGTATATGACAAATGGCTAGTATGTGTGGTGATAAGTGGAAGACGTGTATAAGTGACAGATGCGATACATGCAAAATAGCCACGTAGTTCAGTGTTAAGCAAAACAATTTATGCATCTGTCTCATTCCTCTATTGTTTGTTTCTCCACTGAAAACTCCATCACTAAAACACTATCTTGTTTATCCAGCATTCTGTACATTTGATTCACCCTCATTGTTGGAACTATTTGCTGAATCAAGTGACTTTGATGATGTTTTACTATTTTTGATTTTGTACATGAATTTATTCCTAAGTGGTTTGAGAAGTGTGGTTTCAGTGATGAATGAATCAGATGAAAGGTTTGTGATATAGAAATATAAAATAGGATATGTTTTAGTTTGGAATGAGTTATGGAAGAGGGCTAGAAAATTAATGAATATACTCTGTTCTAGTTTAGAGAAAACAGAAAATGGGTTGTCGTCACTGTACATACATGAATCTGTTGAGTATCGATTGAAATGAATTTAAATGAGTTTGATGATAAAGAATGAAAATTGGGTAAGGTCATGATATATTGAAAGGTGGAAAAATGCTTCAGATGAAAGTAAGATAGATAAATAAAATGTAGAAAAGTGAAAATTGCATGTGTGAGAATCGAATTTTGATGTTTAAGTGTGAATTTTAGATTTTTGAATTTTGTGTGTGCGTGTGTGTGTGTGTGTATGAGCTAAAAATGAGTTAGAAGAATTGTTTTGAGTGTTTTTTGAGTTAATTGATGTGAGAATTAACTTTTGGAAAATTTATAGTAGAGAGAGGGAGTGAATATGAAGTTTCGGATTCTTTGTGTTTAAGTGGTAAACTTGAATCTGATTGTGTAGAGCTTGTAGTTGGAGTTAGAAATGCAGTCTAGATGAAATAGGAATGAGTAAGTCTGGAAATAAAAAGGAACATGGAAGGAAAAGAAGAAAAGAAATTCGGTGAAGAAGAAGAGAGAAAAGCACGAAGCACGATCGTGCTTTAACACGATGGTGATTTCTCAAAAACAGCAAAGTCATGATCGTGCTTTTGCACATCAGCGACTTCATTGGATCGATGAAACTCGCAATTGTGCACTTTCAATTGATTTTCTCCAAAGATATTATTTCTGAACATCCTTCAATCGTTTTGTTATAACTTCTTCACCCGATGTCCAAATGACATGATACTTGAACCATTGGACTCGTAATATATGGCTCTACCTCTCCAAATCATAGCAATCCAAAATCAGTTGAGAGAGATAGAGTGAAAAATGTGGGACGGGTTTGATATAATGTGTTTATAACATTTTTGTCCTTATTTGTCACACCTGTGACTTTTGTTCCCCACAGCCGTGACTCATGCACGCCCGTGACTTTTCTACTTCACCCCTATGAGTTTAAATGTTGGAATGATGTTTATTTGTCATATCAAGTCATTGTGCTCTCCAATAGTAACCATGACTTGACTTTTGGTCTAAACACCCGAGAGAAATTGCAAACAGAGTAATCCTATTTCTTTTGACCATAACTTCTTCTATAGACATCAAAATGAGATGATATTTGATTTGGAGTAAACTAGAGACATAGGAATACAAATCATCTGAAGAAGTAGAATTGTAATTCATTCTGTAAGATGTTCAATTTCTGGATTGAGTTTGAGTATAGCATACTATTTCAAAATAAGAACAGTCTAAACATTTTTGACTTATAACTTTCCGATTACTAAATCAAATTGAATGATTTGGGTGTCATTAGAAACTTAAGACTTTGAAGAACAAATTTCTAGAAGAAAGTGTTACCTAATTTTGTTATTTACCTATCAAAATGATTATGAAAAGTTGATTCGAAAGCATGTTGTTAGAAAAATCTGATGTGGTCAATTAGGTTATGAAATTGATTTCATATTGTTTTTTATTATGGTCTAAATTATAAGTACAAATGATATTAATGAGGGTTTTGATATCTAAATGATATGGTGACAAGATCACAATAAGATACGCAGGATTGTCATTAAACACGCATTGTGCATTCTTTCTATACATTGATATGCATAAAAGAATATTTATACATTTATGCAAGAGTGTGATATTTGTAAATGTGTTTTGTATGATAAAGAGGAGCTCATTAGATGCCAGTTAGACATTGCTGGACCATCCAAGCAATAGCATATTAGAGCGTACTATGAGTCAACCTAGATGATTTTCCTAGGATTTATTGAATTTGTTTGACTTCTAATTATGAACTATTTGTGATTTGTTATGAATTCCAGACTTTAAGTCCGAGGAGTTCAATATTTGGGTATGTACTGGAAGTGCTTTGAATTTTTGTAAAATTTTGAATGATATTTGTATTCTTAATTAAAGTTGAATTCTGGACTTAGGTCCAATAATTATGAGGTTCTGACTGTGCATTATATGTGACTGTCATATATGGCATATTCGGTATTTGATGCATTTCATAAAATGCATGCTCAGATAAAGGCATTGTGACTGGAGTAGCTAGTATGAAAGCACTTACACGTAAAGCTTTGGTCTGTGATTTCTGATTTTGCATGTAGAGCTATGCTCCGTGATTCTGTTCTGACTGAGCCCAATGGGCTAGTATCAGTATATATATGTGAAAGGCACTCGATCACAACAATAATAATGAATATGGAGTCTCATATGCATCTATATTTGTATATATATGTTTTGATTCACAATGATTACATGATGTGCCATGATAATGTGAGTATTTGACATACATGTTCAGAATGAATATTTGTGAAATATGTGAATTGTGTATGAAATCTGGGTGAAATCATCAATGATGGTTCACTCATTGAGTTCGCAAAACTCATAAAAATTGCAATGTGACTTTTCAGGTACGAGACAGGAGACTTAGTATCTTATTATGGATTAGAGGAACATTTTGGACTAAGTTATGGCTTAGAGTTCTGTCAGCTGACATCATAAGAGTTATAGCTTTTATTTCGTAGTTTTTGTTGGAACTTGTATGAGGTTTTGTAAATATTTTTTTAATAGAAAACAGTGTAAGCTTTTGTGAATGAATGCAATGAATGGTAGCTTTTGTGAATGAATGCAATTAATGGTTTTTAAAATTTGATGACTTTTAAATAAGTTAGTTGATGCCATGTGTAAGTTGGATTTGTTTTGCTCTAACATACCATTATCATAGGATATGTACTTGAATGTCCATGGATGTTTGAGTATATATCTTATGGCAGTGGGATGTTGCAAGTATAACACCTATACTAATACCAAAAGCATCACATTCAACCTTAAAAGCATTCTCAAAGTTAGGTAATAGGAATAGAAGACAATTTTTCTTTCAAAAAAATTAAACACATGCTCTTGTTCCTCACCTCATGTAAATCCTTCTTCTTCTTAACTATTTCAGTCAAAGGAGCAGCAATGGTAGAGAAATCTTTCACAAACCTCCTATAGAAACTAGCAAGTCCATGAAAACTCCTCACCTCTCTAGCACTCTTAAGCATCGGCCATTCCTGGATAGCCTTCACCTTCTCCTCATCAACCTCAACTCTCCTAGAACTAACTACAAACCCCAAGAATACAAGCCTATCAATACAAAAAGTACACTTCATAAGGATTGCATATAGTTTCTCCTATCTCAATAAATCCAAAACACATCTCACATGCATGAGATGCTTTTCAAGATTAATGTTATATATTAAGATTTCATCAAAGTAAACAACCACAAAATCTCTAAGAAATACACGCAACACATGATTCATCAACCTCTTATAAGTGCTGGGTGCATTAGTTAAATCAAATGGCATAACTAACCACTCATACAACCCATATTTAGTTTTGAAAGCAGTTTTCCATTCATCTCTTGGTTTCATTCTAATCTGGTGGTATCCACTTTTATTTTTGTAAAGATACATGCACCATGCAATTCATTAACCATATCATCTAACCTAAGGATAAAGTGGTGATACTTTACGATGATTTTGTTAATAGCTCTGCATTCCACACACATCCTCTAAGTTCTATCTTTCCTAGGCACCAACAACTTAGGCACCGCATACGGGCTCAAGCCCCCCTCACATGTCCCTTCTCTAGTAACTCATCTGCCTTCCAGGTTCCATCTTTCTTAGGCATCGCACATGGGCTTAAGCTCTTCTTCACATATCCCTTCTCTAGTAGCTCATCCACCTTATTTTAGAGCTCCTTTGTCTCCTTAAGATTACTCCTATAAGCTGGGAGGTTTGGAATTTGAGCTCTAGGCACAAAATAAATATGTTGCTCGATTCCTCTTAAGGGTGGCAGTCCCTTAAGCATCTCCTCCAGAAAGACATCTGAATAATCCTGCAAAAGGGAATCAAAAACACTAGGCAAAGAATTCAGAGGGTTAGTGTCAAAAATTAAACACTTTCTGTATCTTACTGTTAGCCCCAAATTTTTTTTTTTTAATGATTGATCATGATTTACTTGATTAAGTAAGATGAAGTTAGTTGATATGAGTTAATGAATTAAATGAGTTAGATAG
>JANVCQ010000007.1:20514018-20526538 GCA_025531925.1 Erythroxylum plowmanianum
ATTCTAAATTTAACAACAATAAAAAGTTGGTTTCATATAATAAATTTTGCAGTTAATAATCAAAATCTAGTTGTTGGAAGGTAATACCTTTAAAATGTATAACAAATTTTTATTCGGTGATGATTAAATTTATTAATTTATTAATTAGAACTACTATTAATTTTTGGAGGGAAGCAGTTATAGGTAGATATAAAATCTAATATAAGGTTAAAAAAAATTGTTTGGTGATATGTAATTGTTTAAAATTCTTATGCCAATGCTCTACACATAATAGAAGGTAATAATAATTTTAGTTAAAATTAAAATAATAAGGATCGAAGATAACAATAATTTTTGTTAAATTAAAATAAGTCACAGCTGTAAGTTCTTAAGTCACAATCGAGAGTTAAATTGGAAGGAGTTAATAAGTCACAATCGTGAACAATCAATTTAAGAAAGGCGTCACATATATATTTGACATGGGCGGGTTAAGGTAAGATAGGTTGAGTTAGAATGTTGCGACACACATATTTTTATAATAATTTTTATGAAATATAATTAATTAATTTAATTATTATTAATTAGTTTATTAATTTAAACATAACTAATTGATTAATTAATTATAATATATTTAACACATAAAAATATAATTAATTAATTAATTACAATCTATCTAATTTAAATATAATTAATTGATTAAATTTTTATTAAATATAATTAAAATATAATTATTAAATGTACTAAGTATATTGTGATGCATGTTATTTTTATTTTTAATTAAAAATAACAAAAGATATATGCGCTAATTAATTTATAATTAATAAAATAATTAATTATTATATACTAATATTAAATTAATTAAATACCATATACTAAGGGGTCATGGACACACACACACAATATATATATATATATATATAAATTTCGTAGATGGCGTAGCTACCGAGATCAACGCAATCAATTATGTGTCTCCTAAAAGTTGGCTAGCTACTTCCCATTTTGTTTTAGAGTTTTTCTTATTTATAGGTCATTTATGGCATACGAGAAGGGCTCGTGCAATTGCAGGATTTGAAAAAGGAATTGATCGCGACTTTGAACCTATTCTTTTCATGACTCCTCTTAACTAACTGAAACAAGAGATCCAATACTTTAAGTAGGAATCAATTGGATTCTACCATACATATTGATTGAGTCGAACAGCTTATATATATATATATGTCTCAAAATATGATTAACTAATAAATTTTAATTAAATTATAATTAATTAAAATATAATTAATTGTTATTATTAATTATTAAGTGTAATTCAGTTAATTAAACAAATAAGGGTAACGTCAAAAAGTTTATGTAAAAAAGTGTGACATTGAAAAGTTCATGCATGCATGCATGAACAAATTATGATTACATTCAAAAGTTGGCGTAAAAAACTATTTTATTATTATAATTTTTGATGATTATTAAGTGTATTAAGTATATGGTCACGCCTATGCCTTAGCCATGACTCATACACGGTTGTGACTTTTTTTTTTGTTGCCAGGTTTTTTCACATGGACGGTTTCCATCCCACCATACCTTGCATCCCACGGCTCTTATTCTTTAAGCCCTGACCGTCATTATCATGAATGTGACTTATTTAGTCACGTCTGCCTTGAATGTTATTATATATATTTCTGTAACTATTATTTTTGTTACTTTTTCATCACCCATTATTTTCCAAGCTCTATGAACTTTATTAACCATGCATTATTAATTATTAAAATTTAATTATTATTACTATATTATTATGTATTACATATTAATATTAAGTATATATGTTATTCATAACCATCCATTATTAATTGTTAATTATTATTAAGTATTATATACTAATATTAAGTATTTATAAAGTTCTTCACGGTTGTGATTACTTAATTTGGAACTCTGTTCTTATTAACTATCTAACATTTATTAATCCTTTCATATTATTATTTACTAAGTATGTATACGCATTTTATATTATTATTCAATTATTAATTTAGTTTTATTTGTGCCATATTTAAATTAATTATGTCAGTCAATTGTTATTTATTATTAGTTATTACTTAATTCAAAATTATTTTCTTATTAAGTATCTAACGTTTATCAATCCTTTCATATTATTATTTATTAACTATATATAGGCATTTGTTTTGATATTATTATTCAAATATCAATTTAGTTTTATTTGTGTCATTTCTGTTGAATATATATAACATGGTAGATTATTTACAATCGAAAGTTAGATTGTCAAAGTGATGAAAAAAAAACGGTTGGATTAACTGTCATTAAAATATTTATTTCTAAAACACCGAGTAAAGATTATCATTTGCTTTTATTTCCATCAAATGTAAGATATAACAATAATGAGTTAAAATGTGTTGCGTATCCTAATAAATTTTGTAATTAATTGTATTTAACAACAATAAAAAGTTGGTGTAATATAATAAATTTTGGCATTATCGTAATTTTTAAATTCAAAGCAACCAATCTAATTAATAATAAAGTGTAAAGTGACATGATCGGGAGTTATAGTATTGCAAATTTTAAATACTTAAAGTGGAGAGATGATCAGTTATTTTATTTTAAATTAAAACTTAATTCACAACTCTTAGTAATTATAAGTGAAGATGTGTTTTAATGATGTACAAAAGATGATAGAAGGTAATAATAATTTTAGTTAAAATTAAAATAATAAGGATTTTCAATTAAATTAAAATAAGTCACAACTGTGAGTTGTTAAATCACGATCGTTATTTTAAAACTAATGTGATACATAAATGTGACATCACTTGAGATAAGGTGGTATAATAGACACAATACCACCAAGCAGTGGTTGCATATTTGACTTGTAAATGCACTCGTCATAGGAGCTTCTGTAAAATTTTAGGAATGGTAAGAAAGACTGGTTGGAGTTGTCAGATTTATAGGTTTTTTTAGAAAATAAAAACATGGCGGGTGATTGAAAAATAGAGGGTTGTGGGGTTGGCAATTCAACAATTTTAATTGACTTAGTTGTGGTGAGACGGTGTGGAATAGGAGTTAACGGGAATAAAGTTTTGGTGGTGGCCGCTACATAATAGTTGATGTTTCGCCCGTGCATTCTACCACTAGGTGACATAAAGGAAATAGATCTCGCATTCAATGGGTCAATATGTGCTGAGTTTAAAGGAGACTTGCTAGTGGGACCTATTTCTAAAAAACTGGGCAGGTTAAAGTAAGATACCATGATTTGGCTGAGTTAGAATGTTGTGACACAGCAAATGAAAACCTTGATGACAACAAGCCATTTTTAGTTGTTGATCTTATGGACAAAGCGTGAAATCGAAGGGAAGATAGATGTGGATGATTGCATGAATTATACAATTCTAATGATTCTTCAAAGTCAAGAGAACATACCACTGTGGTGATTATTGAAAATTCAGCAAATGGTCAGACACCCTGTAATAACAATGAAGATTTGAATTATAAGTAAATAGGAGACGATGAGTTAGAAAAATTACAAGAAGAAGGTAAAAAGTATAACATAACTGGGCCAGTAGTAATAGGTTGATGTATATTAAGAAAGTCTTAAAAATGAGTATTTTTCATAAAGATGTTAAAAGTGTGATAAAATAAACAAGAATTAGGCATATAAATAGAAGGCACATAAATAACATTATTACCTTCCATAGATAAGAAAACAAAGATGGTGGATCGATTACAAAAGCTTTGTAAAGTCTGGATAGGTAATAGTCGGTAATAATTTTCAATGTCAGTAAAAGTACATTTATAAAAGTTAAAGCAGACCTAAAAAAGCCTGACAAGATTAAAAAAACAAATTATAAGAGAACATATGACAAAGTTAAATGAAATCAATGATCTAAATCTAATTAAATGGTTTTTAGTGGAAAATTGTCAATTAATAATGCAGAAAAGACACAACAGCGTTAATTAAAACTAAATTAATAATTGAATAATAATATAAAATGCATATTCGTCTGCTATATATATATATATATATACAAACAATCTTAATAGATAATAACATGAAGGGATTAAAAAACTTTAGATAGTTAATAAGAACATAATTAAGTATTAACTAATAACTAATAACTAATACTAAATAACAATTAACTGAAATAATTAATTTAAATAATTTAGTCCCAACCGTGAAGAGCTATATATTTACTCAACATTAGTATACAATACTTAATAATAATTAGCAATTAATAATGCAAGACTGTCACTAATATATATACTTAGTATTAGTATATAGTACTTAATAATATAATAATAATTATTAATATATAATTCACGATTGCGACATTAGTCATGACTGTGAAAAGCTATATATATATTTAATATAAGTATATAATACTCATTAATAATAAACAATTAATAATGAACAATTATGACTAAGATAAATACTTAATATTAATATATGATACTTTATAATATAGTAATAATAATTAATAATGCATGGTTAATAATTAATAATTAATATAAGTTACAAAGCTTGGACAACAATAATGGGTGATGAACAAAAATGGGTGATGAAAAAGTGTTGTCGTCATCAACGCTGCTTATTAGATGGTAAGTGCATAGAGCTTGGACAATAATAGGTGATGAAAAAGTAAGAAAAATTATAGTTACAGAAATATATATAATAAAATTCAAGGTTGTGACTAAATAAGTGACACACGTGACAATGACGAGTAAGGTGTAAAGAATACTTTTATAGGTTATCAACGGAGTTTTGGAAAAAATTAACATGTTTGCATCAAAAAGAAATACAAATTGTTCACAGTTTTTCATATGGTTGATATAGTGACTTCCAAAGTAAACGCAATGAACCATGTGAATCTACAAAAATTGAAACAAAGGATATAATTTTTCATATGATTAATAATCAATTAAGGAGGATAAAAATTGCAACACATATACAATGAAAAATTATATATGGTAAATTACAGTTTTCGTGAACTGAACTTCCGATAATCTTGTTTAAGGCGAAAAATCTTCAAATAATAACAAAATAAAGGAAGAATAAAACTTTAAAACGAGTTTAGACAAAAGAAATGCCAAAAATGAAATTTAGAACAAATATATGTAAACAATATTGTAAATAATTTCTATTGGTTTTAAAAAATAAAAAAGTGAATAAAAGGCAATTGGTATAGTTAAAAAATTACCAAAATAGGTATGAAATTTTCATCATAACCCGCTACGTAAGCGAATCCTTTTGTTAGTTTTGTGGAAAATTCATCTGCTATCAAGTTATCTACATTTCAAAGAAAAAAACCAAGAACACAAAGTAAACAAACAATACCCAATAGACTATGAAGCAATATTTGTCTTTCTTTATTTTGAAAAATACAACATTTATTTATAGTGGAAGAAGTAGAAAAAGGATTTAATTTTTTAAAAAATAAGATGTAAGAAAATTTGATTGCATTCATAATATTATAATAAATAGTATTTTAAAAAACATGATATGTAAGAAAATTTAATTGCATTCGTAATATTATAATAAAAAGTATTGTTACATTACCAATAAATATGCTCTCTCCAGGAAAGGCAAGCCTTTAATTTTTTTACAGTCAATTTAGCGTTGTCACTATTAGCTTTCAGGAACCGTTAAATACAAGAGTTGTTACAAAATTTTCTTTTGTGATCAGAAAATAATGTTAATGCCAATACCTATTTTGTTCATTATTGATATAATCTTGCTTCTTCATCCATAAAAAAACAAAATATAAACAAAATGGTATAAAAAGACAAAGATCTTACCTGATTCTACGAGAGAGGAGTTTGCTTGGTTAGATAATGAAGCACAACCCTTTTTTTCAGAATTGATTGGGGAAGATCTTTAAGCTCATATACTGCTTCTTTGTTGCTCATTTTGAATAAATAAAACAATACGACGAAAAACACACAAGGTAAATATGGTGGAAGATTTTATGAAGGTAATTCCTGATAAACAAATTTTAAATGATAACGAACGCATGTGTAATAAGTTGAAAGCAAAATTAATTATTTTTAGATTTAATTGCCAACAATCGAATAAATTTCATTTATAACATTAGAAAGAAAAATTAATTAATTTTAGATTTAATTGCCAACAACTGAAAAATTTTCATTTATAACATTAAATGGAGATTATCTATGGAAATCTAAATTTGTCGTGTATCTGTTGAAAGTTTGTCAGTGGAAATCTAACTCTGCCATGTATCTGTTGAAAGATTATTCGTGGAAATCGACGGTGTATTTGTTGAAAGATTGTCTGTCGAAATCGACCCCATATTTGTAGGAAGATTATGTTGTCTGACATGATGCAATCTATTTCTTGGAAAATTTCGAAATTTTTTTGCAAGATTAGAAGGTTAATGTTAGTAACAACGAAAAGGTTGAAGGAAAGAATTGGAAAATTGATGAAGCATGTTATATGTCACGGGTGTGACATGTTAAGTTACGCTTGTAAGACTTATTTACGGGAGTGACTTAACACGTCACGCCCGTAAGGCATCTTAAATTTTGTTTTTTTAAAATATGACTTTGATTGTTATATCTCTTATAACATTTATCAACAGCATACTTAATTAATTTTAACTTTGTTAAAACTTTTAACAAATTTCTTGTAAGAGTTATGTCTCTTTTTCATGTATCTCGTTTGTTTGTATTTGTTCAAGCCTATCCCTTTCTCTTCGGATATATTGCGAATAAATTAAAGACTTATGATCATAAATAATTACAGTATAGACTACGTTTTATTTATGTTTGACTTTAAGTTTGTAGATGCATTCTTTTGTCTCCAAGCTTTTAAGTAAATCACAATCCAGTGGTAAACAATTTTAAATAATTTAATTTTAATCAATATTTAGCGACATAATTTTTAATTATATATTTAAACTTGGTAGCGCTAAACATCTATTTAAGAATAGATGACACCATACAGCTTTCTTTAGAAGGACAAAACATAATGTTCTACAAAGTTAAATTAATCTTAATTTATAATGGATTCAAAATGACAAAATGACAATAGCACATATAAAACAGCAATATGATAAATCCTTGAGTAGTAACAATATCAGTGCCTACAAAACCATCTAGGCAAACTTTCCCATAGAATGTTTTTCATATTAAAGGTGGTTTGATCTTTCCAACTGCTATATTTAATATCACAATAGAAAATAATTAGGATTACTGATAATTCCAAATTTACAGGTAAGAGCACGAATTATAGGAAATATCTTACCTACTAAAAAGTAGATTTTTATTGACATAGATCTTTATTTTAAAGAAAACAAAGAGTTTAAAGCTATCTAGACAAGTGATTTTCAATTCCAATGTCATAATTAAAATACCATTATAACATCAACAATCTAAAATTATGTTTTGATGACTTAATATTAGCAAACAGATACAAAAAAAGGTAGGAAATATCTAAAAAATTGATGGCGTGCTCAAAAATAGAAAGAACCTCTTCATTTAGATTTTCATCCATTAAGTCAAGAAAGCTTAAAAGGTAAGATGAATATGTACTAAAGTTTGACATCCCTAAAATCTACATGGGCATTTACTTGTGTATTAACATCATTGAAATCTACCAACATTAGTTATCAAAAAATTACTTTTTATCAATGAATTTTTTCCCCTTCCTAGGAGATTTGCTGTAACCAATCATAGGAAAAGGGTGCAACATCGTTTTTCTTGCACAATAATAATAACCAAGCTAAGTTGTTAAACTTTTAGAAGGCATTGGGAAAAAAATTGCTCAAAAAATGAAAAAGACAAGCCGAAACAAATAAACACTAAAAACCAGTATGAGCTACATATTGAGGGGCCTTCATCTACTTTTTTCTTTAGGTGCAATACTCAAATGGATATTTGTTGGGCGTCAAATTTTTTTTATTTTTTATTAAGCATGAATTGATCAAATTGTGTGGTCTTGCTAAATAAATTATTTTGTTTGGAGTTTAATTAGCATGTCAATGATTGGACGATTTATTGCTTCGATTGATGGAATTAGAAGTATTAAATGGAGAAATTAAGGTTAAGTTAGAGTATAGTATGGTGTAAGCTAAATTGAAGAAGTAAGAATGTATAAGGGCAAAATTGGAAGATCACTTAAGGTTAAAAGACATAAGGCTTATATTGGAGGGCAAAATGGACATTTGATGATTATTAAGAGTATAAGTTAGAAGAAGAAGTAATGGTTGTCTTGTTTGAGAAGTGAGTGTCGTGGAAGAGAGGAAGAAAAGAGAGAAAAGCTAGGGTTTTGGAGATTCTTGAAGAACTTGAAGACTTTGAGGCTAAAACAAGTAAGTATAAGCATTAACCCTTCTTGATTGTTTGAAGAAGCATAGTTAGGGTTAGTTAGAAGTGAAAATAAAGTGAATATGTGTAGGAAGTTGTGGATGAATGGTTTATGTTAATGTTTTATTGTTTGGTTAATGATCAAGAGTAGATTATGAATTGGTTTGTGAATGATTTTGGGTTGAAAATGAAGTTGAAAAGATGGGTTAGTGTTAAGATGGGTTATATATGAAAGGGGAGAAGTGAAAAGGTGAAAAATGTAGAAAAATATGTTTTCGGAGTGAGTTTCTGGACAAGTTTGCCGCGACGAAGTCCATTTTTCCTACACAGACATATTTTGGTATTTTGGGCAAAACTTTTTTTGTAGATGTTCAAATGAGATGATTTTTAATTTAGTGTAAACTAGAGACATAGGGCTACAAATTGTGTGAAGTAATAAAGTATAAATTCAGTCTTTAAGAATCTCAGTTTTTGAGATAGAAGTCAAGCATAGATTTTTGTTTCAACATTAGAAATAGTCCAAATTGTTGAGGTATGACTTTTCGATTTATAAACCAAATTGAATGGAATTTTGGTTATTGTTTAAGGAAATCAAGTGGGGCAAGAGAGGCAAGAGGTGCAAGAGGAAAGACATCTTTGATCAAGGTTTGAGTAAGGAATTCAAGGTGGGTTTCATGTTTATAATAGAGTTACTAAGCTATGAATATTTACTTTCAAAGCAAGAAAAATAAAATGATTTCAAATTGCTTCATACTTGTTGCATTATTTCTTTTGATTGATCTAAGAAATTGTTACATGTTTGGTACTTAAAGTATTGATGATTATGAGATGAAGATGGAAATGGTTTTGAAATATATGATGCTTATGAAAATCATATTTTCAAAAAGTGCCTTTTTTGGGCAATATACTTTGCAAGTCATGAAATACATATTATGTGGCTTTGTGGTGGTCCCCTAAGTAAAGTCAAGTGTACATTGACAAAAGACTTCTCCCACCTGCCCGCTAGTGGCATGGAGCTCCTTCACGGACTCCCATAAGTTCATAGCTACATAGGACGATAATGTGGAAATGCGTAGTACGTTCTGTTTTGGATCCACCCAAACTATTATGATGTGCTTGTGTGTTTATGATTTTGTGAACAAGTTGATGCATACATGATTTGTGTTTTTGCGACTTGGTTGTGAATTTGGGAACTATGCATTTCATGATTTAATAAGAATTTTCTTTAATAAATGAACATTTTCAATGGTTTTGCTTAATTCTCTGTTATAAACTTGTTACCCACAAGCTTTAAGCTCACCCCCTCCCCTTCTGTCCCATCTACAGGTAAAGAGCGAGAGATCGAGTAGTCAAGAGCCAAGGCATTACTCCAACTAGATTTATTTTCTCTTTTGAAGTTATTTTTTGTAAAACAAAGCTTTAGTTGCATTTTGAGAAATTCTACTTTTTGCAAACTATGTATTTTTGGGATTATGATGTAATGTGGCTTGAAATACCCATTAAAGCTTTGTAAAACTCTACTTTTAAATATTAATGAAATGCATGATTGGAGTTGTTTATTATTTTTCATGTTTTCGCAAAGTATTCGGATTTTGGAAATTGCATGTGTTTATGTATAAGCTCATTTTTATTTTGGGTTTGAATTGAGGATGGTTGTTGGGAAATTTATGGTTGCATTTAGTAGAGTTAATATTGGGGTTAAGTAGTTGAAAAAGTTTAAGGTACATTAAATGAAGTATGTTGATTTTGGGTTGTGGGTTCTGCTTTAGGGGTTTTCGCCCGGTAAAGCTAAGAGTTCATCGCAGCGTAATTTACCCAAAGCTTTTTATTTTTATTGGCATGGTGAGTTCGCCGCGACAAGACTAAATGGTCATTGCGGTGAAAATACAATTGTAGGTTCGCCGCGACGAAAGTTAAATCGTTCATCGCGGCGTAAAATTCCTGAGAGGTCCAGGGGATTCTCACATATGTTTGCCGCGACGATGCCCGCCTTTGCTTCCGAAGGATTTTTCTTCTAAATTGTCAACTTCTAGGTCTCCCTCCACGCTCAAGTTTCATGATCCCATGTCCGATATTGGGCTCCGAAAACAGGGTTCAATATGTTGTGGTATCAGAGCAACTAGGTTTAGGTCCAAGTGTAGGACTAGGTTTATGCATGAATTGGGTAGGTTAAGACATGAAATAAATGTGCGCTATTTTAAATGAATACTTTGCATTGTTTTGAATTGTTTCATACGATTTGAAATTGTTTTATTACGATTTGAACTGTTTTACATTAAAAATTTTTTTGCATGAATTAAAGGTTTTCAATGGTTTTATACTAAAGGAGTGAAAATGTCGCCTTAAAAGAGAGCTCAAGGAGCTATGACTCGATCTCACTCTCACCAAGGGAGCACAGATGAATCTTATGTCTTGCAAGATGCTGGGACACATTCTGCTCCAAATTCTGAAGCACCTAGTGTGCAACATGAGGTGCCTCCACTGCCCCCTCAGATGCCTCAAACGAATCCCATGGATCTACGTTTCTTTCAAGCCTTTGCTCAGGCTTTCAAGTATGCCATGGGTCAAGGGTCTCAGGTTCCGATGCAAGCTTCAGTGGAGAGAAGTGGGCAGTATGATAAGCTTCGCAAGTATGGAGTTGTAGACTTTAATGGTACTACTAATCCAGAGGAGACTGAAGCATGGTTGAAGAGGACCGAGAGGGTTCTGCTTCAGATGAAGTGCTTCGATGAAGAGAAACTGGATTATGCAGTTAGCTTGTTGCAAGGGGATGCACTTCATTGGTGGGAATCAGTGCCCCATAGTCATGTTATGCCTCCGATGTTGACATGGAGAGATTTTGTGGAAGTGTTCAGGAAGAAGTACATCTCCAGTGTTTATGTACAAGAGAAGGCCAAGGAGTTTCTGAATCTCACGCAAAGGGACATGAGTGTGAGTGAGTGTGAATTGAAGTTCACTCAGCGTTCCCGATATGCGACCAACATTGTGGCGAATGAGGAAGACAAGTGCCGTAAGTTTGAGGGAGGTCTCCATCTGGGGATCAAGGAGAAAGTCCTGATCCACAATTTTTGTGACTAGCAGCAGTTGGTAGATGCCACACTCCAGGCTGAGAAGCTGGAGAATATCAAGTATAAGGTGAGTAGGAAGAGGAAGAACCGAGAGTAGTTTTCCAGGAAGGGGGTGAGTGCTCTAATACATGAAAGGGGTATGAAGAGCTCCCACACACATAGTGAGGCGGGGAGTAGTGCCTCTGCTAAGAACAAGTAAACAAGAGTAGTGTTAGTGCAAGCCTTAACAACGGGAGGCAATAGCAAGGTGGAGAGGAGCAGGAACATGAACCCCCAATGTGAGCATCATGGTTTTGAAACCCGAACTGGACTGGCCAGTTCGACTGGTGACTAGTAGGCTATCTGATCCGGGTGACCCCTAAAAAATAGTCCCCAATTGAACCAACGCAAACTGGTAAAAATCGGTCAATTGACTGGTTAAATCGGGACTGGTCGAACCGGTTAGCCACTGGTTCAATGAATTTTTTTTAACTTTTTTCTTTCTAAAACGCTGATGTATTTTTTGATTTTTTTTCAAAAGTAAAATCGACCTTCTCTCCAGAAATCTAACAGAAGTACAGAACCCAAAGGACCCAAACCCTTCTCACTCAATTCTCACCTTCGTACAGCCTTCCAACCCGCTGTTGGTGTCAATCTGCCACCATCCACCAGCCGGCGCCACTGCCCAGATGCCGGCGAGACCACCGCCACCGTTCCAGACACAATCCACCTTGCGCCAACATTCCATAAGGTAAAATTTTTTCCTATGATTGATTTTGCATAATGTTCAATTTACACCTAAATTTCATCAAATTAGTGAATCGTCTAAGAATGTTCGGGAAAAGGAAAAGATAAATTTCTTGTTTTTACCAGTATGAGCTAGGTTTTCAGCTTTGATTCTAGAACTCAGACATTCAAGATATTGGTCTCTGCATATTACAAATAGAGAGAATAATATAAGCTACTAAATATATTAAAATCCCTTTTCCTTTTTTGAGAAATTGCTAGAGAATCAGAGTGATCAGATCGAATTGAGGTGTGAAAGGAAGTCAAAAATAGAAGAAAAACGAAAACAAACAATACTAATAATAGTCTAATATATTAATTCAGATAATGATTTCAAAAAGCTTTTGCCTTTTTCTTAAATATCTCATCATATGTTTGATTTTAAAATATTTTTC
>JANVCQ010000007.1:20553921-20567873 GCA_025531925.1 Erythroxylum plowmanianum
TTTTAATACATTTTCTAAACAAAGTCTTATCTACTTGTCCTCTAATAAAGTCATTTCTAATCAAAAACAAACTCAGACGATCATACCAAGCACAAGGTGCTTGTTTTAATCCATACAAAGCTTTATGAAGTCTATACACATAATCTAGTTTATTAGTATCTTCAAAACCAGGGGGTTGCTTTACATAATCTTCTTCATCTATGAAACCATTCAAAAAGGCACTTTGTACATCCATTTGAAATAATTTTATATCATAACAAACAACATATGCAAGCAAAATCCTAATAGCTTCTAGTCTAGCTATACCCATCTGGTTCCTATGATAGATTTATTGGGTGGTCTAGGAACTAAAGACCAAACTTTGTTCCTTGTAAATTGATTTAACTCCTCTTGCATCACTAAAATCCAAGCTTCATCTTGAAGAGCTTCATCAATTTTCTTAGGTTCTAATTCAGAAACAAAAGCTACATTTACCTCTTTTCTAAATTTAGACCTAGTTCTCACTCCTTCTGATGTTTCTCCTATAATCAAGTTTTTTGGGTGAGAAGATTTGTACTTCTAGTCTTTTCTAAGACTAAAGGTTTCAGAAATATCTTCTACCTTATCAGGTGGATCGTCTGGTGGTGACGGATTGTCTGGTGGTGACATGTCTACGATATTGACTAAAGGAGCAGATAGAGTTTCATCATCAGAATCATCTCTTCTATCTAGATGAGAATCATCATCAAATTTAACATGTATAGATTCTTCAATAGATTTAAAAACAAATTTATAAACTATATAAACTTTAGAAGTAATCAAATATCCTAGAAAAATTCCTGAATTGATCTTAGAATCAAATTTATCCTATTTTTCACTTGTATTCAATATAGTGCATTTGCAACCAAAAGGATGGAAGTAAGATATATTTAGCTTTCTTCTTTTCCATAACTCATATGGAGTTTTATTTAAAATAAGTCGCAAAAATACTCTATTTTGAGTATAACAAGTTGTATTTACAGCTTCTGCCCAAAAATACTTAAAAAGATTCATTTCACATAGCATAGAACTTGCCATTTCCTGAATTGTCCTGTTCTTTCTTTCTATAACTCCATTCTGTTGTGGAGTTCTAAAAGCAAAGAAATTATGGAAAATTTCATTCTCTTCATCAAACATTTTGAATTTTTTATTTTCAAATTCTTCACCATGATCACTCCTAATTCTAGCAATAGAAATTCCTTTTTCATTTTGTAACTTTTTGGATAAAACTTTAAAACACTTAAGAGATTCATCTTTATGTGATAGAAACAATATCCAACAAAATCTAGTGAAGTCATCAACAATTACGAGACCATACTTCTTTCTACCAAGACTTAGTGTTCTAGTTGGACCAAACAAATCTATATGTGACAACTCTAGAGGTCTAGATGAAGTTACAACATTTTAGAGGAAAAATATGTTTGAACTTGTTTTCCTTTTTGACAATTCTCACAAAAGAAATCTTTGTTGAAACTTATTTTTGGTAATCCTCTTACCAAAACATGTCTAACCAACTTGGAAATATGTTTAAAACTAACATGACCTAGCTTTTTATGCCAAATCAGTTTTTCCTCATCTGTTGATATTAAATATGAAATATTTTGACTTTTCAAATCATCTAAGTTAATTTTATAGAGATTATTTTGTCTCTTGGCAGGAAAGAATATGGAATCATCCTTGTTTTTGACTACACAAGAATTTTGATTAAAGGATACTTTGAAACCAAGATCACATAATTGACTTACATTAATTAGATTATGCTTTAAGCCTTTAACTAGTAGAACATTATCAATAGACGCAAATGAATCTTTAACAATTTTGTCGATTCTAACTATTTTGCCCTGCTAGTTGTCTCCAAAAGTTACTGATCCTCCTTGCTTATTTTGGAGATCTAGGAACATAGACCTTCTTTTTGTCATATGTCGCAAGCATCCACTGTCCAAGTACCAATGATGTTGGTTGCTTTTTCCAAGAAAGGAGATCTGCAATATATATTATATCTTTCTTAGGTACCCATATTTTCTTGGATCTTTTAGGGTTAGACTTACAATTATTCATCGAGTAATAAGAATATTGTTTCTTTTTCTTTTTGTTAGGAACAAAACTCTTATTATAACGAACATTATTATTATTAAAACCTAAACCACTCTTATCATTTGGATGTCTATATTTTCCAATCATGCCATTCATCCTTGTTGTACTTTTAGTTAATGCTGATAAATCTACTGAGAGACTGTTAATTCTTTGTTTTAATTGATTAATTTTCTCATATCTATCTACAATTAATTTCTTTTTCATATCGTCTACTTGTTTTTTAAGGTAGACGTTTTCTTTTTCTAACACTGCTGTGTTATTCAAAATTTTAGCAAATTTCTTTTTCAATATCCTATATTGTTTTAATATAGCATGTGAATCTTCTAAGAATTCTAAATAAGCATCCTGAAGTTCATTAAAATTAGAAGTTACCTCATCATCGCATTCCTTTTCAGCTACCAAGCATATATTTGCTTGTTTTGATGCTTCTGAGTCGAAGTCAAATTCAGACGAATCCAGATCTTCTCATGTTGCCATCATGCTCTTTTTGTTTTCTTTACTTTTCTTCTGTTTTCTTTTGAGCAACGGGCATTTAGACTTGTAATGTCTTGGTTTGTTGCACTCATAGCAATCGATAGAACTTTGCTCATTCTTTAAATTGTCTTTGCTATTTTTCTTAAAAGAAAATTCTTTATTTCCCTTTGCTTTCTTTTTCAACATCCTCCTAATCTTTCTTGAAATGAAGGATAGTTCATCATCATCTTCACTTGAATCTTAATCAGATTCACTAGCATCATCATTCTTGATTTCTTCAATCTTTAATGCTTTTGAAGATGTGCTTCTATTTTTTGTATCTTCTGATTCTTCTGACCAGCCTTTAATGCAATAGATTTATCTCTTCTGGGTTTATCTTCTACATCAAGCTCTACTTCATAAATTTTTAGTGAACTAATCAATTCATCTAGCTTCAGCTTACCTAAGTCCTTGACCTCTTGTATTACCCGTACTTTAGGTCTCCATCTTTTTGGAAGACTTCTGAGAATCTTTTTGACATGATCTTGACTATCGTAGATTCTTCACAGAGCTTTAAGTCCATTAACAATTGTTTGGAATCATCCAAATATCTTATCAATAGTCTCATCATCTTTCATCTTGAACAACTCATCCTGATGAACAAGAATACTAATCTTGGGTTCTTTCACCTAATTTTTGCCTTCATGTGTAATGGCTAATGTGTCCCCCATTTCCTTTGTAGATTCGCATCCATGAACCTTATCATATTCACTTCTGCTTAGAGCATAATTTAAAAAGAACTTGGCCTTTGAGTTTAACTGAAAACTAGCTTTTTGATCAGCTGAACATTTGTCACGAGAGCATTATCTGTTGGTGTATATGGAACATTCTCAATGATATCCCAAAGATCAATATGTGTAAATTCTATAAAGAGCCGCATCCTATCCTTCCAATAATGATAATCTTCACCATTGAATGTGGGAGGTCTTGTGACTGAGGCACCTTTTGCTATAAAAACATGTGCTTCAGCCATGAATCTTTGTACTCACTTTATAACAGTGTTTTTTAGTATAAAGTGTTTTTTGGAAACCTTGCTCTTATACCAACTTAAGTAAATCACTTGTTAATATAGAAATCAAGTATAATAAGTAGAATACATAAGAAAGGGGGGTTGAATTGTGTAAAATTTTCAAAGATATTAATCTTTAGGAATTTTTGGATTTCTTTACAAAATTCAGATGATCACAAACACAATTTACTAAATTCGATGAGTAATGCAATCGCAGGAATTATTATCTACTCTTCTAACAACAATAAAATTTAAAGATAAGGGTTAGAGAATAGACACCGCGATTTTATACTGGTTCACCCTTAACCTTGAGCTACATCCAGTCCTCATAGTTTGTCTGAGATTTTGCTATACTCTTCAACTTTACAAGTATTCTTTCTACATTTGCAAAGCCTCTTCAGGTCTCTCTCACAAAGTATTCTTTATCTGCTTTCTTAGTCTCTCCGGGCTCTAGCCTTTCTTTTTCTTTCTAGGAAAGATATTTTTGAGTTTCACATTACAGATGTATTTGTTCTCTTTCTTTTGCACCTTGAATACAATGTTTCTCTAAGTATTGTACAATTAGATTTTCTCTCTTGTAAAAATGTTATTTGGTTTACAACTAGAACTAGTATTTATAGCCTAAGTCTTCAACTGTCTTCTTGAGAAACTACGTCTTGAATCTTTTAGAAACCGTTATTAGTTGAGTCCTGTAACTAACTTCAACTAACTAACTGACTAATGTTTTAGAATAGTTTCCTTTTGTATCATCTGGTACTATACTTCTTCTGGTGTCGCTTCATCTAGTATCGCACTTTTTCTGGTTGACGTGTATCTTCTGGTGTCACACTTCTTCTGGTATTGCACTTCTTCTAGTATTGACATGTATCTTCTGTGATGACGTATATCTTTTGTGATGATGTGTATCTTTCGGTGTTGACCACGCATCTTCTAGTGTTGATCACACATCTTCTGGGTTTGACTAAGTGTTACTTACATGTTTCTTCGCACCTAACAAACTTATGAAAATTGTTCATACATTTCTAAGATTATTATTATTTGATTGTCATCAAAATTAATAGAAGTGAAGTCTTCTTGACTTAACAAAGGAGGTAGGGAAAGGGAGCTTAAGGATAGCCACCGTCGAAATCCTAAAGTGAGAATACCAAGAGAGAAAAAGAGAAGAAGGAAATGAATAAGAAGAAGACAAAGCTAACTCAATGTGCATCCTAGATCAGGAGGTTTTTCCAACATCGCTGCCATCCATCATCTATTCCAGTTGTATTTCCTTTTTGTTTTGATTTTATTGATGTATAGAATTGAGATGGATAGTATGATGATAGGGTTTCGAATATTGATGATCTTCTAAACTTTCCTTTGGGATTTCATTTTGATTTAAAGCTAATTTAGTTGATTGTGTTATTTGGATGAATGTCGTATTTTAATTATGTTATTGTATAATTCGGTAATAAATTGAGAGGGTGAACCAAACGAAAAATGATGAAATCTGATTGATAAGAGTTAAGTGATTTAACAGAAACCGTAATAAATCATTTTGGTAATTATGGGAGAGAGACCCTGTGTGATGTTTCATTAGTTTAGTAGAGTGCTTCAGATCCAATTAGGTTTTGGATAATTTGTGGATTGAGAGATTGTAAACTCCATAATCTGATTAGGGTTTATAATTTAGGGTTTAATGGTTATAATTCGAGAGAGAGTAATCAGGTCTAGGACATTCTAGAACGGACACTTCATTGACACGTAATTGACTAGGTTAGCATTAATAACAAGTAAAATCTCCTTTCTCATAAATTAGTAAATTCCTTAGGTTGATTTCTATTGTGATTGCATATTGCTCAGTTGTTAAATATTTTATGTCTAATTTCTGATTTAAGTGGTTAAACTCAATTCTCGTTATTACTTTCTTTGCATTGTTTATTTTAAGTTTTATACATTATTGGCCTTAGATTTTAGGATTAGATTAGTCCCCTTCCTTGTGAGGCTGACACCTCTTATACTATAGTCACAACCCGTGTGCTTGCAGTATTTGAGGGCTTATAAATTTGAAAGCTCAAATGACATGATCATTACATCTAATCCAATCCCTGTGGTACTATTCAATGCTGTAAAGCTCCTCTGGTTGACAAAGGTTTTCACTAAGCTTCTAGTATTGACCACACTGAGACCTTCAATCTTGTTGTTAAACCCACTACCATTTGTCTCATCCTTACCATTGCTTTTTATAAAAATTGATCAGTTCGCCAATTGATGTTAATAATGCCTTTCTTCATAGTCATCTTCATGAACAAGTCTCCATGTCCTAACCTACTAGTTTTCAAGATCCTCACTATCCTTATCATGTCTATCATCTTCATAAAGCCCTATATAGTCTCAAATAAGCTCCTAAAGCTTGGTTTCATCATTTGAGTCAAAAACTTATTGACCTACACTTTACTTCCAACAAAATCTGACCCTTCTCTTTTTTTTGATACCATTTCCATCCTTCATTTCCACCCTTATCCAAAATCTTCATTGCACTTTCTATATTAAAGACTTAGGCCCACTACATAATTTTCTTGATCTTGAAGCCACATCAACATCCATCAATATCCATCTTACCCAAACCAAATACCCCAATGATCTTCTTCTTCAAATAAGTATTGATCATTCCAAAACTGTTCACACTTCGATTACTCCGTCCCTCCCTCTATCCAAAATTCATGGCACACCCCTTTCTGATCCATCTGAGAACAAGGCATTGTTAGTGCTCTTCAATATCTCTGCCTTATCACCCTAACATTCTATTTATTGTGAATAAGGTCTCCTAGTTTTTACATTGCCTCATTTATGTGCATTGGACAGTAGTTGAATGGATTCTCCACTATCTTTGCTTCACATCATCTCATGACATTCACTTTCTCATATCCTCCTCACTTTAATTACATGCCTATTGTGACGTTGATTTGGTTGGTTGCACTGACGATCGTTCCTTTACTTCTGGATGCTAAATCTATCAGGGGACCAATTTAATCTCTTGGAGTGCTAAGAAACAACCTACTATTATTAGATCTAGTATTGAAGTTGAATATCAGAGCATTGCTTTAGCCGTAGCAAAACTCTATTAGATCACTTCTCTTCTAAGAGAAATTAGCTTCTCTAATGTTACACCCACTCCCTAGTTTGATAATCTTGGTGCTACATTCCTTGCTTCTAGTCTTATCACTTACGCACATACCAAGAACATTGAAATTGATATACATTTTGTTCATAACGTGGTGGCTAACAAAGCCCTCTTCATCAGACACATAATATCTGCTCTTCAAATTGTTGATTTTATGACCAAGCTTTTATCCTCTTCAGCATTCCAAGGTCTTCGTCCCAATCTCACGATTGCTACCCATCATAAGCTTAAAGGGGCTGATAATGTTTTGATTTACATGTATCCTAACTATTCAATCTTTGTAGATAAGATTATTATTCAATATTTGTAGATAAACTTAGATCAAACTAGATAAAATTATTAGCTATAGTATAATCTATAAATCTCTTTTTGGTTTTGTCTTTACTTGTATATCAAGGCTCACAAGCCTTTCACAAAATGCAAAGAAAAGCAATCATAGTCTTCTAGACATAGTTTACTTTATCTCATCTTGTATAGAAGGCCATATTTTGTTTATAGTTGATGTTTGTTATCATTTTCATACAGAAAACTATGGAATTATCGACCATCATTTTTACAATCCTTATTTCTAATTGCATATTTAGGTGTACTGTCTAGGAAATAGTGCTTTGTGATGGCATCATTTTTTAGTCCAAATTTATTTTTAACTATAGGTTCAATATGATTTAGATTACTAAGATATGATATATATTTGGATACATGAGTGAGTTGAATAGATTACTATATATATATATATATATATATATATTTATATATATCATGAGTGAGTTGACCATAAATGTGATCTTTTTTAGTGACTACTAAAACATGCAAGGATACATAATGAGTTTATTATCTCTATAATCTTTTTGATTTTGAAGTGGAAATTTGCGTTTTAAAAATATTTAAAAGATTCCATGCTAAACAGCTCAAATTTTCAGGCAATAATCCCAATTATCTAGTTAGATCACTTCTCTTCTAGGAGAAATTGGCTTCTCTAATGTAACACCCACTCTCTAGTGTGATAATCTTGGTGCTACATTCCTTGCTTGTGATCTTATCACATACGCTCATACCAAGAACATTGAAATTGATATACGTTTTGTTCGTAAAGTGGTGGCTAACAAATCCCTCTTCATGAGACACATAGCATCTATTCTTCAAATTGTTGATTTTGTGACCAAGCTTTTATCGACTTCAGCATTTCAAGGTCTTCGTCACAAGCTCACGATTGCTACCCATCATGACCTTGAGGGAGCTGATAATGTTTTGATTTACATATTATGTATCCTAACTATTCAATCTTTGTGGAGAAGATTACTGTTCAATCTTTGTAGATAAACTTAGATCAAACTAGATAAAATTAGTAATTGTAGTTATAATATATGAATCTCTTTCTGGTTTTGTCTTTACTTGTATATCAAGGCTCACAAGCCTCTCACAAAATCCAATGAAAAACAATCACATTCTTCTAGACTCTTACTTAATCTCATCTTGTATAGAAGGCCATATTTTGTTTATAGTTGATGTTTGTTATCATTTTCATAGAGAAAACTATGGCAGTATCGACCATCATTTTTACAGTCCTGATTTCTAGTTGCATATTTAGGTGTACTGTCCAGGAAATAGTGGTTAGTGATGGCGTCATTTTCAGAGTCCAAAATTCATTTTTAACAATTGGTTCAATACGATTAAGATTATTACTAAGATATGATATATATTTGGGTAGATGAGTGAGTTGAATAGATTATACATGAGAACACATGAATGAGTTGACCATATACGTGATCTTTTTTAGTGACTACTGAAACATGCAAGGATACATAACGAGTTTATTATCACTATAATCTTTCTGATTTTGATCTGCCTGCAAGGACAGAAATAATTGGGATTATTGCATGAAAATTTGAGCTGCTTAGCATAGAATCTTTTAAATATTTTTAAAACGCATCTTTCCACTTCAATGAATGGAAATTGGGAGTGAAACATCAAGCAGTAATAGGCAGTGGCTCCCGTTTAGTATCTGGCATGATAATGCCATTGTCCTTGCCTGCTGCCTTTTTCACTGTCTTTGCATTATCGACGAGCATTGCAAGGAAGTCATCGAAGCAGTCATCCATGATTCGGAAAGTTGCATCTGGATACAAAGAACACACATCCACATCACTCTCTTTGTCCAAGTTGTAATTTACCTGACACCCTTTGATGAATATGTCATGCGTAATTGCTGCTACAATGCTTTGTGGGATCCGCATTTCTGTCAACACACAAAAAGGCAAGAAACTTAGCAGGTTATCACATAAAAGCAGAGATACTACCCACAGGAAAGCAAAGATAAAGAAGCGGTACTCATTGTTTAAGAGTGTGAATTGTTCTGAATTTCCAAGAGTACCAGCACAGGAAAGGGTATAAAATTGCATTATGCCGTAAAATTTTGAGTTGCATTGGCTAGGACGTTAAAATTTAATTTGAAAAATATTAGATTAAAATTTTAAATTAAGAAAAATTTTAAAAGTTTTTAAACCTAAAATTATTTTTTAAAAATGGCTTTGGTATGAATGGGATGGGATGGTACGTTGATATATAAGACATTGATTGTCGGTATTAGCACGCAATGGAAATTAAAGGAATAGAAGCAAACCTTTAGCAGCGTTAAGAAGAACATCTTCAGAGACGGTAACTCTGGGTAGCTTGCGTCTAATTTTGGCCTCCCACAAGGATGAAAGGTCATTCATGTTGAGTAGGTTATTAGGAGGTCGAAAGTGGACTGTCTTGTTGATTGTGCGCTCGTCTTTCACTGCCCTTATTGTCAGGTTCCCAATGTCTTTGCCATCAACAAAATATGCTGTCAACATCAGCACAAAACTCATTCCTTTTTCTCAAAACTACTTGAAAAAAAATGCAATAATCAGCAGAGATAGAGGTGAAGTGATCTCTTTCCCACTCTTCCCACCTACATCTAGCGGAATACTTATGCAAGTAACCAATTCTTTTTTTCAGTCTATTTTCAGACAGAATTTAATTTACAGACTTCTCTGGTGGTGGTAGCAGTAGCACTCTTCACCTCTAGTAATTGGTTTGGGGTCCTTGCAAGAGGTTGGGGTTAGGAGACCATTAAACAAAAGGGGTAATACATACATGATCAGTACCGTGATTGGATTTTCCTTTTGATATATAACAAATTTAATTAAGAAAAGAAAAAGTCTTTAAACTCCTAGTATGCAATGCAACTAAAAAGCTAAGGTCTAGGTATAAAAAATAACATTCAGGCTAAGATGGATGCCTTACACCCAACAAAAGAAAATGTAGTGGGATGTAGATTCTGATATAGAATCTTTACACTCGGCTTCTCAGTGAGAAAGTTATGAATGTTCATGTGAAAAAGTAAGGATGTAATTAATTAAGCACCTTTGACAGAACCGTCACCGTAGACTTGGAAGCAATCCATGGGAGGGGGGACTTCACTAGGGTGAGTGTTGTCAGGGTAGGGCCAGGCTGCAATGGAGTTGCAGCAAATATAAGTGTGCGGAATCCCAGCTTCCTCTATCAGCCTTCTTATCTTTCTCTTCTCCTTGTACATGGTTAGCCCTGGCTCTACTGGCTCTGCTCGGTCTATGTCATGACCAAATTCTGATGGCAAAAATCTCTAAACCAACAAAATATTTTCTCTCCAGTAAATACATTTTCACCCACAAGTCGAAAGCATCTATGTGAAAAGTTTTTTCTTTCTCATCGAAAAGTAAGAAAGTTGGCATATGAGCACACACACACACACACACACAAAATAATAATAAAAAGAATCCAAAACAAAAGATTTTTCTTTTCCATGTGCAAAATTCAGCTGAGAAACGAACTCAAAGCCAGAAACATTTCTATTCTGAAGCAAGCAACGGTTTCAGAACTTGCAAGGTTACTTTTCAAATTTCTAGGCAATGCAGTTTATTTAAGGTGACGTTAGATATGAAAGCATTGAATATAACAGTAACATTTATTTATTTATTTATTTATATACCTTAACTGTGCCTGCAGCTTTAATGGCCTTAATTAGGGGGATTTGGTCAAGTATCGCATAACCCGCAACAGCTGATATCACTACTTCCAAGTGGTTTTCCCTAATCACCTTCTCCATCAAACTTTGATCATTTATCGATCCCTGTTTTAATTACCACAATAAACCAAAATAGAACATATCATAGTTATTATTAATAAACCAAACTGTAACGCTACTTGAAGGCTTGGTGTTTAGTTATGCCTGTCACACCAAGTGAAGAATTGAACAAGAAAACAAGCTTAACGTTGGTATGGTACATATATGATGTGACATCCTTTCTCCTGGAAGGTCTTGATGATAGAGGCCTTAGAGGGGCTGAGTAGTCTTGAACGGACTAAAACGTAGGTGCCCCTGCCGGATTCTAGGCTGGCCTCTGTCACAAACCGACCTATATATCCAGTAGAACCGATGATCATGGTCCGACCAGCTTCCGAAACAATTGGAGACTGACCATTCATGTTTGTCTCCAGTTAGATGACCTTTTCAAAAAAGATATTTTTAATATAAAACTGCAAGAGAGAGAGGCAGGGATAGAGGTGGCTGTTAAGTGGTGGCAGCAGAGTGGGTGTGGGTCAAATATATAGAAGTGAGAGTTTGGGGCGACAAGAGAACCCCTACAAGGGAAACTACTAGGAACGGATGATGTTTCAGCATCTGAAGTTACTTTCTCTAAGAGCCTTTGGTATGATTGGTAGGTTTGGTTGGATCTGGCGTGACACATGTTGAAGAAAATTAGTCTGGTAGATGAAAACGTGAAAACCCATGGACCATCTATTTGCCAATTTCAGCGAAAATTGTTCAAAATATTTCTTTGCCTTCTCACGGCTGCTCTCAGTCTATGAAACGAGAGGAGACGGCAAAATTTTTCCAAATGGTCAATTTAGGTTCCTTAAGTTTCACTTTTATTTTTTTATTTTTTATTTTTTATTTTTTATTTTTCAGTAAAAATAAAAATTTATTTGATTGCTAATTTCAACATAAATATTTTTTATCACTGAAGATAGTTAAGAATTAGACAAAATTTCAAGATAAATTATTTTTAATTAATTAAATTTATTTCAATCTCTTATATAATATTTATTAATAAAATTATTTTATTTTATTAATCAAATAATTTAAAATAAAATTTTTATTTATAGATCAATATTTATTTTAAATATATTTTAATTATTAAATCAAAAATTTTAAAAATTTATATATTTTAAAGATATTTTAAATCTAATTATATTTCCTACAATTATTATATTTAATTTATTTAAAATTTAAAAAATTATGAAAATAAGCTCTCTACTAGTTAAGGGTAAAACTATGTATTATTAGACCTCCCGAGACCTCGTGCCTTAGCGGGTACTAAATGTTGTTATTGTTGTTGATTAATTACAAAAATTAAGTAAAATTAAATTATTCATAATTTTTATTAATAATTAATTTTAATTAATTCAATATAAGATTAAATTATTCATAATTCTTATTAAAATTAATATATTAAATAATTAAATAATATATATGCAGTTGATAGTAAGTCAGATTATGAAAAAATAAAAACAAAAAACAAAATTCACTTTTTTAGTTTTGATAATTTTTGAATACTGAAAAAATCAAAATTAAAAACTCAAACAAATGTTTTTACTAAATTTTAAAACAAAAATAGAAAATAAAAAATAAAAGTTGAAACATACAGGACGTTAATATTTCATAAAATTGTTATACCAGGTAGCTATAGACGTAAATTATAAAATTTTGTAATATCTGGTAAACTCAACCTAAATGTAATGTCTTCTTGTACGAAAAGAGTCTCATATAATTACCCCCAAACATCTGAATTAACTTTTTTAATGAAAAGAGGTTAGATTTCATATGCCTCTCGCTTGTTGAATTTAATCAAATATGTGAAAAAATTAATTTAGTAAGACATTTGAGGAAAAGATTGAATTTTTTTGTTTATCTTAATGTTATTTAAGAATTAGTAAACGAATTATTTATTTTAATGAATGATTATAAAAAATTGTATTTAAAATTCACACTAATAATTGCAGAGTAGAAAAACCAATAACAAAACTAAGTTACAATTGTTCGACTAAGCAACTTTTAACTTACACTCACTAAGAATATCTTCTTTGCTACAAGTGAATATAAGAACTGTTAGATATAAAGAGATTAAAAACAAAGATTATGTTAAACACAGGATCAGTTTTATATACATAGAAAACAAAAAACACATACTTGGTTGATCGTTGTATTCCACTGTTTAAAGAACTCTATATTTTTAGTTTTTACTGCAGAGATCTCCTTCTTTAGTTTTTTGTAAACTTCAGAGAAGATATAAAAAAAACAGCAGCAAACCCAAAAGACACATAGAGATGAGTTTTTCCAAGCGTTTCCTTCATGTATGTCTGTATGTAACTACCTTTAGTAGTTATTTAAGCATGATGACAATTATAGCCATCATGGGTGTATATAAGTCATCATCTCCCACTCACACATGACGGGTTTAATAAAAACTTTGCAGTGCTCATACTTGTTCAATAACCGGTGTGACCAGCATACGACGAGAGTACATTGTCACATATCTATTAGGAGTATGTGACATCTCAATTAATAAATTGATCCTGAGATTTATGTGTCCTTGGGTAGACATTGTATGCTATACCCTAGATCATATCTCGCATTTACACTTTTCTTTGATCTCATTTAGTTTCTGATATCATTATTGTATTCAAGTTCGCTACCAGAAGAGACGATAGCTATTTATGAATACTTTTCATGCGAGTCAATGATCTAAATTAAATAACATTCCTCTGTTCTCAATTCTCTTTTTGAATTAAATTTAATTTGCTTTCCTAGAATTATTCCATAGGATCGCATCTTGCATGATCGTTTGGCAATAACCTAAAGTAACAAACCTTAAATTCAATTCTCAAGAATGAAACAAGAGTCATAAGGGTATATGATGAGGTTCTTCTTAACCTCAAGGATCTCACACAATGTAAGATGAAATCTTGTTACTTGCATTAATCCCTTTTGTGGTCAGTTGTGCACACATGGTATGGGTCATGTGCTACGGTATTTACCCACTTCGTTTAACTTGAACGTCTTTATTCAAGAAATACCGTACAGATGATAGTTCA
>JANVCQ010000007.1:20567973-20579556 GCA_025531925.1 Erythroxylum plowmanianum
GACCATCTCCAGGCATTAAACGCATGTTGACTAACTGTACATACATGCTGCCAATTCGTCTCTTCTGTGCCTCACATAGAATAAGCTTAGGTGTTTGCTTAATAATAGGCATTTTCCTAAAAAACAAATTTTCAGGAATCAGAAGAGTATACAAAAATAACAAATAATTTTATCTAACACATGGCGAACTTATGCTCATATATGGAAATAATTTATTTATTTATCAACAATTTATTGAACTAATAAAAAATGCTTTTAATATCTAGACAATTAGAAAGTTATTTCTAATTTAACTTATAATTGAACTAATCAATTATCTTGGTTCAATTAGAAACTAATTTCTAATGAAACTACTATCTAATGTTAACTAAACAAATTAGTATTTATTCAATTAGAAACAAAAAAAACTACTAAATTAGATTATTTCTAAGGTTAATCTAATTTCAACTAAACAAAATAGTATTGGTTTAATTAGAAAATAAACCAACAAAATTAGTTTATTTCTAAGGTTATTTTAACTAAAAAAATTAGTTTGTTTTACAAAAAGAATTTCCTAATATTTTATATTAATTAGAAACTAATGTAACTAACTTAATTAGTTTAGGTAAATTAGAAAACTTATTTCTAATTGATGATACATTTAATGTAAATCATATATAAAAAACTATTTATTAAGACTTTTTGTCTTATTATATTTAATATAGCTTTTTGTTTTTCCAAAGGCAATGGTCAACAACTCAATATGCCACACCACACGCACGTATATATATATATATATATATATATATATATCTAGATATATGACCATTCAATATGACACACCACACGCACGTATATATATATAAGATATGCATATATCACTAAACACCGCACGAATATCTATGGCTTTCAAGTCTCTATTTTTTTTAGGTCTCAACAGATACATTGTTGTACATACAATTCTAATAAGAAAAAAAACCAGTAACCATCTTGCTCTCAACGCAACTTTTAAAGGAAAAGAATAAAAACACTTATTGCAACTGTTTTAAAAGACCACGTGCCTCTGAAGAAGAGTCTTCTTCCTACAGTGCAGTTTTTTTTTCCATTTCTTCTCTCGTTACTGCTATTTAATAACATTGTAAAGTGTAAACACTATAAAAAAGCTGTGGCTTTTGAGAGAGAGAAGAAACAACTACCAACACAACATTTTCGTGTTAAAACCCATGCATAAAAAACATAGAAAACACTATCTTTTTGTTCTTTACTTTTTCGTAATTTATGTATCAGTTTTCACAGTTGCAGAGCACTTATTTTTCCTTGAATACATTCATCTTCCCAAACGCATGCATATAACATAAACAAATATTTAACCATGCTCTGATACCAATGTTACATATAAACATATTAAAACATAGCCACAAAGATTATGTTAAACACGGAATCGATTTTATATGCATACAAAACAAAAAACACATACTTGGTTGATCGTTGTATTCCACCGGTTAAAGAACTCTCTATTTTTAGTTTCTACTGTAGAGATCTCCTTCTTTTGTTTTCTGTAAACATCAGAGAAGATAGAAAAAAAATAGCAAACCCAAAAGACACGCAGAGATGAGTTTTTCCAAATGTTTCCTTCATATATTTCTGTATGTAACTACCTTTAGTAGTTATTTAAGTATGATGACAATTATACCCATCATGGGTGTATATAAGTGATCATACCCTTACAATTATCTGGCTTTATTATGAGTTAAAAGTACCCATTTATAAATCTTATTTAAAGTTGAGAGGAACCATCACAACTTCTCAAGAAATTGCTACACCGGCATAACTATATAAAACTTAAACATTTTCTTCCTTGATCACATCATTGAACTAAAGATTAATATGATTTATACAATATACATTTGCACTCAAATGCACTCTTTAACTTCTTAAAGTTATTACAAACTCTTTATGTCAAAGGTTCTTTTCACAATTCAATTGTGGTCTATTTATACCCAAGATAAACTTAAATAGCCATTAGACATTGCAATGACTAGTTTCTAGATAATATTGGTTAGTTGGTCGCTTGTCTTTAACTAATCTAACATCATTTGACTAGATATCTATTAGCTAAACCATTAGCTAGACAAAAAGTTCTTTCTCGATAACTTTTCAAATAGACCATCCCTTCGACTAGCTAGTGAGTAGTACTTTAATCAGTGAATAGTGAAATCAATATACAGTGTTTAAATAATGAACAATATACCCTATATATAGTCCCAACAATATCTATATACCTTATAAGATCTTTCAAAGATTAAAAGCTCATTTATTTGATAAATCTTAATTCAAAAATATCTTCAAAGTTCCATAAAATTTGTTTAAAGATTTAGAGGTTTTTCTTTAAGACCTTTCCATATTTCCTATTAATTATGATAAAGTATATGTAATATTCCATATATATAAATGATCTAGAATACTGAGTCTTTAATTTCATATAAATGAATAACATAAGATAATAAGAAAGATTACAATTATTTATTATATCTTGCTTTTTATTTCTTCCTTTTTCCTGGTTCTTCACATAAATTTCCTTAAAACTCTTTTGAATTGGATTTGTACTCCACTTTACTCACTTGCTTTATCCTTTGATTTCTCAATTGATCCAATTGACTTCTTTGCTCATTTTGTCACTACATTGAACTTGATCTTTCTTATTCTAGGTAAATGCAACAATACTTTCTCCCTGTAAATATGTATGCTAAGTTAATATGCTAAAATATTATCACTATTAATGTAATAGCCAGTTTCCAAAACTTACTTAGGGTTAGAATGTTAGACTTTTGAGTCATATCATTTTAGAATTAATGAGGTGTATTTCATTCACATGCATAACATGAGCATACATACACATATGAATGTTGATTTGGAAAACATTGCAAATATTGTATGTGCACTCAATTGACATATTCCGGGGGTTTTAAAGATTTAAAATTGTTATGATATGATTATCTATTGTTTATATCTTGAATTTTGGTTTGATGTATTACAATCAATAATTTGGAATTAATTGTTACAATTAGAGAGTGACGAATTAAAATGTACATTTAGTCTAGGAAAAATGTTAAGTGGCAAGACAAGTTGACATGTGAGAAATTGGGTTGACTAGGCCTATGAAATAGTGACCACAGTGGAATTGAGTGACAAATGGCTTAAGAAACTAAGTGATAAGTGGGCTAGGTATTTAAGTGACATTTGGTAGTTTAAGAAAAGGACATATAATGTAGCACCCACTCTCTTAGGACACGTATCTGACTTTCTAAGTGATATCTGAGTACAAATTCCATAAGAGTGTCATGTTAGAACAGTAAACGGTCAAAACTCATTGCAAATTTTCTTAAACAATGTATGCAAATGCGAAAATTGATAATCAAATTTGGCCTAATTTTTATTTATAAACATTTTCAGTCATAAGAATTACAATCATTATTTAACTCAATAGAGTTTCATTAAACACTTGGGCCCATTACAGTAACAAAACACGTGTAGTCATAACAACTTTACTTTTCAAGATCATTTTCATTCACATTGTACAACAGTTATGACTACATTTTTGATACAACATAATGAAATACATATGCAGGTGCAAATTGATCTTGATCTAGAACCCTCACTCCGTTACTGGGGCTAACTCTAATTTGCCTATTTGGAGATCTTTATTAAACCTGGAAAGCCACATTGTAATTTTGATAAGTTTTGCAAACTCAGTAGAGCAACCATCCTCGATGGTTCACTCATGTAGCAAAACACAGTCATCATAAAATCACTCAAATCATACAATCACACAGTTCTTATCAATCTATTATCTCATTATAGCTTTGCAAATCATTCAATGAATTCCAGTCATATATGGATGTAATACGTATAAGACACACATTCATTTTTATAGTGTTATGACTGTCTGCCTTTTCAGTCTCCCGTATTCATTAAGGACACCAGGCTTAATATATAGTGGGGGCATAGGCTCTACCATAAAGCTTTAAGCTCTCTCTGTAACAATATTAGTCAGTCAGTAGCAACATCAGTCATAACAACATTTATATTACATGCATTGAAATGATGTGCATGTCACAAATCAGTCATCAATTCAATCACTTTCATTTACATGTATTAACGTAGTATAACAGTCATAGTATCAGTCACAATATCAGTAGTCATCGGACTAGGTCTAGCTTTCAACTTTTCAGTTGAGAATTAGAATATTCAATTAGGCATTCCCATTCACATACAAGTAGCACTTCCAATATTGTTTGCATGCATCAAATGCCTCGGACATATATTGTCCAAATTTCAGTACATAATCAGGTAATGTAGTTCAGGAATGTATATCAATACAATTCAGTCATATACAAAACAAATAAAGTAAGACCATCTTAGGTTACTCACAGTTGCTCCCTTACGCCTATTTCCTTAATTTTTTGGCAATATTTGGAAGAGGTCGCTCTAGTTGCTCGTCTATATGCAATAAAAACAATTTCATATCACTAGAGCGATTATGCAATAAAATAAACACATGTATCAATGTTTCATGTATCATGCATATTCAATGACAAATTCTCGGGTATATTTCTGTCATACGTTGCTGTACATATCATTTGTATTCCAATTATGACAAAATTCAATCACTTACTCTCTATTTCATCTTTTTTTGAAAACATTCTATTCTGGTCAACAATATATGATCAATAAGATCAAGAAAATGAAGTATTTAAGTAACACTTCCTTCTAAACAATTTTCCTTTGTGTCTTAGGTCTCTAATGACATCAAGATCATTCAATTTGGTTTAATATACTGAAAGTTATACTTCAAATATGTCAGTCTATTCTTAAGCTATAATATAACTTTTAATTCAATGTCAGAACATATTTTAGACCTCTTTAGTCCAGAATTACAATTTTATCTCTTCAAACAAATTGTACCTATATGTCTCTAGTTTCATTTGAATTAAGAATCAACTCATTTAGAACTCTACAAATCAAGATATAATCAAAATACCAAAGTATGTTTAGTAAATTATTCTAGTTCATTCTATTCCAATAGATTCTCACATTTTCATTCAATCAATCTTTTTCAAATTGATTCAGAAAGCTACAAATTTTCATAAAGAGGTATAACAATGTGTTAGGAGTTCATTGGTTCAAGAATCAAGTCATTAGGACATCAGGTGAAGGAGATACAACAAAAATACCAAAGGATGTTCAGAAATAAACTGTTTGGAACAAATTGGAAGTTACGATCGTGCCTCTGCACGATCGCGAGTTTCACTAACAGCATGATCGCGACTTGTGATCTTCTTCAGCTATGTCATAATCGTACTGAAGCACGATCGCAACTTGTAACCTGCTTCCTACATTGAATAACTTCCCCTTTTTCTTCCATTTATTTCCAGATTTTCCATTTCTTAAACTTTTCAACTAATACATCTGTGCATGAATCATCTTTTCTATGCCCAGTACAACTCAACACAAGTCATATGCAAGCTAACTGAAACTTCACACAAGCTTTCTCTCACTATTGTGTTCATCCTTTCTCTCACTACTATATTTTCATTCTTTCAGTAGTTCACAACTTCCTAACACTCAGTAAACTCAAATTTAATTCTATATACAAATACTGCTCATTCCTTAACAAATTTAGCTCCTCATCTAAGTCTCTCAGTGTATTTATTCACCAAAACTATACTACTTAAATGTCTCATACATGTATAAATATAAACACCATAAAACATCATCAGAGTTACTTACGTGATTCATTGCCAATGAAGAGAGTAAATCACCACAACTTGATGCTCAGTGTTTGGTAAACTAGAAGTACATTTGATAACAATACAACTCTCAGTAAAGAACAATGAAAGCGAGAGTAGTAGGAAGACAACATCTAAAACACATAATTACATATTCCCTTATATGAATTACACTTATCACTGTTTCATGTTGCCACATGTCCAACATATAGATAGGCTATTTGTCATCAATTTAATCAGTCCACAACTCACACTACCTAAAAATTTCAAAATAATATTACTAATCTCCAATTAAATATTTAATGCAAATAATTCACAATTCACCTTTTAATCATATTAATCAATCAATTATACCCAAAAAATGTCAATGAATGCATGAACAATTATTTTGATATGACAACAATTATTATTCACATGTGTGTGAATATACAATGATGTATAAGCATGCAATGTACTTTTAACTTCTCACAGTATGCATAGTTCACAATTATGGGGTGTAGCCCAAAACATGGGATGTTACATATAGCATGGTCTTTTATTTGACAAGATTCTTGACAAGTGACCACACACCTACACCCCACGACCCACACAGATGGATGACTATCTTCTCTCTTATTTTTGCTACATGCTATTTTTTTCTTCCTTCTCTCATTACTGATATGCATACACAACCTCACAACCTTGAGTTTTTGCCTAAATTCTATACTTTGCAACTCCAATACTCTATTGTCTGCTTGTTACTAAAATCATTCAACTCCCACTTTGTTTTTGGAATTGCTCTTGCATGCTTGGAGGCTAGGATAGCTTGACAATTGAGGTGGAATTTAAGCTAAACAAGTAAGTGAAATTATGATCTTTGTGGCATGTTATAATTGAAATTTTATGATGATTGAATTCGGATGAACTACATATAGGATTGATGATGAAGTTGTGCTAAAATATAATGGATGAATTGGTTACTTTTCTTTTTTGTTTTTGATGCATAAAAATAGTAGGTTATAGGCTGTTATACAAATTATTAGGTTGAGGTTTGAAATATAAATGAAGGTGAATTTAAGCTAAAGATAGGTGCTATTGAAGTGTTCTTCAATTTGGAAAAGTTAGGATTACATGTATGATGGGATTAAGTAAATGATAATGAATCAATTAAGTAGAGTTTTGTGAGATTTATGTAACCAAGATGGAAGCTATATTAACATGAATTAAAGTAGTTTTTGAGAGTATAAATTCTGGAAAATTTGAAGTGTTAATGATGATCCTAAGTAGATGAAATTCGTGGAGAGTTGAGGGAAATGGGATAGTGCACATCTGGGCACTCATTCCAAAGCTTTGAAATGATAAATTTTGGTTTTGTGAATTTGTTGAACCAAATGAGGAAAATCCACTTTACATTGATGTCTTTGGACTTGATTTAGGCTTGAAATGAACCTAGATTGTTGCTTAATTAATTGGTTAAATGATTGATTAGTTTAGGTCGTTAATTGATGTCATTACTTAATTAATGGATTGTCTTGATATCAATGCATTTAAATTTGGAAATTATCAGTTGTTAAAGGAATAAAGATGTTTTATGAATGAAAATATGATCCTAAGGATATGAGTAATGTGTACGAGGTATGAATGAATGAGAATTGGGACATTTGTGTGAATGTATATTGCTAGAAAAGGTTGATGAATGTATGATTGGTGAATTTAGAGTAATCAAACTTACTCAAGGTATAAACTTGAATCAAAAGTGGTAATATACAAGCTATAATAATTGAATCGTCAAGATTTGTAAAGGAGAATACATATCTGGAAAGGTAAGTTGAGCATGCATTGAGCACAAAATATATACATGTGCATGCTTGTATATTCATATGATTGAACAAATTAGTGATTGTGAACTATGTGTGTATTGCTTGACTATAGACACATAATTTGATCACCAACATCCATATATTGCTAAATCATCAAAGCAATAACTATTATGGAGCGTACTCTGAGTTAATCTAGATGTGTAAACTCAATTATATATGCTTCTGTTAAATTGCATGTGTAATGTGGAATGTATGAACAATTGAATGATGAATGAAGAATGTTAGATTTAGATCCAAAAAATTTGATATATGATATGAGCACATTGAATGAAAAGTACTAAAAGCATTGTATGTTAATTGATGCAGCTTATTATAGTGAAATGCATGATCAGATAAAGGATTTGTGACTGGAGTAGCTAATGTGTAAAAAAGAGCTTTAAGCTTAAGATTATGCACAGAGAGCCACAAGCTTATACAACAATGAGTCTGATATCTACAAGATATACGAGACAGTGAATGAAATAAGCCTAGTGTCCACAATAGATACAAGACAATAAATTGAATTAATAGGTGCTCGGTCATAACAAAACAAAATAAGAATGGAGTCACATATGCATTTGCATATGCAACTTTACATGTATTATATGAATGATTGAGATGATTTATTGGATTTTTTAAAATTAGTTATATGAAATAATTGAATAAATGTTGTATTTATTGACATATGATATAATATGAATTGATATTCAATACTGGATAATGTGTTATACTTGGTGAATTGGGTTATAAGCTTGTCTTTATGTTTTGACTTGAGTAAGCACATCGATGATGGTTCACTTATTAAGTTTGCAAACTCATCAAAATTGCAACGTTGATTTTCAGGTTTAAGGGGGCTCTAGCTTCTAAAGTGATATAATACAATTCTAGTACGGTTATTTCGGGGACAAGAATGGCTCAAAGGTCTGGTCAGCTAATAGCTGCAAGGTCTAGATGGATGTCTTTTGTATTAATATTCCATGTTATGACACACATTGTCTCTAGTGTGTAATTTTTGTACTGTATGATGTATTGAGATTGGGTTCAAAACTGTTGTGTATGGTCTACTTGAATTTCGAATGTTAATGACATATATGGCTTACTATGATTGTGAAGGAAATAAGTATTTAGAATGCTTAATTTATATTGATGCCTCAGACTATATTAATGTGATTATTCTAATGTACCATTTCCATGGAGTATATTTTTGACTATCTGTGGATATGATCGGGCATTTACATATGGAATGTTACAAGTTTTGGTATCAGAGCGTGGTTTGGAATCCTTAGGGATATATATAAGCATTTACATATGACAACTAGTGAGAGACTCGTAAAGTGATCATAATTATTAGGTCATCTGCTATAGGAGATCGAGTTACTGAATTTGTTGATCTTGATTCTACAGGAGTCAACAGGAGGTCCCCAATACCCCAGTCTGACGAAATGCCTCAGAGAATTCCTGAGAGGAGAGAAAGGAGGTATGAAAAACTTAGAAAGCAGGGGGGTGTAGACTTCTATGGAAGTACAGACCCTGCCTAGGCAGACGGTTGGCTAGAAAGAATGGAAAGGGTTTTTGATCAAATAGACTGTGAGTTCGATGAAAGGTTTGACTATGTAGTGTCGTTACTACAAGGTCTGACTTATCAGTGGTGGAAGACTATTCTAAGTAGTTCCACCAACCTTATAGAGTAACATGGGAAGACTTTCAGAAGGTTTAGAGTGATAATTATATGCTAAAGATCTATTTAGATAGGAAGATGAAAGAGTTTCTTAATTTGAAATAGAGAAATCTCACTGTAGCTAAATATGAGGTGCAGTTTAGTGAATTAATGGGATATGCTACTGCTCTGATGAATGAGGAAGATAAATGTAGACAGTTTGAGTACATATTAAATATGGAGATTAGAACGAGATTGGCTATTACGAATTTTAATAGTTTTATTGAGTTAAGAGTTGTTTCGATTTGGATTAAGTAGTTATTGAAAGATGAACAAGGTGAATACAAACAAGAGTTTAGAATTAAAAGGCATGGTTAGTTTCAATCTCACTCTGGCAAAAGATTTAGTAAACAACAGAACAAATCATCATGATTATAGACTAGTTTAAGGCAGTGAGGGTTTAGATTGGGAGCAGTTTTGTTCATATCGGTAATGGTAGAGGTCAGGCTCTAGAGGACAGACATATGGAGGGAAAACACAACAAATGCCTAGTTGAGTATTGTGGAAAGGAACATAGTGGATAATGTTGGAAGATATCAAGATCTTGCTTGCGTTGTGCCTCTTTTGAGCATCAATTAGAGACTACCTTATAACTTTAGGAGCACAGTCTAGAGTAAGAGGAGGATCAATAACTAAAATGACTGTCCAATAGAGCAGAGCTAATGGAGTATGATAGAGAGGCAGAGGTAGGGGTAAAACAAGTTCAGCAAGTCCTATTGTTAGGACTGAGGTACAGAGTAACCAACCATAGTCCTAGGCCAGGATCTTTGTTATTACAAAGCAAGAGGCACAAAATTCCCTAGATGTTGTTACAGGTGTGATACATGTCTTTTAATTTAAGGCATTTGCATTGTTAGATCCAAAATCCAAGATCCACACATTCATTCATTACCCCAAATCTAGCATCTAAACTGCATTGTGAGTGAGAGATGTTGAAATTTTTTTAGAGGTGAGTACAGTGGTAGGTAGTTCTACAGTGATTAGAGAAGTGTGAAAGGGGTGTATGATTTGAGTTGATCAGGCAGAGTTGAAAGTTGATTTGATAGTACTGCATTTGAATGAGATATACCTCATTTTTCGTATGAATTGGCTTGCTGTCTATAGGGCTATAATGAATTGTTATACTAAAGAAGTCATTCTTGAATCTCCTACTTACCCAAGAGTATTGTTTTGAGGTGTTAGTAAAGCAATGTCAGCTAGATTGATTTCATAAATGAGTGCCTTTAGGCTGATTTGAAGTGGATGTGAGGCTTGTTTAGCCTATATGATCGATACTCGAATTAAGCAAAAAGTACAGGATACTACTGTTGTTAAGGATTTCCTATATGTATTTCCTACTAAATTACCAAGATTATCCCAGATAGGGAAATGGAGTTCACTATTGACTTAGTTCTAGGTACTGCTCCTATATCTATTCCTCCATATAGGATGGCACCTGTGGAACTTAAGACCCAATTGCAGGAGTTGTTGGATAAGGGTTTTATTAGACCCAATGTATCACTTTGGGAGCTCCAGTTTTGTTTATACAAGGATGGAACCTAGAGATTATGCGTTGATTATAGCTAATTGAATCAGGTGATAGTAAAGAATAAGTATCCCTTATTAAGAATAGATGATTTACTCGATCAGTTATAGCGAGCTCAGGTGTTTACTAAACTGAATTTGAGGTTGGGGTATTATCAATTGAAAATAGTAGAAGTTGATTTACCAAAGAGTGCATTCATAATTAGATATGGAGACTTTAAGATTTTAGTGAAGCTTTTTGGATTGATGAATGCTCTTGTTGGACACTGATCTCGGAGCCTAACTCTTGCTTTGATATCAAAACGATTCCAGGGTTCATCATTCAGAGTTGTGAGAAAGTCTACTTGTTACCATGTATGGTTATTCTAATTAATCCTTATTAGTCATCCTCGGTTCATCTTGTAACACCCCACTCCCGCATGACCCGAACCCAACATCAATGAAAAAATTCGATTCCATGCCCTACGAGGGTGGCGTGCTACATCACTCAGTCAAAACTCAGTATACATTTTCTTTTGCAACCCAACCATACGCTATGCGGAAATCAACTAATATACACAATCATCAGTAAGCACATTGACCATGGGCCCCTTTATAAATACAAATTAATTTAGTCCGGTGACTTTACAAATTGATCGAATCATTTGTACAAAAATTTGAAAAATATAATTTTATACAAAATTTATCAGACACTAATGCAGACGCAACTGATCCCGACCTCTTCTCTCACTCACAA
>JANVCQ010000007.1:20579656-20605547 GCA_025531925.1 Erythroxylum plowmanianum
GCTCAAAATGCCTCTTCTCTTGTTCCTCTTGCCTCTTTGATCCCCTTTATACAATAACAAAAAATCCCACTCAATAGAGTTTTCAATTGAAAATTCCATAAAGCATAATCACTAAAATTGGTGCTAGAATACTTAAACCCTTGGATTTTCTAAACTCCATGAACTAAAATCCTTCCCAAAATCCCAAAAGATTTAGGTGATCTTACCTTGGTTCTTTACCAAATGAAGAGATCTTTGACTTAAATGGAAGCTCTTCTCTTCCTCTACCTTTTTCTCTTCTTAAACCACTTCAAAATCTCTCTTAAAAGCTAAGAAATGAAGAAACACTAGCTCAAGTCTCTTCTTTTCTCTCAACCACCGAAATCTCTCTTCTTTCTCTCTTTGATTTCTTATTTGTCTTCCTCTCTCCCAATTCATGTTTTTTCTTCCTCTTCTTAAACAAGACCACATTTTGGTTTTGTCCTTCCAAAAATACCCCTCCACTCCTTTGGTCTTCCCATTTTGCCCCTTCTTTCATTTACCTCCTAACTCTTTTAATCTTCTTTAACACCATATTAACTCTAACTTAATTCAAGTCTTTCCATCTAATTTCAAATCTCTATTTATGCCCATAAAATTAATGACTCAATTATACAAATAATGAAACAAATAAATCAATAATAATTAAAAAATTCAGGATCCAACAGCTCTGGAAGCCTTTATAACATTGACATATAAAGTATTCCAACCATATTTAGGTCATTTTGTGATCATATTCGTGGGTGATATTTTGGTGTACTTGAGGAGTAGAAAGGAACGTTCTAAGCATTTGAGATTGGTCTGATAGATAATGAGAGAGAAGCAATTGTACGTCAAGTTCAGTAAGTGTGAATTTTGGCTTAATCAAGTGGTGTTCTTGGATCATATAGTATCTAGAAAGGGCATATAGGTAGACCTAAAGAAAGTTGAGGTAGTGATGAAGTGAGAAGCCCTAAAAAAGTGTCTGAGATTTGAAGTTTTATTGGGTTAGCAGGTTATTACAAAAGTTTTATCAAGGGGTTTTTATTAATCTCAGGCCTTTTGACAAAACTTCTGAGAAAGAATGTACCTTTCTAATGGACTAATGAGTGTCAAAGGAGCTTCGAGGAATTAAAATATTGATTAACTACAACACCGGTGTTAGCTATACCATCTGGATATAAAGAATATGTTGTATATAATGATGCTTCACACTAGGGATTAGGATGTGTTTTGATGTAGTATGGTAAAGTGATTGGTATGCTTCGAGACAGTTAAGGTCTCATGAGTTTAATTATCTAGTTCATGATTTAGAGTTTGCTGCAGTGGTGTTTGTTTTGAAATTTTGGAGACATTATTTATATGGTTATAAATTTTAGATATTTATATATCATAAAAATTTGAGATATTTATTGAGTCAAAAAGAATTGACTATGAGACAAAGGAGGTGGATTGAGTTGCTAAAGGATTATGACTGCATGATTGAATACCATCCACGTAAAGCTGATCTTATGGCTAATGCATTAAGTAGGAAAACTAATAGCAATGTTGCACTAATTCAAACATCGAGATTGCCAAACCTAGTTCAACTGAGAGCCCTAAATGTTGGGCTAAGTTTGGAGCAGAATGAAGCATTCTTATCTATGTTAAAGCTTAGGCCAGTATTGCATGAAAGGATCAAAAAAGCTCAAAGTAAAGTCCCAGAGTTGGAAAAGATTATTGAGAAGTTGAAACAGAATCTGAATTTTGAGTTTGAGTTAGGAAATAGTTCATTGTGGTTGAAGCAGAGATTGTGTGTACTAGATGTTGATGGTCTAGGAAAAGAAATTTTGGAGGAAGCACACATAGCATCCTATGTTATACATCCTAGTATTGCCAAGATATACAACAATCTGAAATAATATTTTTGGTGACCAAGAATAAAGAAGCATGTGGCTGAGTATGTTACCAAATGTTTGACATGCCAACAAGTTAAGGCAGGTGATAAGGTTCCAATTAGGAAATTATAGTCATCACCTAGTCCATAGTGGAAATGGGAGAGAATTATAATGGATTTTATTATAGGTTTATCGACAACTTTGAGATAACATGATGGTATATGGGTCATTGCTGACAGATTAATAAAATCAGCTCATTTCTTACCTGTGAGAGAAAGTAACAAATTGGATCAATTAGCTCGGAGGTATGTAAATGAGATAGTAACATTCCATAGAGTCCTAATGTCTATTATATCAGACCGGGATCCCAGATTTACATCTAAATATTAAGGTAGTTTACAGTCAGCATTGGGTATAAAGTTAAACTTTAGTACTACATTTTGTCCTCGGACAGACAGACGGAGTGAGAGGACTATTAATACTACTGAGGATATGCTCAAAACTTATGTTTTGGAGTTTTAAGGAGCATAGTATGAATATGTAGCTCTCACTGAATTTGCATACAATAATCATTATCATAGTAGTATTGGTATGGCTCTATATGAGGTATTATATGGCAGAAAGTATCGATCACATTTATATTGGGATGAAGAGGGCCTAAGTATTGTTGAAGGCCTAGAGTTCATTCAAGATACCATTGATAAAGTAAAAATATGCCATTTTAGGATTAAGGTAGCCAAAAAAGGCAAAAGATTTATACAAATCAACACTGAAGGGATATGGAGTATCAAGTGGGAGATAAGGTGTTTTTGAGAGCGTCACCTTGGCGAGGAGTGCTAAGGTTTGGTAAAAAGGGAAACTTAAGCCCTAGATACATTGATTCTTGTGAGATTACTGAAAGAGTAGGATCATTAGTTTATAAATTAGCATTACTGCCAGTGATGTCTCATATTTACCATGTGTTTTATGTTAATATGCTTAGGAGATATTGATCAGATCCAACACATGTATTACCAGCACAGGAGGTTGAAATTGCAACTAATTTGAGTTATATTGAGGAACCAATCAAAATAGTTAGATACCAAATGAAATAGGTGAGAAATCATGTAATTCCTTTGGTTAAAGTCCTTTGGAGGAATCATTCAAAATAAGAAGTTACATGGGAGATTGAGGAATAATGAGGAAACAATACCCCCATCTATTTAGTCAATTAGGTAAGAATTTTGAGGGCAAAATTTTTTAAGGGAAAGAATTATAATAGCTGGTTTCCAAAACTTACTAAGGGTTAGAAAGTTAGACTTTTGAGTCATATCATTTTAAAATTAATGAGGTGTATTTCATTCACATGCATAACATGAGCATATATACATACATGTATGTTGATTTGGAAAACATTGCAAAGATTATATATGCACTCAAATGACATATTTTGGGGTATGAAAGGTTTAAAATGTTTACGGTATGATTGTGTATTGTTTATTTCTTGAATTTTGGTTTGATAGATTACAACCAGTAATTTGGAATTAATTGTTACAATTGGAAGAGTGATGACTTAAAATGTACGTTTAGTCTAGGAAAAATGTTAAATGGCAAGACAAGTTGACTTGTGAGAAATTAGCTTGACTAGGCTTATAAAATAGTGACATGTGGCAGTGGAATTGAGTGACAAATGGTTTAGACAATTGGGTGACAAATGGCTTAAGAAACTAAGTGATAAGTGGACTAGGAATTTAAGTGACATACGGTAGTTTAAAAAGAGGACATATAGTATGGTTCTTTATTTTCTTGACAAGTGTCTCAACCCTCACCAGACACCTACACCCCATGATCTACACACACAGATGACTATCTTCTCTCTTATTTTTGCTACGTGCTATTTTCTTCACATTTCTCTCATTATTGACATACATACATAACCTCACAACCTTGATTTTTTGCCTAAATCATTCAACTCCTATTTGGTTTTTGGAATTGTGCTTGCAAGCTTGAAAGCCTAGGATAACTTGATAATTGAGGTGGAATTTGAACTAAACAAGCAAGTGAAATTATGATCATTATGGCATATTGTAATAGAAATTTTATGATGATTGAATTGGGATGAACTGCATGTAGGATTGATGATGAAGTTGTGCTAGAATATGATGGATGAATTGGTTACTTTTTTGTTTTGTTTTTTATACATGAAAACAATAGGTTATCGGTTGTTATATGGATGAATTAGGTTGAGGTTTGAACTATAAATGAAGGTGAATTTAAGCTAAAGATAGGTTATATTGAAGTGTTTTTGAATTTGGAAAAGTTAGGATTATATGTATGGTGGGATTAAGTGAATCAAAATAAATCAATTGAGTAGAGGTTTGTGAGATTTATGTAACCAAGATGAAAGCTATATATTAAAATAGCTTTTGAGAGTTTAAACTCTGGAAAATTTGAAGTGTTAATGATGATCCTAAGTAGATGAAATTCGTGGAGAGTTGAGGGAAATTGGACAGTGCACATCGGGGAACTCATTCCAAAGATTTGAAATGATAATTTTGGTTTTGTGAATTTGTCGAACCAAATGAGGATAAGTCACTCTACATTGGTGTATTTGGACTTGATTTAGGCTTGAAATGAACCTAGATTGTTTCTTAATTAATTGGTTAAAGGTTTGATAAGTTTAGGTTGTTAATTGATGTCATTACTTAATTAATGGGCTGTTTTGATATCAATGTATTTAAATTTGGAAATTATGAGTTGTTAAAGGAATAAAGGTGTTCTTAGGAATGCAAATAAGATCCTAAGGTTATGAGTAATGTGTATTAGGTATGAATGAATCAGAATTGGGACATTTGTATGAATGCATATTGCTAGAAAATGTTGATGAATGTATGATTGGTGAATTTAGAGTAATCAAACTTACTCAAGATATAAACCTAAATGCATAGTGGTATTATATAAGCTATAATAATTGAATGGTCAAGATTTGTAAAGAAGAATACATAACCAAAAAGGTGAATCGAGCATGCATTGAACACGACACATATCCATATGCATGATTGTATATTCATTTAATTGAACAAATTAGTGATTGTGAACTATGTGTGCATAGCTTGACTATAGAATCACAAGTTGATCGTCAACATCTAGAGATTGTTAGATCATCAAGGCAATAACTATTATTGAGCGTACTCTGAGTTAACCTAGATGTGTAAATCCTACTATATATGTTTTTTTTGAATTGTATGTGTCATGTGGAATGTATGAACAATTGAATGATGAATGACGAATGATGAATGCCAAACTTTGATATGAAGAATTTTATGTATAACATAAGCACATTGAATGAAAAGTACTAAAAGCATTGTATGTGAATTGATGCATCTCATTACATTAAAATGCATGATCAGATAAAGAAGTTATGGCCGGATTAGCCAATGTGTGTAAAAGAGCTTTAAGCTCAAGATTATGGACGGAGAGCTACAGGCTCAACTAACAATGAGCCCGGTATCTACATCAAATAAAGGAAAGTAAATGAAATAAGCCCAGTATCTACAACAGATACGAGACAATAAATTGGGTTAATGGACGCTCGATCACAACAAAGCAAAATAAGAATTGAGTCACATATGCATTTGCATATACAACTTTACATGTATTATATGAATGATTGAGATGATTTATTGGATTGTTTTAAATTAGTGATATGAAATAATTAAATACATGTTGTACTTGTTGACATATGATGTAATTTGATGTGATATTTAATGCTGATAATGTGTTATACTTGGTGAATTGGGTTATATACTTGTCTTTATATTTTGAATTGAGTGAGCACATCGATGATGATTCACTTATTAAGTTCGCAAACTCATCAAAATTGCAATGTTGATTTTCAGGTTCAAGGGAGCTTTAGCTTCTAAAGTGATATAATAGAATTCTAGTACGATTATTTTGGGAACAAGAATGGCTCAAAGGTTTGGCCAACGAATACTTGCAAAGTCTAGATAGATGTCTTTTGTATTAACATTCCATGGTATGACACATGTTGTCTCTAGTGTGTAATTTTTGTACTGTATGATGTATTAAGATTGGGTTCAAAATTGTTATATATGGTCTACTTGAATTTAGAATGTTAATGACATATATGACTTATTATGATTGTGAAAGAAAGAAGTATTTGGAATGCTTAAGTTATATTGATGCCTCAGACTGTATTAATATGATTGTTCTAATGTACCATTTCCATAGAGTCGACTATTCGTGGATATGATTGGGCATATGTACTATGAGAGTGGTATATTACAATTAAAGCATGTGTTTCCTTTTATGTATCACCAATACCTTCTTTTCATCCTTACTTATTCAAATAAACAGTGTTTTTTATACAAATTTCTTTACTTGACTTATCTTAGGGCTCGTGGTGATTTTTACTTTGAAATCAATTATTGGAAGTATCATTTTTATTGCTCATTTGATGCATGGGAAGTGATACCAGTTGATATTGGTATTCATTTGATATCACTTGATATTAACCAACAAGGAAATGAAATTAATATGTTCTAGGTATTCACATAAACTTTGGTCCCTTGAGGTTAGTCCTTAAACCTTTTCCAACCCATATCATTTTAGGTCTGCCTAGTAAAAATCATTTCAAAAATAAATTTTTGCATATATATCCATAATCACAATAAAAAAAAATCATCTTACATGTTTGGAATTGAAAGTGTTAGTACCATGTGAGAAAGATTTATAAGATTATGCCTTATACACATTTTAAACTCTTGATAGATGATGTAGGTAATATAATCTCCCTTTTTTCTTTATATAAAGGGGATTAGAAGCTCACTTTATGTGATGAAAATGTCTAACATATGAATCAGAAATTGACATGCTTTGTTAATAGAAATATGACCTATGATGAATGGTAGCATGATTCATGCCTTTTTGCTTATAATGAAAACTACATTGATTGTGATTTTTTTCATGTCAATTTGATGATAAAGAGACCTATGTGAATGACAAAAATATTGAATATTTTTTTATGGAATTCATATTACCTAGAGTATGATGCATGGGTATTAAAATTTTGATATCTATAATATTATGTTATATGCTTGTGTGATGATTTATCCATATAATAATCATATAAATGCTTTCTCCCTTACAATTTCATACATATCGTTAGAGCTCTTGACACAAAACACATTATTTGTTTTTCACTACCTATAGTAAATCTAGATAAGGACTATTTGAGGTCATTATTTTTCTTATTTAATTTCTCATTTTCATCCAAAAAATCATGCTTATTTTAATTGACAACAATCACACTATTAAAATCTATCATGTCATATATATCATATTTAAATTTCTCAATCTCAATTATACATAGATATAAGAGCTTTAAATTCTAATTATATGTGGAAGATAATTTGTTCCTTTTAAACTTATGTCCTTTAAGCTTTCTTCTAACTCATCATATGAAAGCTCAACATCACATTAAGTTGAGCAAGAGGGTACCTTATCATTATTATCCATAAAGCACATTTTTTCTAATATAATTTCAAATTTCTCATTCTCCAAACTAGTAGCATCATCTCACATGGCTTAAGCCTTTCCTTCTTTTTATTCAAACATTTATCCCTCTTTTCCTTTGATAACTTCTTGTTCTTTTAGGAGAAGCTTTATATTATCCTTATCACTCTCATTGAGAATATTTTCTCATTATCATTTTATCATCCTTAAACCTTTAAAACCACTTCTTTTCTATATTAAAAGAATGACCTCTTACACTTTATACATTAATTTATTTGCATATAATAAATGAGGAATGATCTAACTAGTTCTTCCAATGTAAAGCTTCTCAAATATTTGGTCTCTTGTATGATTGTTACCCTTCCCTCCCAAACCTTTAGCAAAAACCTAAAGAATTTCTTACCAGTTTAATATTAGTATAAGTCTTACTAAGATATTTAAAAACATTAATAATATAAATGAAATGAGCATACATGTTAGAAATTGATTCATTATGTTTCATACAAAACAATTCATATTGATGCACAAATATGCTCACTTTGTTCTCTTTTATTTAAGTAGAACTCTTATTTGTTATTTCAAGTATATGTCATTTCTCTTAAGTCTTCTCAAACACGCAAACTCTATTAAACTCACTCATGCTTAATGTATAAAATAAAATATATATTTCCTTATCATTCAATACAATAAGTCTCATATCCTTATTATCCCACTCACTTTTATTATTTAGTATATTAGTCTCCATTTTGTCTCTTACTAAGGATTTCATTAGGACATTATATGTGATTATTTTTTATTATTTGAAAATTAAGGAATGAATTGTCTATCCTAGTACATTATTATGGCAAATTTATATATAAGAATCATAATAACAACTAAAGAAAATATGAAAAGAAAGACAAGATCGATTTATAGTAGTTTGGCCAAAACACTCTTGACGTATGTTCACCCCCTAAGCTCGAATTAAGAATTCACTATCTTATTCCTTTAATAGGTGAAGAGAAACTATCCATACTTATCTTCTTTACCACAAGTGAAGACCTTTTAAAAATATTATTCAAGGTCAAGTAGAAATATCATAATGCATATCTTAAACAACTTCCTAAATTTATACACTAGAATAATCATATATAATTCAAAAACCTCTCTTTATTATTGAAACTAATGAAATGAGGTTCAATATGGTTTATTAAATGTTTAAATTTTCTGAAATGCATTCTCTATCCTCTTAAGGCTCTAAACACTTCTCTCGTTATGGTTCTTCCTACAACTTAATCATAGTCTATTTGTACTCAAAATCAACTAAAATAGTCATTAGAGACACAATCACAAAGAGAAAAACATAATAAGAAGTATGAGAAGAAGGATTTCAAAAAGAAACAATTATTGAAGGCTATAAGGGACAATTTGAGTGAATATAAAGGAGAGGAGTTTGAGAATAAGATGATTATTTGACATGTGATTAAAACGATTCATGATGATAATGATGATTATTTGACATGTGATTAGCTACTTGGAAATCTTATGATATTGATAATAGAAAAGAAGAAGTTGCTTGAGGTTAAAAATCTAATAATTGTTAGATGCATGCCTAAAAAATTGAAAAATTAAAAGTGAAATAAAAGCAATAGAAATATTTGTATATAACCATAATATTAATGATTTATGCATAAAAAGAAACCACTATGACAAGAGATTTTTGAGTTAAAATCCTTTCTTAAGAAGTTCAATAAAAGTAAAGGGAAATTAGATACCTTGTTTAGTAGATAAACGCTCATGAGTAGCAGACATGGAATAGGATATGTTCAAGGCACTAACTCAACCAGTTATAAGATCATATTTATTGAGGGTAAATAATTGCATGGATATGAGTCATTTTAAAAGATGGGTAAGGAACTAATTAATACTCCATCTGGGAGCAAGAATCTCATCAAGAATTTAAGGTAGTATGAGAAGCAACTAAAATTCTACACATATACACACCTATATGAGATTTGTAGAACAATAAGAAATAGACCAAAAATCATACTTACTGATCATATTCATCATGCTAGTTAAAGAGCACTTAGAGTGTAGGTTTAACAAAAGTTCATGTTGGGGACTTGTATTGGCAGTAAGTTTAACAAAATAGGATTATTTTGCAATTGTTAAGAAAATGGGACCAAAACTATACAAATAAATATAATGATTTTTTTAATCAAAGGACTGTGTTTTAAAAAAAATTAAAGGGTTAAAAAAATAAGTTTAAATGACTTAGTAATTGAATAGGTATTGTTTAGCATTACAAATATGTTAAGCTATTCACTGTCTAAATAATGTTCACTAATCAAAGCATTTTTTTGGCTAGTTAGAGGACTATGATCAACTACTCGATGGTCTATCTAAAATAGGAAACAAGAAAATAAATGCACATAATTTACCTTTAACTTGTTTGCCATCTAGAGAATAAGAATTGATGTTAAAATGGTTCTCTTTAATTTCATATAAATTTGTAGCAAAATTTAAGTAAAGATTATGAAGGCACATCTTTCATCACTTTTTATCTAAGAGCTCCAAAATATTAATATTTCTCTATTCTTCAATGGAAATGATTACTTATTTTGGAGAACTATGATGAAAGTATCTCTTATGGTCAAAGATTTTAAAATATCGACGATTTATAGAGAATAATGAATGAAATAGTAATGATAATAAACTTATTTCATTAAATAATAAAGCAATGTGCATTTTATTTTTTTATTAAATAGAATTATGATATCTAAAGTTTTAACATGCCAAATTGGTCTTCATATTTTACAAACACTTGATCTTACATATATTAATGATTGTTATAACGATATTGGTATTAATGATATTAATATTACTTATGATGAGTTTGATAAGAATCTAGATGATGATAAAGAATGGAGTAAAAATAAAGAGAAGGTTAAAGATCACATGGGATGATATAAGTGGTTTAAAAAGTAGAGAATCGAATAATGATGTAGCTTACATAAGCTTTACAGCAAACAATGATAAGATATCATATAGTTTAAACTCTCTTAGTGGTTATGATGAATATTTATTTTATAAAGAACTTTTTAAATGCCTAAAAGTGATAATCTTTAAAAGTAAAAAATTGTTTCAAGTAAAAAGAGGTTTAAAAACTCTTAAATGCATACATGATTGAGAATGAGAAATTAGAATATGATACATATGATATGATATCAATTTAAAAGTATGATTGTTTCCAATGAAAATAAGCATGATTTGTTACATAAAAGCTAGAAATTAAAGAAGGAGACTAATTACCTTAATGAATCCTTGTCTAGCTTCCATATAGTAGTGAAAAAGTTAAATATCATGATTAAAGGCTAAAAGATCTCTAATGATAAGTATTGAATTGGTTTTACTCATAAAAGTGCACCACCCAATGCCAAGACAATTTTTATATAGGCAAGAATTTACATAATGGGTCTTTACGTAAATCATCATATGAGCATATAGACTTTAATTGTACACATGAAAATTTTAGTTCTCGTGTATCATCATATAGGCCTTAAGAAAAAGAATTGCAATCACGCATATTTCACATTTTAAACTTAGAGAGCCTAATTTTAAAAAAAAATATGCATAATTTTTATAGAGTTGCATTAAAAGAAACATTTAACATTTTTCTCATTTGTATAGACATATTTACCATTAAAATGACATGAAACAAACTCATAATCATTATAGGTCTTATCATTACCAAAAAAGTCTTAATGCATTATCTCGTTCAACACAAGTTAGATTTCTATCAAAGTAACATATATTTTGTAGTTCATATGCTAGGGCTTATTATCACACAACAAAAGTTCCTGATTCTCTACATATCCAAAAGAGAACATTATATCACTCACATCATATATTAAGAACTAAAGATACATATATGCCATCCCATTACAAGTCCTTCTCATATGTTGCTAAATTTCAATTTCCATCATGTGAGATGCTATAAAAATTAACTTTTGAAACCATATTTATCAAGTAGACCCAAGATAATACAAGTTAAGAAAGGTTTAAAAACTAACTTTGGACTAAGTTTGTATGGATAACTAGAATATATTGATTTTTTTGGTCTTATAGGTTAATATAAAATTGCATAAAATGAATAACAACAATTTGTGTCACCTTATTCATATTAAATAAGGAACAAAAGTGATCTTTAACAATTAATTTTAAAATAAAAATCACCAAAGTGGTAAACACTTAATTTTTTATTAATAATATTATATCATATTAACCTGGAATACATATTTTAGGAAAGAACATGTTGTTGAATATAGTTAGAAGAAGAAGATATATTTATCTTAAATTGGTACATAAACTTTTTAAAAATTGTTCTTTTACTTGATAAGAACTTTATATATACTCGTTACATATATGATAGAGTTTTTGTTAAGGATAGGTGGAGGTTTTTTTTCCCTTTAATTGTTATGGATTTATATATAGTATACCTTTTCAATGTTAACAAAATGGAGAGAGAGAATTGCAATATTAAAACCTGATAATTTATGATACATGGATTAAGGGAGAGCATTAATTATATATTACTTTAATATATGGAGAGCTTATTTACTATTTTTGTTTTCTATAATAATATTTTGTTATTATAAAAGGGGAAATTATAAGAATAAGTGAGGTTTTAATCCATAGTTTTGATGATACAAGATATGTTATTAATATTCTTATCATTAGTGACATTAATAAGTTAATATCTAAAGATCAACATCAACAAAAGAGTAAAGTGAGCAAAGGAGCTAATCATTTGACAGTAAGTAAAGTGGAGAATATATGCATCTTAAGAATGACTTAATGAAATTCAAGTGAAGAACTAGGAACAAGGAGAAATCAAGCATATCCAGATTTAATAAATTGTTGTAATCCTTCTTGCAACTTTACCTTGGTTATTTCAATGTAAGAGTTTAAGCATTCATGATTGTTTGAATATAGGTCATAAGGCGTAATCCTTTTATAACAAAGGAAAATTTTCCTTTAATCTTTAACGAAAATATCTTAAACTTATAATAAAATTTTAAAAACTTTTGAAATTGTTTTGAATCAATTTTTTTCTAAGGAGTGCTTTTTGATCATATAAAGGGTTGAAAAATTAAGTTTAGATGAGTTGGTAAATGAATAGGTACTATTTGGCACTATATAGCTAGATTATTAATTTGTACGAAGTATTCACATATGTTAGTAAGTACTTTTTTTGACATTAATGTCAAATTACCTTGTTCTACTTTTTAAATATATTTTAAGGTAATTATGCATATTTGACCTTAGGCTGAGTTTTAGCAAGAATTAAAGACTATTTTAAGAAAAACATGGAGAAAATTATAATTCTTGGAGGAACATGATCTAAACCATGATTGTGTGTCAACTTATGTCCTATATGGATCACATGCAAGGAAAGACACTATCTAGAACATTGCCTAGGAAGGGGCCATGTGGCATTAAAAATTTTCATAGCATAATATGACCTGAACCATAATAATGTCATAGACTATATACTAGTCACCAAAGAAATAAAAGGATCCATGATCCAAAAGCATGGCTATTTTGTGTCTCTCTTGTAAAAGAAATAGAAGAATCTATAACCTAGTTTACATTCATGGCCCATACTATGTCATTAGGCAATAAAACATGTTTATTTTTTACAAACCCAAATTTTGAAATAATTTTGGAAAATTTATATACTTTACACATCTTTTTCTCTCTAAAGGTTAGGATTAGTTATCAAATCCCAAAGAAGTCAATTCTTAAGTTATTTTTTATCAAAGAATCGAGATCCAAAGTTATTTTAATGGACTAAGTTGTCAACATCATCAAGATTTTAATCTAAAACTATTTCTATTATGATATCTTTGATCTTTTTTCTTTTTATTGTTTTGAACATGATAAATGGCTATATATTTTTATATGTTTAGTTAGGGAAAACCTACTATTTATTCTGATATGAATTATTTTATTTTATTTATAATTTAGGATAAATTTATGTGAGCTATCTTTGATTAATTTTAAGACTAAGCTAGTTATATTAGCAATTAAATCTAACCTAAATTTTCTTGTGGACATCTCAAATGAGTATGCTTATGAGTTGATTATAACTTAGGTACAGGAGTCAAATGGGGTTTTAGAGATATACCTATATGATCTATTTGGTATTAAGGTGAAACCTTTCATGGGATTTTATAGATCTTAATATATTCAAAGGGATGTTAGCTTGTTAGACATACGAGTTAACTAAACAATGAGTAGGTGTTTGAAGCTAATGAGAACGAAAGTTTAGCGTCTAAGAATTCCCGTTGATCTAGTTAATGCATCCATTGTAAATTAATTGAATAATAAAATTAAGGGTTATAATAAAGGAAGTACTCCCCTAAGAATATACTTATAATTGAATTCTTTATTGATTTATTACTTTATTTTAATTATCGTTGCCATTCTCTTACTTAGATTTTAATATTTCATTATTCATATCAATCACAGTCATCTTTTACTGATTATTCTAATCTATTTAATAGTTTTAGAGTTCCCTAAATCTATAACTCTTCTGTAATGGATTCGATTGTTATTTACTATTGTATTGCTTACCAACAATAGGTTCACTTGCCTTAATTATGGATAGAAAAATTAATAATATTAGAAATGACCTATACTACTAATTGTGTAGACATTTTTCTTTAATTTCATTATTCATTATTCATCGATTGAATAACTACTCATCGATTAGGTGGAGCATTATGATTGGTTAGTTGATGATATGTCTAAAGAGTTACTAGGAAAGGACTTTCTATTTGGTAAGGATTCCAACTAGTCAGTAGCCTAGTCGATGGTTATTTGACAAGCCAAAAGAGGTAATTTTCTAGTCGCGCATAATTAGAACATAGTTGTTATAATAACTAGTTTAGGTGTCTAACAACTAATTAAGTTAGATTTAGGTACAAATAGTTCACAATTGAATTGGGAAAAGAACTTTGACGAATTAGAGAGTTACCAAGAGTTTTTAGAGGTTAAAAAGTGCAAATGTGTACTGCAAAATATATATTGAACATTTGCTCATTGATATGAGTAAGAGAGGGATGTTTTAAATTGTATGGTTATGAAATTATTATAATTAGAGAAATTAGTTGGTATATACATTGTGGGGGTTTCTTCTTGACTTTGAACAATATCTATAAAGGGTTTTGTCTTCACATATAGAAAGAAAGCAAGACATTTGAAAGAGTTTCTCTTCATCTATAGCAAGAAGATGTTGTATAAAGGGGGTGTCTTTACCTAATCAAGGAAGGAGATGGTGAATTTTTAAATAAAGCTTATGGAATGGAAATAGGTCGAAGATTATTTAAATTAACTACTATAAATCAAAAAATTTTTCTCTTTTTGTACTCTCTTTTATTTTCTTACATTTGTTTTAATAATTGTTTCATATGAATTTTTATAATTATTTATTTATTTTTAAATAAGACAAAAAGTAAATACACACAATTCACCTTTCTCATATGTTGTTCATAGACTAACATTATAGTTGACTGCAACTTAATTAATTATTAATATAATTATAGAATAACTAGATTTTATCATTAATTGTGTGGGATGAAGTTACATATGCTATAATTACTTACAAATAAATTTTTACTTCCTAAAATAAGGGAAAGACTAATGATTTTACTTAAAGAGAAAAAAAAGTTTAGAAGACAATGCCATAGATCTTGAGACATTGATTAAAGGAAAAATTTAAAGAATTTTCTTAAAATAAATAATTGAAATAAAAGTGGAGAAGTTTTTTAGAGAGATAAAGTTAAAGGAAGTTAAAGGAGAGATCTTTGAACCCTGACCTTGATTCTCTTAAAATACTTTGTACCCTTTTATTAAGTATAAGTGAGAGTTGAGCATTTCCATATCTCAATTGATTTCTTACATTCAAATTGAGCTTAATTCTATGTTTTAGTATTATGTTAAAGGTATAGAGTCTATAGAGCCTCCTTTTAACATGATTTCCATTAAGAAAGGAGGAAAGGCTTAGGAATCTCCATTAAAGTGAATATCTGATATTTTTCTTTATACTTATTTTAAATAACTCGATAAAAACATATGAAATTATTTTAAATCCATTTCAATTATAAAGATAACATCTGTTTTTCTTAATAAAAATGATATAAAGAACTATTAAACTTATTATTTAAATCAAGGCAATTGTTTTCAATCGATTTATTGAATGCATACCAGGGGAGTTTTTATAAATATAATATGGATCAAGAAAATAAGGTTTTTTTAAATGATTTACAAGTTATATGAGTGATGATGTATGTATATAAAGTTTTTAGAAATGCTCTATGTGTAAAATCTTTATAAGTCAAATACATTTCATAAGTAATGATTACATGAAAGGAATAGTAAATTAAAGGATTAAATATGAATGAGAAAGTTATTAGCTCATAGGAAAAATTACGATAAAGGAGTTACTTTCCTAACTTTGAATAAGGTTCAATATGATGGATCCTATAAATTGTAGATGTTGATAGATAAGAAATGAGAATGAAATTGTAAAATAGCATTCAAAAGGTGATGATTACACATATAATATTTTCGCATAGTGTTTTACTTAAACTTTATAATGAATGATTGTATATATGTGTGTATATACACACACACACACACACACACACACACACACACACACACACACACACACACATATTGATTGCATAGTTTAAACCTTTATCAAATTTGCATAAAGGAGAAAATAAAATTTTTATTTTATGACTAGCAAATTTCTCATATTATGCACAATAATTAGTAGTCACCCTTAATAAAATATAACAAACAAGAAGTTCTTACTATGCTCTTATGCAAAACTACTGATTGGATTCACCTCTTGTTTTATACTTCTTTATCCTACTTATTACATTATAAGAATATTCAAGTCTAGTCCACGTTTTTTTATAAAGACATTTTAGTTTAACTTTCTGTTGGTTTATACCTTACAATAAATTGATTGGTTGTAGTTTAGTGATAAAAATAATTTAGACGTATCCTTTATCTTATACATATTTAAATACATATGAGAAAGACTACAAGATAATTATTCATTGCAAATAAAATTATGATAAGATTATAATTATGAGATTCATATTGCATCTATATATAATCTTTAAGTTGTTCCTAGCCATTGTTATATTAGGACTTGAAATTAATAAAACGTAAAAAGGCTAGCACATGTTATATTTTTCCTTATAAAGGAAGTAGTCGATCTCATAATAAACTAAAGTTGGAGATACTTAAATGAATTTATGGGTGCTTGTTAGAGAACAAGTTCACTAAACTGACCCCGTATAGGAAATTCATTTAGAACATCACCTATGTATCTATGGGAATTCTCATTGTGATGATTGTATAGGTGATCATTTCACTTTAGATCTCCAAAGTTATCTTATATAGGGATTGCTATTTTTTAATATTACTTATGACCTGTTATAGTGAAGAATAGCATAGTCGGTAGTAATTGGATGTAGCATGAACTGTATGGAGGTAACTGAGTGATCAATATAGGATTCATCACCCTAAAGTAATTAGGGAGGTTGTCCATTATTCTCCATTAGTATTAATTTAGGAAATCCTTGGACAAGGTGTAATGACATTTTGTAAATAGTTTACAAATGCTATTAATAATATCAATAGCTAATGGTGGAGAACTAATTTGATTGGACTCAAAATAAAGTAGACATTAATTCTATGCTCTATGTCTAATTGAGGTATTATATGATAAAAGGATTAAATTATATGAAAAATTCATGCATCGAAAGGTTAGTCAAAACTACTTTGACATTCCTAAATAATTGGGTGGTCATAATATATTACTAAACGACAATCTTGATCTATAGATATAAATTATTTAACTAGAAAATTAAAGATAAACTAAAAGAGTTTAATTTATCTAGTCCTAAATATGATTTAGGGTTATAATTTGTATCTATTTCCAATATATTTGGTAACCTTGTGGGTCACACATAAAGCACAAGTTGAAGAGACAAAAAATATTGTAATCAAGTTGCATTTGATTGTAAAGTTTGAGAAACTTTATAATTAAATATAAGATATTTAATAAATAAAAATCAATATGAGATATCAAATCTTTTTTAAGATAAAATAATTCATTGATAAGTATAGAAAGACATCAAAATATAGTTTTACAGGGATGAATTAGCAAAGCTAAGAAGTAATAAGTAATAATACAACCTATAATCAATAAAATTGCTAGTTATGAAAATAACTAGTTTACTCCATATTCCATCTTGTTTTGAAAGCATAGCTTAGATCTTTAATGGCTTGGTGCAATAAGATTATCTTTTATTCAACAATACTTTCTATGTGATTCTTAAAGATTCTTTGGTTTCTTTCATTCCAAGTAGAATAGCAGAGCAGATCAAACAAAGGCTTAAGCATTTCTTATCTTTTCTTATTCTTTGTGTATTGATTTCCAACCTATACTGGACTACTTTCTCAATCACATGTTAGGGAAACTAGATTCATGTTGTGCTCTATTCTAGTCCATGTTGTAGCTATGAAATTGGATTTGAAGAATAAATGACTTATAGATTCAGGTATTAAATTACATAGGACACAGATTTGATCACTTACGCCCTTAAGTCTATCCTTATTCTTCAATCAAGGAACCTTTCCACACAATGTTGTACTATGGAATTGGACAACACTCTATTTCTTCTAATAAACCAAATTTTTTTGTCCTTGGTAGAGGAATCAGACAAGTAGCTTGGATATTAATTCAACAATCTATCTGATCCTCTCCTTATATTTTTCCAAGAATTTTAAGCATTAACATTGGAAATTTTAGTGTGAATAAGCATTCTAGAATTGAGTATTATCGTATCTTCTTTCTTGATCAGTATACTTTAATAAGCCTAATTATAAAACCAAATACAAGTATTTTCTCTATTTCCTATCTACATTTTGATAAAAGGATAAATAATTAGCCTGTATCTTAGCATTTATATGAAAGGCCAGGAGTGTTCATGTTTCTCCCTTATTTGCCATAAATTAGTATCCTTCTAGTAGTATTCATTTATCCATTTGTTCCAAAGTGCCTCTTTATCAAAGAAAAACCACCAAATTCTTTTGGCTACTAACTTTGTTTGAATCATCTGAATTGATACAAGGCCTAGTCCTCCCCCTTATTTTTCTCCAATAGAGTTATTCCTAGTTGACTTGGTTCCTTTGGAATCCTCAGCTTTCCTAGAGTAAAGAAATTCCTCATAAATTTTTTCCATCATGTTGTTGATCTTCTTAGGAAAAATAGGTGAGCACATCAATTATTATGAAGATTGTTTAGCACAAAGATGATAAACTGATCTTGTTTGAGGTAAGGCTCTATTTTGCTAAGCATTAATTTTTTCTTGAATTCTCTAATAACATCAAGCAATTATAAAACTTTACCTTTTTGGAAGATATAAATACCCCTAGATACTTGAAAGGTAGATTTCGTATATTCAATCCCAAGATGTTCTTTAAGCTGTTAGAATTAGGAACATTGTAATAGAAGTAGATTTTGATTTTCAATGCATTGAATCTTAATCAAAAAATCATATAGAACTTCATAAATTAAAAGTGAAATATATTTATGATCTATAGCATAAAAAACATTAAATCATCTATAAAACTAATTTGAGTAAGTTGGAGCTCCTTGCAGTTATGATGGAAAGTGAAATTAGGATTACTATCAGTGTTTCATTTGATGATTCTATTAGGAATTTCCATTGAGATAGCAAACAAATATAAAGATAAAGGATCTCCCTATCATATTTCATTTGAGCCTTTAAACAATCTAAAGGGGGAACCATTAATAAGCACAATATATGAAAGGCTTAAAAGACACTCTCTAATCCATTAGATGAACTTTGGAGGGAGTCTAAACCATTCAAAATTACTGGGAATGAAGTTCCATTTGATGCTAACGAATTCTTTAGAAAAATTCACTTTAATAGCGCAACATTTAATATATCTTTTAGTGTTATAGTCCGTTATAAACTCGTACACCATAAGACTATTATCTTAAATAGATCTGCCTTATATAAAAGCTTATTGGGAGTGATGAATCATTTGTTTTAGAGGATCTTTGAGCTTGATAGCTAGTATCTTCACAATCACCTTGTATAATGTGTTGCTATATGATATAAGTTTGAAATCATTTAGGTAAATGGCGTTAGGAACCTTAATAACCATGCAAGTGTAAGTAGCATTGTTCTTGCTCAATAGCTTCCCGTTGTGCAAAAGTTCTTTTATAACTTCCACTAGAAGTTAGCATTTATTGTTCTAGGTGCTTTAAAAAAAGTGTACATTGTATCCATCAGGTCCTGGAGCCTTCCTTAGGTTTAGCAAAAATAAAAGTCCCTTGATTTCCTTACTAGTAGCTAGCAGTTGAAGCAAATCCAAGTTGTCCTATGTAAAGGAGGCCCAATTAACTTTATTAGATCCTGTAAAAAGAACTGACTAGATTTGCTTGAAGCTAACTGATATAAATTGCAGAAAATAAAAGCTTACCAAAGACTTTTCTTAATTAACCACTTGATCTTCAACACAGAAGAAGAATTGAACAAAAAGAGAAGAACAAAGTTTGTTTCAAGAGATTTGTAAGCCAACCCTCAAGAACATGCATAAACCAATTTGAGAAAATTATAAATTGAGTGACATAAGATTGAAAGAAGAACAAGAAATAAAGATGCCACTAATTGATGAAACAAAATCAATTAGATAAGTCGCATACAAAATATGAAAATCGTTCAGTAGATTCTAATTATTCATCAAGAATAATAATAAGGATAAACCTCACAAAATAATGTCATAAAATTGAGTCCCCTAGTGGTATCTATACCTCCTTACATATAGGAGAGGGGTTAGCCAAAAATTAAGGAAAAGGAATTACCTTAAACATGTAATTACTTAACCTACTAGGAAACTACCTTTTAGGAGACAAGATCTACTAGGGAACTAACTTTTAGGAAATAAGATCTATTAGGAAACTAACTTTTAGGAAAGGTCAGTTGTCCCTTACAAAGAAAGAAAACTAATAATAGTAAATTCAGCCATGGGCCTTATCTTTTAAGTTGGGTTGTCCCAACTTCTTTAAAACTTATTAAGTGGACTTGCCTGGACTCTTTAATCGAAGCAACTTAGACTTGGGCTTGAGAATAAGATTCTTTAATTAAATTATTAAAAGCTCCTTGCACCTTTTTAGTCCTAACCTTTTTCGTAGGCCCAACAACATCAACAAGTGGTTATCTTTTAAAAGTTGACAGTGAAATTTGAGTTGAAGATCTCAAATTCTTATCTTGAACACTTGAACTATCGACCCCAACTTGAGATGCCACATCACTAGCCCCTTAATCGATATCATTCCCCCTTATTTAGAAGGATTCATCCTTTAATCCAATAGATCTTTGTCAAGGAGTTCATCATCTTGGTGGTGCAGCTCTTTTTTCGCCAAAGGGTTGGCTCGATATGTTGGTTGGTTAGGAATGCTCAAATCAGGTAAGAAATCGATTTGGTGTTTGGTTTCTTGAAGGGGTGGATGCCCCTTTGGCATCTCCTTAGGGAAGATGTCCTATCCTTCAAAATAAGTTTATCCTTAGTGGATAAATCTCTAGGTAGTTCATTAGTAGGAAAGCAATTTTCTTTATAAATCATAAGGACAAAAGGCATATGAGTAGAAATAGCCCTATCTACATTTCTCGCACTCGGATAAAAGTTGTCTTTTTTCTCACTAACTTTTAGCTTTTCACTCTTTCACTCAATTAGTGTTTCCTTTTCTTCTCTCCCTCACTTGACCTTTTCAGCTCACCTTGTCTTTTCACTCTCCCTTCTCTTAATTTCATTTGTGTGCCTACAACCACTTTAGGGGAAAAGGGTTTCAAAGTACATGTCTTACCATCCATTACAAAAGAGTACTTGTTAATATATTTGTTGGATCCCATTTCCAGAGCCCAACATCAGACACGGAATCATGTAGCTTGAGTGTGGAGGGAGGCTTGGAAGTTTCAAATTTAGAAGAAAGTACTTCGGAAGCAAAGGCAGCCGTCACTGCGGTGAAATCACAAATCCCCTAGACCTCTCCAGAATTTTACGACATGGTGAATGATTTAACTTTCATCGTGGTGAACCTGCAATTGTGTTTTTGTCGCGGCGAACTAACCACATCAACGAAAATAAAAAGCTTTGGGTTAATTATGCCGCAGCGAACTCTTAGCTTTGCCGCTGCGAAAACCCCTGAAACAGAACCCACAACCTAAAATTTCCTATCATACTAAATGCAAACATAAAATTTCCCAACAACCATCCTTAATTCAATCCCAAAACAAATTGAACTTATACATAAGCACATACAATTTCCAAAATCTAAATACATATTTCATTAATAACAAAAGTAAGGGTTTTACAAAGCTTTAACAGCATTTCAATCCATAATACATCAGTTGAGTTTTGAGAACCAAAAATACAAAATACATTTCAACTAGCAAGACTTGAAATGCGGCTAAAGCATTGAATTCCCAAAAATCTAACTTAAAAACACATAAGCATGCCAATTCGGAGTGATTTCGTAACTCTTGACCAACTCAATCTCTTGCTCATCACCTGAATAGCGGAAGGAGAATGGGGGTGAGCTTAAAGCTCATGGGTAACAGATTTATAATCGAGAAATAAGAAAAAAATCATTTTCAAACCTCATTGCTATTGAACATTTTTGAAACTATAGTAATTTTGCATAAAAATTATCAAACACTTATTTCTCAAAATTCTCAATTTATCAAACAATTCATGAGCAATCATAAACCATGTATGCATCAAACTTGTCAATAGATTATAAACACATAAACCTATCATAATAGTTTGGGTAAATCCATAAATATGACGCACTACACATTTCCATATAATGGTCTTGTGTAGTTGTAAACTTAAGGGAGTCCATGAAGAAGCTCCGTGCCATTAGCGGGCAGGCAGGAGAAGTCTTTAACTTGGCCAACGTGCATGTGAAATTCTTGAGGGACTACCACAAACCCACATAACACATATTTCATAACTTGTAAACTTGTTGCCCAAAATGGTACTTTTCTTTTTGAAAACTTGCTTTTCATATACTTGATATATTTTGGAAACCATTTCTGAAACATGATTTCGTAAGCATGTATCCTTTAAAAAAGAAAACATTTTCAAAGTCTTTTCATCAATCATCAACACAATTCATGTAGCAAACATATAATAGTTTCACAATACAATCAAGAAGCAAATAAATGCAACATCTATGATGCAATTGAAACCATTAAGCTTCCTTGATTCAAAGAAAATAATGAGTGGATTATTTACTCTATTATAAATGTATAACCACCTTGAATTCCTTTATTATAAACTTGCTTAGGAATTTCTTTTCTCTTGCTCCTCTTGCCTCTCTTCCATTCAATTGATTTAGAAATCAAAAAGTCATACCTTAACAATTTGGACTACTTCTAATGTTGAAACAAAAATCTATACTCGAATTCTATCCCAAAATTTGAGATTCCTAGAGACTGAATTTAGACTTTATTCCTTCACACAATTTGTATCCCTATTTCTTTAGTTTGGACTTCTACAGAAAACGTTATTCCCAAAATACCAAAACATATTTGTGCAGGAAAAATGGGCTTCGCCATGGCGAACTTGTCCAGAAACTCACTCCGAATATATATTTTGCTACATTTTTTCACCTTTTCACTTCCCACCTTTCATATATAACCTATCTTAACACTAACCCATCTTTTCTACTTCATTTTTAACTTCATTTCAACCCAATATCACTCAAAACAAATTCATAAACTACATTTGATCATTAACCCTAAAAGAGAACACTTGCCTATATCATTTATCATCAAGTTTCTACCCATATTCAAGTTCCTTTAAGTTTCATTTAACCAAACCCGTGAAATTTAAAGCTTAACTTGTTGAAGCTTCAAAATCTTCAAACTCTTCAAGATTTCCCAAAACCCTAGCTTTTCTCCTCTTTTTCTCCTCTCTTCCACGACACTCATTTCTCAAATAAGACAGCATTTACTTCTTCTTCTAACTTATACTCTGAATAATCATTAAATGTCCGTTTTGCCCTCCAATATAAACCTTAGCCTTCTAACCTTAAGTGATCTTCCAATTTTGCCCTTATACATTCTTACTTCTTCAATTTAACTTACACCATACTATACTCTAACTTAATCCTAATTTCTCCATTTAATACTTCTAATTCCATCAATCTAAGCAATAAATCCTCCAATCATTGATATGCTAAATCAAACTCCAAACAAAATAATTTATCTAGCAAGACCACAAAATTTAATCAATTCATGTTTAATAAAATAATAAAAAATTTGGCGCCCAACATTTCTCCCTCTCTTAAAAGAATTTCATCCTCGAAATTGTTATCTGAGTCATTGAGGAGTTGTGGATACTTCTCTTTCATGACTTCCAATGGCTCCCATGTGTCCTCTTCTACAGAATGATTTCTCCACAGAACTTTGACTAGCTAAACTGTCTTGTTCCTGAGAACCTTTTCCTTGGTGTCCAAAATCTCCACTGGAATCTCCTCATAACTCAGATCATCTCTTAACTGAACCTCAGTGGTCTGGATGATGTGAGAAGGATCCGATCTATATCTCCTTAATATGAAAACATGAAAGACATCATGTATCTGTGATAACTCCGGTGGCAATGCCAACCTATAAGCTAGTGGTCCAATCCTCTCGAGAATTCACAGGGACCCATATATCTCGGGCTCAACTTGCCTTCCTTTCCAAATCTCATGACTCCTTTCCAAGGAGATGTCTTGAGTAAAACTTTCTCACTGACTTCATATTCCGTTTCCTTTCGGTGTGCATCGACATAGCTCTCCATTCTATCCTGAGCTGCCTTAAGTCGTTGCTTAACTAAATTTACCTTGTCAACTGTCATCAGTAGTAACTCTGGCCCTATCAGTTTCCTTTCTCCTTCTTCATCCCAGCATATCAAAGTTCTACACCTCCTTCCATACAATGCTTCATGAGGAGATCTAAATGCTCGAATGATACGAATTATTGCAAGCAAATTCGACTAGTGGAAAATGTTCATCCCAAACTCCTTTAAAATCCATCACACATGCCCTGAGCATTCCCTCGAGTGTCCAAATAGTCCTCTCTGATTGACCATCTTTTTGGGGGTGAAAAGTAGTGTTGAAATTCAATTTAGTTCCTGTAGCCTTTTGTAATCTTCCCCAAAATCTTAAAGTGAATCGAGGATCTCTATCAGAAACTATGGAATCTGGAATCCCATGTAATCTTACTATCTCATTGATATACTTCTTTGCTAACACATTCAGAGAATCAGTCTGTTTGATTGCCAAAAAATGGGCTGACTTCGTCAACCGATCCACAATAACCCATATAGCATCATGCTTTCTACTGGTCTTGGGTAAACCTATCAAAAAATCCATAGTCATTCTTTGCCACTTCCACTCAGGAATGGACAATGGCCTTAACTTGCTTGAAGGTGTCTCGTGTTCAGCTTTGACTTGCTGACACATTAGACACTTACTTGCATACTCTACTACATCCCTCTTCATACCTTTCCACCAGAAATGCTCTCTTAAATCTCTGTACATCCTGGTGCTACCTGGGTACATGGCATAAGGTGCATTGTGTGCCTCTTCTAGTATCTCATCATTCAACTCCTTGACATTCAAGATACAAAGCCTATTTTCGATAGTCATGAGTCCATCGTCCCTGACTACCACTTTAGACTTCTTACCATTCTGAATTTCTTCTCCGAGCTTGTTCAATTCCGTATCTTGTGCCTGTAACTCTTTAACCTTCTCCTTAAGTATCGGTCTCGCTCTAAAATTGGCAATGATACAATCCGGTTCCTCCTGTTTCAAGCTTATCTTAAGCTTAACCATCTCTTCCAATAAAGGCAGATAAATTGTTTGAACATGGGCTATAAAAGATTTCCTACTCAAGGCATCCGTCACTACATTTGCCTTCCCTAGATGGTACTCAATCAACAAATCATAATCCTTAAGCAACTCAATCCACCTTCCCTCTCTCAAATTTAGCTCTTTCTAACTCAGTAAGTACTTGAGACTTTTATGGTTAGTAAAGATCCTCGTCTGAACCTCATATAGATAATGTATCCAAATCTTTAAGGCAAAAATCACTGCTGTCAATTCCAAATCATGGGTCAGATAATTTAACTCATAAGGCTGTTAGAGTTATGTAAATATAGTGCCTTCGAAAGCAAGTGTATTTACATGCGACTTTATCTTGTTCAATTACAGCTTTGTAATGAAAATATTTATTATTAATAAAACAAAAGAGTTTGGCTTTATTTGTGTGAGCGTTATATATCTAGTCAAAAGGTACCAAGATTCTTTTGTAAGTAATATACATATACATAGAGATATATGGGAAACATGT
>JANVCQ010000007.1:20605647-20640866 GCA_025531925.1 Erythroxylum plowmanianum
TTCTCCTTTCCCACCAAAGGATCTTGTTAACCAAGTTGTCCAAGAAGAACAAGTGGTAGATCAAGTTGGTTGAGGATGCAACAACAAGGAGAAGATAGATTGACAAAGGAAAGGATTCAAAAGTAAAGGCTTTGGATATAAGAAGAAGGAAATGATAGTGCAGCGAGGAATTAAAGCTGTAGCAAAGGAGCCAGTAATACTTTTCTTCTTGTTTATGTTTATTATTATCCTTATACCATATCATGTATAGATCGGCATGATGATTTGGATATATTGCTTCCATTGCAAATATGATTTCTAAAAAGTTCTAAAATCTAACGGTTCTCTAAATATAGCATGCTTTCGTTTTCCAATCCAACAAAGGCTTCAATTGCCATGAAGCATAAGCTATCACCCTATCTCCCTACATCAATACACATCCCAGACCCTTTCTTAAGACATCACTATACACTGTATAACCCTCATCTCTAGGAGGCAAAATTAAAACTGGAGCATTTGTTAATCTGCGCTTAAGTTCATCAAAACTTTTCTGACATTCCTCACTCCAGATAAATTTTTGATTCTTCCTTAATAACTTAGTCATTGGAGTAGTTATCATAGAGAATCCTTCCATAAACCTCCTATAATAACCTGCTAGACCCAGAAAACTCCTCACCTCTATCACTGTCTTAGGTGCAAGCCAATTCGCTACTGCTTCAACCTTCCTCAGATCAACATGTACCCCTTTTTTAGAAATCACATTTCCAAGGAATATCACCTCATGAAGCCAGAATTCACATTTGCTGAACTTAACATAAAACTCTTTCTCCCTCAATGTCTGCAATACTATCCTAAAATGTTCCTCATGTTCCCCTTCATTCTTGGAATACATCAAAATGTTATCGATAAATACTATGACAAACTGACCCAGATACTCCTTGAAAACCCTATTCATAAGATCCATGAAAGTAGCTGGAGCATTGGTCAAATCAAATGCCATGACTAGGAACTCGTAATTCCCATACTGAGTTTTGAAGGTTGTCTTGTTTATATTAGACTCCCTGATTCTAAGCTAATGATAGCTCGATCTGAGATCAATCTTGGAAAAGATCCTTGTTCCCTATAACTAGTCAAACAGATCATCAATCCGGGGAAGAGGATACTTGTTCTTAATAGTCACCCTGTTAAGTCTCCGTAATCGATACACATCCACCATGTTTCATCCTTTTTCTTAACAAACAGAACCGACGCTCCCCATGCTGACGAACTCAGCCTTATGTAACCCTTCTCTAAACAGTTCTTCCAACTGTTCCTTAAGCTCCTTTAATTCAGCTGGAGCCATCCTATACGGTGGTATAGAAATGGATGCAGTTTCGAGAATCAGGTCGATGGCAAACTCGATTTCCCTCACCAGTGGCAAACCAGTTAAGTCCTCTAGGAACACATCTGGAAACTCCCTCATAATTGGAAAATCCTCTAACTTCCCTTCATTCACATTAGTATCCACAACATGCACCAAGAAGGCTTCACACCCCTTTGCCATAAATCTGTCAGCTAAAATAATTCTTGGTGATGGTGTTTTCCTATCCCCTATGAAAATCACCTTCTCTCTATCGCACAGATCAAATTCCACCTCATTAAGGCCACAATCCAACTTCGCATGATACTTCTCTATAACATCCATTCTCAGTATGACATCTAGCCCCTTTAGATCTAGGGGTAGTTAGTCCACTACCAGTTGAGCATCCTTGAAGAAGAGCTTACAATCCCTATACACTTAACTTATAATCACATTCCTCCCTAGAGGTGTGTTAACAATTAAAGGACTACCCAGTGACATCAAAACAACATCATGTAATGTCATGCTTACAGAAACAAATGAATGTGTGGAGTCAAAATCAATCAACACATATACTGTAGAATTAAATACCCGTAACAACTTCAGGTGTGGCTGTAGCTTCCTTTCTGGTCATGAAAAACACCCTTACCAATGCCTAACCCCTTGGCCTTCCTGGAGGAATAGTCTTCTTTGCAGCTCCAGAACTGCCCAGCTCAGTTGCTGGCTTGGTTCCCACTATTTTTGCTCTCCTTAGGTCTTGAAACTGCAATCCCTCTTGCCTTGGTACTTGGGGACAGTCTCTAATCATATGTCCCTTCTCCCCACATCAAAAACATGCTCCAAGTAACTTGAAGCACTCTCCTTGGTGAAATTTCCCACAATGCTCACATTGGGGGTTTGTGTATCTACTCCTCCTTGTCCTTCCAGTGCCTCCCACAATTGAGGCTTGCCCTAAAACCGCCTTTACCTGCTTGTTCTTAGCAAAGTCACTGCTTCACACTTCACTCTGCGTGTGATAAATCCTTGTCTTCCTCTCAGGCATTGTAGCACTCATCTCTTTCTTAGAAGACTGCTCCATGTTCTTCCTCTTTCTGCTTACTTCATTTCTTATATTCTCCAATTTTTTAGCCTAGAGTGCAGCATCTACCAATTGCTGGTAGTCGCAGAAATTATAGATCAGGACTTTCTCCTTGATCTCCAAGCGAAGACCTCCCTCAAACTTATGACACTTATCCTCCTCATTAGCAACAATGTTGGCCACATATCGTGACAGCTGGGTAAATTTCAGCTCATACTCACTCACACTCACGTCCCTCTATGTGAGATTGAGGAACTCTCTGACCTTCTCTTGAACATAAACCCTCGAGAAGTATTTCCTCCTGAAAGCTTCCAGAAAGTCTCTCCATGACATCACTGGAGGCATATCCTGACTGTGAGGCACTGATTCCCACCAATGAAGGGCGTCCCCTTGTAGCAAGCTCACTACATAATCTAATTTCTCCTTAGCTGAGCACTTTATCTAAATCAGAACCCTCTCGGTCCTCTTTAACCAGGCTTTAGCGTCTTCCGAATTTGTACTTCCATTGAAATCCACAACCCCATACTTGCGAAGCTTATCATACTGCCCACTTCTCTCTACTAGAGCTTGCATCGGAACCTAAGACCATTGACCCATGGCATACGAGAAAGCCTGAGCAAAGGCTTGAAAGAAACGTGGATCCATGGGATGCATTTGAGGCATCTGAGGGGCGGTGGAGGCACCTCATGCTGCACACTAGGTGCCTCAGAATCTGGAGTAGAATGTGTCCCAACATCTTGCGGGACATAAGATTCATCCGTGCTCACTTGGCGAGAGTGAGATTGAGTCATAGCTTCTCAAGTTCTCTTTCGAGGCGGCATTTTCACTCCTTCAATATAAAACCATTGAAAACCTTTAGTCCATGCAAAACAATTTTCAAAGTATGTAAAACAATTCAAATTATATAAAGCAGTTCAAATCATGTGAAACAATTTAAAACAATGCAAGTTATTCATTTAAAATAATGTATGTTCAATTTCATGTCTTAACCTACCCAATTCATGCCTAAACTTCATCCTACATTTGGACCCCAACCTAGTCGCTCTGATACCACATCATGTTAGACCTTGTTTTTAGATCTCAACATCAGACACGGGATCATCTATCTTGAGCGTTGAGGGAGACTTGGAAGTTGCAAATTTAAAAGAAAGTACTTCGGAAGCAAAGGCGGGCGTCACCGCGACGTTCGCCGCGGTGAACATATGCGAGAATCCTCAGGACCTCTTGGGAATTTTACACTATGGCGAACGATTTAACTTTCGCCGCGACGAACCTGCAATTGTATTTTCACCACGGTGACCATTTGGTCTCGCCGCGGTGAACTCACCACACCAATGAAAGTAAAAAGCTTTGGTTGTCGCGGAGAAAACCCCAGAAACAGAACCCACAACCTAAAATTTCCTATCATACTAAATGCAAACATAAAATTTCCCAACAACCATCCTCAATTCAGATCCAAAACAAAATGATCATATACATAAGCTCACGCAATTTCCAAAATCCAAATACATATTTCATTAATAACAAAAGTAAGAGTTTTACATAGCTTTAATGGCATTTCAAGCCATAATACATCAGTTAAGTTTTGAGAACCAAAAATACAAAATAGATTTGAACTAGCAAGACTTGAAACGCAGTTAAAGCTTTGAATTCCCAAAAACCTAACTTAAAAACACAAAAGCATGTCAATTCGGAGCGATGCCATAACTCTTGACTTACTCAATCTCTTGGTCATCACCTGAATATGGGGAAAGAGAATTGGGGTGAGCTTAAAGCTTGTGGGTAACATATTTATAATTGAGAAATAAGAAAAAACCATTTTCAAACCTCATTGCTATTGTACATTTTCAAAACCATAGTAATTTCGTATAAAAATCATCAAACACTTATTTCTCAAAATTCTCAATTTATCAAACAATTCATGAGCAATCATAAATCATGTATGCATCAAACTTGTCAATAGATTATAAACACATAATAACAAACTTCAAAATGGTTTGGGTAGATCCATAAACATGACGTACTACACATTTCCATATAATGATCCTGTGTAGTCGTAAACTTGAGGGAGTCCATGAAGGAGCTCCGTGCCATTAGCAGGCAGGCAGGAGAAGTCTTTAACTTAGTCAACGTGCACGTCACATTCTTGAGGGACTACTACAAACTCACATAACATATATTTCATAACTTGTAAACTTGTTACCCAAAATGGTACTTTTCTTTTTGAAAACTTTCTTTTCATACACTTGATATATTTTGGAAACCATTTCTGAAAACATGATTTTGTAACCATATATCCTTTCAAAACGAAAACATTTTCAAAATATTTTCATCAATCATCGACACAATTCATGTAGCAAACATATGACAGTTTCATAATACAATCAAGAAGCAAATAAATGCAACATCTATGATGCAATTGAAACTATTCAGCTTCCTTGATTCAAAAAAAACAATGAGTGGTTTATTTACTCTATTATAAACATATACCCACCTTGAATTCCTTGCTTATAAAATTGCTTAGGAATGTCTTTCCTCTTACTCCTCTTGCCTCTCTTTCCCCACTTGATTTCCTTAAACAATAACCAAAATTCCATTCAATTGGTTTAGAAATCGAAAAGTCATACCTCAACAATTTGGACTACTTTTAATGTTGAAACAAATATCTATGTTCGACTTCTATCCCAAAAATTGATATTCTTAAAGACTGCATTTAGACTTGATTTGTTCACACAATTTGTATCCCTATGTCTCTAGTTTACACCAAATCAAAAAGTATATCATTTAGACATCTATAAAAAAAGTTATGCCCAAAATACCAAAGCATGTCTGTGTAGGAAAAATGGAATTCGCCGCAGTGAACTTGTCCAGACTCTGAAGACATATTTTGCTACATTTTTCACCTTTTCACTTCCCCCCTTTTAGATATAACCCATCTTCACACTAACCCATCTTTTCTACTTTATTTTTAACTTCATTTCAACCCAAGATCACTCAAAACAATTTCATAAACTACATTTGATCATTAACCCTAAAAGAGAACACTTGCCTATCATTCATCAACAACTTTCTACCCATATTCAACTTCCTTTGAGTTTCATTTAACTGAACCCATGAAATTTAAAGCATAACTTACTTGTTGAAGCTTCAAAATCTTCAAACTCTTTAAGATTTCCTAAAACCCTAGCTTTTCTCTTCTTTTTCTCCTCTCTTCCATGACACTCACTTCTCAAATAAGACAACATTTACTTCTTCTTCTAAATTATACTTTTAATAATCATCAAATGTCCATTTTTCCCTCCAATATAAACCTTAACCTTCTAACCTTAAGTGATCTTCCAATTTTGCCCTTATACATTCTTACTTCTTCAATTTAACTTACACCATACTATACTCTAACTTAATCTTAATTTCTCCATTTAATACTTCTAATTCTATCAATCTAAGCAATAAATCCTCCAATCATTGACATGCTAAATTAAACTCCAAACAAAATAATTTATTAAACTTCCATGGATGCCCCAACAATATGTGGCATACATTCGTAGATATAACATCACAAAGCACCTTATCTTAATACTTCCCATTAGAAAAATGAATAAGTGCTTGGAGTTTTACCTTTACCTCACCTCCATCATCTAACCATTGCAACTTGCACAGATGATGATGTCACATAGTAGGTAGTGATAATCTAGTAATAAGATGCTTACTAACATAATTAGTACAACTACCTCCATCAATAATCATAAGGTGTACTTTATTCTTAACTAAACATCTAGTATAGAAGATGTTAGTATGTTGCTCATCACTTAATTCAGGTGGGATTTGTCTATTCAAGGCTTGGATTACCACCAATGCTTCATTAGGCCCTTCAACCTCAAATTCATCAACAAATTCGTCCCCCTCAATACCTTCTTCCTCATCACTTTGAGTTAATTCAGGCATATCATCATACTCATGATCACTAATGTATGTCCCATCCTTTAACAACATATACACCTTTTGGTTAGGACATTGTGATGTTATATGACCCTTACCTAGAAACTTAAAGCAATTGAAAGGTTTTGGCTGGTTTCAGTTTTGACCCAAGTTTGAAGAACTAGCCTTGGACTTATAACTTTAAAGGATATATTTTTATCGACATTGGGGTTGGATGGGTTTCTCTTAGCCCCATTGTTTCCCCATTTATTTTACTACCAATGTACATTGTTAGATTAAGCTTTTATATTAAAAGAAGAAGTGGAAGCATTCTCCTTTATATGCCTATCAGCAATCATGCTTTCTCTAACTAATCATCCATATCAATGTACCCTTACATCTTAACTTTTTGATGAATTGGTTTATTTAACCGATCAAGAAAACAAATTGATGTAATCGATTCATCATCTTTAGTTCTACCTTTGATTATCAATGCCTCCAACTAGTGAAAATATTAAGTTATAGTTATGCTATCTTGCTTTAGTTCTTGTACCATGTTATACAATTCACGAAAATAGGCATTTGGAACATACTTCTTCTTCATTATGCTAGTTCATTCATGGCAAGACAAAATAGTGGGTTCCTTATTCCTTCTACATTCATACATAAAGTTACTATACTAAATAGTGGCATAATTTTGGAATTCAACAATAGTTAGCTTAACTTTCTTTTCTCTAGAAAAATTATGGATGTCGAGAATCCTTTCTACCTTCAATTCCTAATCTATGTAAGCTTCAGGATCAAATTTTCTATGAAATTCGAGAATTTTCAACTGAATAGATCCCAAATTACTATCAACCTTTTTATCTTGTCTATAAGTGAGATTGGAAGTTTCAATTTCTTCCTCGATTTCTTCTTGATATTGATTGCTTATAGAAGCTTTAATACTCCTTAAAGTTTTTAATCTCAGCACCCAACTTCGTTAATTTTTTTTTTACCAATGCCATCAACAAGTCATTATTATTGGACTCTATAGCGTCCTTTTTGGCATGGGCTAAGTTAACATCAAGCTTAGCTTGTCTCCTCCTTATTGTTTCATCAGACATAATACCTACAAAACAAAAAATATAACATCCTTATTTGTTTATTTTCGAACTACCTCCCTTGTGTATAACCTACAGTTACTCTCAACCTAAATGTTTCACTCTTTAATAGGCTTTTACAACAAGATGTAAAATAAAAACTAGAACTTCTACCCCTCCTTCCTTGTTATCTTCTTGAATTTAATGAATAATAAATGCTAATTCTCATGCAAAGTAGCATAAAGAAAATAGGTTAAGAGGTCAAAGAACAAGAATGACTCAAGTATAATTTGCAAAAACAATCTAAAATAAGAAAATAGATTAAAATATTCCACAAATTGGCACAATTTCGGATAGGGATATTTTGTTAATTTTTTTAGGAGTAAAAATATGCAATATAGGTGTCAATTAACAGATCTCATCTAGTACTATCAAATTGATGTGTAGCTCATTCTCAAATTCCTCACGGTTGGAAAGATATGTTAATTTTAAGCTACGAGACCCGTAAAGGAATTAATTCCTAATACAAATAAGATTGACTAAAAGGGGTCAATTTTAGCAATATTGACCTTCCTACTAGTATGGAAATGATAGAAATAAGCAAGTAAGACTTCTTTCTTTGCAAATAAAGTACCTCCTAAATCTGTAATGCCTTTCACAATTATGAAATTTAGTTTCAAAATACATCAACTTCATAGAAGGAAACTTTCCAGGAATTCAAATTTTTTCTTTTCTTCTTTTATTTTTCTTCTTTTATTTATTTTGTTAAACATAAAGGTGGCCAAAGCTACCTAAAGAAAATTTCCACGAAATTAAATTTGGACAACAAATTCGAAACACCTATAAACGAAATTCTCAATATAAAAGAAATCAATCAAGAAATGATTCAAGATTGATTAAGAACTCCAATAATGCAAATTCAAGAGGCACAAAATTATTAACAAAACATGAATCAAGATAACATAAGCTCTGATACCAATTTGATATGAAATTGCGAAATATAAAAGCTTACCCAAGTCTTTTCTTGATTCACCACTTAATCTTTGGCCAAGAAGAATATTCGAACAAGAAGAGAAGAACAAAGTTTGTTTCAAGAGATTTGTATCCCAACCTCAAGAATATGCATAACCCAAACCAAGCAAATTATGAATTGAACGACACAAGATTGAAAGAACAACAAATAAAGATGCCACTAATTAATGAAACAAAATCAATTAGATAAGTCATATATAAAGCATGAAAATTGTGTAATGCATTTTAATTATTCAACAAGAATAATAATAAGGATAAATCTCACAAAATAGTGTCATAAAATTATGTCCCCTAGTGATAACCAAACCTCCCTATATATAGGAGAGGGGTTGACCAAAAATTAAGGAAAAGAAATTACCTTAAACCTATAATTACCTAACCTACTAGGAAACTACCTTTATGGAAACAAGATCTACAAAAAAAATTAGGAAACAAGATCTACTAGGAAACTAACTTATAGGAACCAAGACCTATTAGGAAACAAACTTTGAGAAAACAAGAGATCTTATAGGATTTGGTCAATTTTCCCTTATAAAGAAGGAAAATTACTAATAGTAAATTTATCCATGGGCCTTACTTTTCAAGTTAGGTTGGCCCAACTTCTTCAAGACTTATTAAGTGGACTTGTTTGGACTCCTTAATTGAAGCTTGGACTTAGGATTGAGAATGAGCTTCTTTAATTAAATTATTCAAAGCTCCTTGCACCCTTTTGATTTTAACCTTTGCCCTAGGCCAAAAAATATCCACAAATGGATCTCTTTTAGAAGTTGACAATGAAATTTGAGTTGAAGATCATGAACACTTGAACCATCAATGCCAACTTGAGATGTCACATCACTAGCCCCTTGATCCATATCACTAACAAGTCAGTATAGAAATTAGTCACCATATTTTCAATCAAGATTTTATCAGTTATGTGACACCTATATACCCCTTGGGAGGATATGCGATTTCCACACAATTAGAACCTAACCAATTCAAATCATATGAAACATTTCATACATGCATTCCCAAAAACTCAAGCAAACATACATTACAAACCATCATATGTTATTTTAAAAAAAACATAATATATCATTTATACTGTGCTTATCATAATACATACCATAAATTCAAAAATCAACCTAAATTAAGGTTATTACAAACCTTAAAACAAATTCAAAATGTTTCATTTAACATAAACAACTCAAATGCAAATTTTGACAAACAAAACTCAATCTCCTTTGGCCATTGTGGTTGTTTTGTCCCAGATTTTATAACCTTCTCTTTGAACCTACACGGAGCAAATCCACCGTGCTAAGCATATAGTTTAGTGAGTAAAAACTAAACTATGTGTAACAACAACTAATATTGAATCATGTTATAGCATAAGCATCTCAAACATAATGAATTTTAATAACAGAATTAAACATATAGAATACAGAATTAATTATTAGAATAGGGTGATAACCCATCAGATTAAATTTTTAGATTTGCTTCATATAAAAAATTATCATAGACCAAAATACAAAACGAATTAGACTGCAAATCTATGAACATAAATGGGTAATGGACTTATACAAGAGATACCATATATGGCATCATATATCAGGAGAGAATTAAGTCTCGACACATGAGACACCAAAGTGTCAATAATAGGGCACATCAAAGTGTCATAGGAGCAGTTGTAGACCCTTCTAAACATGCGTATTTAATCGTAATTAGGACTCAACAATTTCCAAAAAAGAACAAGTCCATTTCATATGCAAAAAAATAATTAGTCATTATATTCACATGCATCAAAAATATCAGAAAATCATTGTCCAAAATTCAAAACACAATTAGCATAAATCAAAATCAATTTAGTACTAAGCAAAATAAATTAACATTTTAGCATCCTAGAGATTACTGACAGTAGCTACCTATCGTTTAATGCCTTGAAGTTTCGGTAATATCTAGAGATGGTCGATTTCCTTGCTCTTCTACAAACAATCAAACACAATTTCATATTACCAAATTGCTCATGTAACCGAATAAGCATTCTTATAAATGAACCATGCAAAATGCATAATCAATGACATATCCCAAGTAATCTTCCTTACTAAACTGATGTAAACATCAATTGAATTCCAAAAGTTCTAGAATTCATACTCTCAATTGAATTCCTTACTAAACTGATGTAAACATCCTCAAAATAGACTTTCGGGTCTACTTTGCATGATCATTTAGGTCAAGAAAATGTAATATTTAAGTAACATTTCCTTCTATACAACTTCCCCCTTTATCTTAGGTTTCCTATGATTCCAAGATCATACAATTTGATTCAATATACCAAAAGTTATACTCAAAATATTTTTAACTCTTCTGAAACTACAACTAAATTCTTAACTCAAATTCAAAATAGATTTTAGAGTTCCTAAAACCAGAATTATAATTTCACTTCTTCAAAAAAGATGTAGCCTCATGTCTCTAGTTTAATCATAATTAATAATCATCTCATTTGGAGCTCTACAGATCAGGATATAATCAAAATACCAAAGTATGTTCAGTACTATTCCAACAGGTTTCCTCATTTTCATTCAGTCAATCTTTCCAAATCAATCCATAAGGCTATCAATTTTTATGGATAGGTAGAAAATGTGTTAGGAATCTATTGGTTCAAGAATCAAGTCATTTGGACATCGGGTGAAGAAGTTATAACAAAAATATCAAAGGATATTTAGAAGCAAACTCTTTTAGAAAAAAGTTGTTCTACAAGATCGTGACATCCCACCTACACTTGCGAAGTCGCGATCATGCAGAAGCACTATCATGACTTCGCTACTTATAACAAAAATATCAAAGGATATTTAGAAACAAACTCTTTTGGAAAAAAGTTGTTCTACAAGATCGTGACATCCCACCTACACCTGCGAAGTCGTGATCATGCAGAAGCACTATCATGACTTCGCAACTTTTTTAGAGAAATCGCGATTGTGCATCGTACTGAAGCACAATCATGCTTTCTCTCTTCTTCTCCACCCAAAATTTCTTCTTCTTCTCCTACCATTTTTTCCCATTTTAATCACTTCTAAATCATCTATTATGCATTTCTATACCCAATACAATCTCTAAACAAATCAAATTCAAACTTAGACTTCAAAAATCAAAATCAAAAACTTCATATATATATATACTTTCTCTCTCTACTGCATTTTCATTCTTCTATACTTCTATATTTCATCAATTAACATAGATGACACTTAATCCACTTCTTCTACTTCCATTTAAGCTCATCATCACAAAATAAACCAAAAATCCAAGGTTCAATCTTAAAAATCGAAATTTGTATATTCATCCACACAATTTCCAGTTTCTGCATTTGTTCCATTTTTGGCACTATTCACTTCACTAATTTCTCAGTTAACCCATTCTGAACACCATGGAAGCTACCCATCTTACACACTTCATGCACAAATTTCATTTTCAATCATTCAAACATTATGAAACACATTCACAGAACCTGGAAACTTAAAACTCGACTTACTTGTTTTTCAGAAAAATATCTCCAGCAGTGAGGTTTCGGTGATGGCTGAAAAAGTAAGACTAGAGGGAAGCAAACTAACAGTTGGACTAAATTATTTGAGTTGGGCTAAATTATTTGTTTTACAAGGTATAATATTGATATAAGAATCAAAACCAATATTTTGGCGATGAAGGTTTAGTAGCTTTTCGATGAACACTGCATAATCCGAAGAACAACAACCTTCAGTGATTTTGCCTTCTAACACACATACTTACATGTGTTATTATCATAGTGACACATGGCTTCGTGTATGACTCCCATTTGTCCTTTATATAAGCTACCACATGTCACTCTCCCATTTGTCACATAATCATGTATTTTTCCTAAGTCAAAAATTCAAAATACTCTAAAATTTTGGAAATTTTCTAAAATTCACCAAAATTTTCGAAATAATCATAATAATCTCCAACTAAATTTTTGACACCTAAAAACCACAATTCTCACTTTAATCAAAATTCTAAAACCAATTATACCTTAAAATGTCAATAAATGCATGTATAATTATTTGCATGTGGCAAAAATACATATACATATATAAGTGAATTCTCAAATATGCAAAGCATACTATGCACTGCTAATTCCTCAATATTCTAACCCCTAATATGAGCGTTACAATTCTTCCCTCCTTAAGAAATTTCGCCCTTGAAATTTTACCTGATCCAAATAGATGCGAATACTGAGCTTTTATGGTTTCTTCTCGTTCCCATATATGCTTCTTCAAGTCCATGATGTTGCCATGGTACTTTTACCAAAGGTACTGACTTGTTCCTAAGTTGTTTAACTTCTCTGACTAATATAGAAATTGGCCCTTCTTCATAAACCAAACCTAGTTGTACTTGAATTTTTTGCACTAGAATCTTATGTGTAACATCAGACTGATATCTTCTTAGCATAGAAACATGAAACATATCATGTAACTTGGCCAATTCGTCAAGAAGAGTTAACTAATAAGCTAATGGTCCAACTCTTTTAAGAACTTCATAAGGACCAATGTATCATGGACTAAGTTTACCTTTCCTACCAAATCGAAGTATATTCTTCCACGGGGACACTTTCAAGAACACCTTATTGCCTACAATATCTCTCTTTTTTAAAGTCATCACAAGACTTCTGCCTATCACTGGCAACTTTCAACCTATGTTGAATAATCTTAACCTTTTCTTTACTATCTTTAATAATATCAGGCCTGATAATCTTGTTCTCACTCAATTTAGTCCAACATATAGGAGTTCTAAACCTTCTACCATACAACGCTTCATAAGGCACCATGCCAATGCTTGTCTGATAACTGTTGTTATAAGCAAACTCCATAATCGTCAGATAATATCCCAACTTTTTAGAAACTCTAACTCACAATCTCAAAGCATATTTTCTAATATCTGTATAATCCATTCAGATTGTTCATCTGTCTAGGGATGAAAAGCAGTACTAAACTTAACTTGAGTACCCAAAGCATTTTGCAAACTTTTCCAGAATCTCGAAGTAAATCAAGGATCACGATAAGAAATAACAGATAACAGTACTCCATGCAGTCTCACTATCTCATTCATATATAGGCCTACAAGCCTATTCAAAGAATAGTTAGGAGGAATAGGTAGAAAGTGAGTAGATTTGATAAACTTCCACAATCACCCATAAAGCATCATGTTTCCTTTGAGTAAGAGGATGTCCAGTGACCTAATGGAACTTATTGCTCAGCTTTAACTTACTAACTTGTTAGACATTTATCTACATAATCTATAACATTCCATTTCATAACTGACCACCAGTAATGCTACTTTAGATCTTGATACATCTTCTTTATGCTAGGATGCATAGTAAAGATTGTATTATGAGCCTCAAACAATAGCTTTTTCTTTAGCTCATCATTAACTGGCACACATAACCCATCTTTATAATACAATTCACCATCTCCTTTCATAGAAAAATCAGACTGTTTACCATCCTGAGTAGCTAAGATAAGAAGTTGTAACATATCAGCAGCTCTCTAAGCATCACAAATCTCCTGTCTCAAAGTAGGCCTTGCTTTCAATTGAGCTATTAAAGCTCCATCAGATACAAGTTCCCATTCACTTTGCTTAATTTATAATGCTGAAATAGTCTTTCGACTCAAACCATCAGCCATAATATTATCCTTACCTGGATGATAGTCCACAATACAATCATAGTCTTTGAATAGTTCCAACCAACACCGTTGTCTCAAATTGAGTTCTTTCTGGGTACGCAAATACTTCATACTCTTATGATCTGTGAAAATTCTACACGTTTCACCGCACAAGTAATGCCGCCAAATTTTCAAGGCAAACACTACTGCTACAAGCTCCAGATCATGTGTAGGGTAATTTTGTTCATATGACTTTAGTTGCCTAGATGCATAAGCAACTACCTTTCCATCCTACATTAAAACACAACCCAAACCATTTCTAAATGAATCATTAAACATGACATACTCCTTACCTAAAGTAGGTTGAACCAATACTTCAGTAAGCATACTTTTCAGTTGATCAAAACTATTTTGACATCTATCAGATCATTCATACTTCACTCCCTTCCGTAACAGTTTAGTTAAAGGGGATGCTATTATCGAGAACCCCTTTATAAACTGACGATGATAACCAGCCAAACCTGGGAAACTTCTCATTTCTGTTACATTCTATGGTGGCTTCCAGTTAACAATTGCTTCTATAACAATTGCTTCTATCTTACTAAGATCAACTCTAATCTCATTAGAAGAGACAACCTGTCCTTTGTTCCCAGAAGATGCATGAAAGTCCTCTCGACTGGCTTGTGATATCTTAGACTATCTTAGATGGCAATTGGTTGTCATATGCTCAGTACTGTGACAACGGAAACATGGACCCGTAGCCTTCCAACAAACACCCCAATGATGTGCAGAGCAATGAGGGCAGTCTAGGGCACCAGAACCTCAACCCCTAGAGGGACTCCTACTAGAAATAGTCTATGAGGGAAAGATTTGTCGCCTTCCTCGAGTCATAGATCTCTAATTATTTTCCAGTGCAAAAGTAGTACCTTCGTTGACTCCTTTCTTTCCTGATCGTCTCTTGCTTTTGAATTTTCATAGTAGCTTATACTAACTAATGGTAATTCACTTGTTGCAACAAAGTAAATGCTACCAGATGCTCCTAGATGGAGTCATGCAACCCATCCTCAAACTAATGGCAATGAAACTCCTCAGTGAGTACCAATTCAGGGGCATACTTACTGAGTCGATTGAATTCCCAATCATACTCAGCAACCAATAAGTTTCTCTACTTCAAATTCAAAAATTGCTTTCACTTTTCCTTTATGTAGTCCTCTATCATATACTTAGTTTTGAATTCTTAGGTAAAGAAATCCCAAGTCAGAGGCACCAGTAATTGGGGATTTGTTAGAACAAACTTCCACCACTCGTAGGCTTCTCCTTAAAGGAGAGAGATAGCACAGTGCACCATTTAATTTGCTAGGCAATTGATCTCATCTAACACTGTCTTTACTTTCTCAATCCAGAACACAACTCTTTCATATTCCTCCAAAGGTATCCCAGCAAATTCCTTAGCCCTATACTTCCGCAGTTGATCAGTTGGAGCTTTGGGTGTAGTCATACGTAATGTCATCATATCCTAAGATAGCTTAACTAAAGCCTCTCCCTGAGTTGGAAGAGGAGGTGGCACCTCAACTTCTTCTACATTGACCCCAGATGGTCCAGATATCGATGGACAAGTTTGCTTAGGATGATTACTCTCAGCAATCTCATCAATGGCTTCACGAGATATTTCCATCAATATTTCTCTAATCAAAACATGGGACAAACTGTATTAGGCCAAAACACAACTTTTACACTCAAGTATAAGCAGTAGTTAAGTGTTGGTTAAACCAGAATCACCTAAACTATGCTCTGGTACTAAACATTGTTACACCCATATACCCCCTGGGAGGATATGTAAGTGTCACATAATTATAACCGGAACAATTCAAATCGTACGAAACATTTCATATATGCATTCCCAGAAACTCAAGCAAACATACATTACAAATTATCACATGTGATTTTAAGAAAAAAACATATCATTCATATTGTGCTTATCATAATAGTACCATAAATTTGAAAATCAACCTATATTAAGGTTATTACAAACCTTCAAACAAATTCAAACTGTTTCATCTAACGTATACAACTCAAATACACATTTTGACAAACAAAATTCAATCTCCTTTGGCCATTACGGTTGTCTTGTCCCAGACTTTATAACCTTTTCTCTGAACCTACACGGGGCAAATCTATCGTGCTTAGCATATAGTTTAGTAAGTAATAGCTAAATTATATGTAACAACAACTAATACTGAATCATGTTATAGCATAAGTATCTCAAACATAATGAATTTCAATAACAGAACTAAACATACAGAATACAGAACTGATTATCAGAATAGGGTGATAACCCATTAGTTAAATTTTTAGACTTTCTTCATATCAAAACATATCATAGATCAAAATACAAAATGAATTAGATTGTAAATCCATGAACAGAAGTGGGTAATGGGACTTATACAGGATATACCATAAATGGCATCATATATTAGGAGAGACTTAAGTCTTGATACAGGAGACACCGAAGTGTCAATAACAGGAGACATTGAAGTGTCACAGGAGACACGAAGTGTCACAAGAGCAGCTGTAAACCCATCTAGACATGCGTATTTACCCATAACTAGTACTCAATAGTTTTTAAAACAAAATAAGTCCACTTCATGTGCAAAAAAAAATTAGTCATCATATTCATTTGCATCAAACATCTCAAACAATAATTGTCCAAAATTCAGAACACAATTAACATAAATCAAAATCAATTCAGTACTAAGCAAAACAAAGTAAGGTGTTAGCATCCTAGAGATTACTAAAAATTGCTCCCTTTCGTTTAATGCCTTGAAGTTCCGGCAATGTCTGGAGATTGTCGATTTCTTTACTCTTCTATATAGAATCAAACATAATTTCATATCACTAAATTGTTCATGTAACTAAATAAGCATTCTTATAAATGCACCATGTAACTTGCATAATCAATGACATATCCCCGAGGAAATTTGCTTACTAAACTGATGTAAACATCAATTATATTCCAAAAGTTTCAAAATTCATACACTCATTTACTATTTCCTCTTTTTCCTCAAAACAGAATTTCGAGTCTACTTTGCATGATCATTTAGGTCAAGAAAATGGAATATTTAAGTAACACTTATTCCATACAACTGCCTTACGTTTCCAATGATTCCAAGATCGTACAATTTGATTTAATATACTAAAAGTTTTACTCAAAAGATTTTTGACTATTCTAAAACTACAACAGAATTCTTAACTCAACTTTAGAATAGATTTTAGTGTTTTTAAAACCATAATTACAATTTTGCTTCTTCAAAAAAGCTGTAGCTTCATGTATCTAGTTTAATCAAAATTAGCAATCATCTCATTTGGAGCTCTATAGATCAAGATATAATTCAGTAAAATATTCCAGTTCATACTATTCCAATAGATTCCCCAACTGTCATTCAATCAATCTTTTTCAAATCAATCTATAAGGCTATAAATTTTATGAAGAGGTAGAAGAATGTGTTAGGAATCTATTGGTTCAAGAATCAAGTCATTTAAACATCGAGTGAAGAAGTTATAATAAAAATATCAAAGGATATTCAGAAATAAACTCTTTCAGAAAAAAAAAAAAGTTGAAAGTCACGATCGTGCATCCCACCTACACCTGCAAAGTCACTATCGTGCAAAACATGATCGCAACTTTGCTGTTTCTTCAGAGAAATCGCAATGGTGTTGAAGCACGATCATGCTTTCTCTCTTCTTCTCGACCCAAAATTTCTTCTTCTTCTCCTACCATTTTTTTTCATTTCAATCACTTTTAAATCATCTATTATGCATTTCTATACCCAATATAATCTCTAAACAAATCAGATTCAAACTTACATTTCAAACATCAACAATTCAAAACTTCATATATATACTTTCTCTCACTACTGCGTTTTCATTCTTCTACACTTATATATTTCATCAATTAACACATAAGACACTTAAACCACTTCTTTTACCTCCATTTCAGCTCAACAACACAAAATAAATCAAAAATCCAAGCTTCAATCTTAAACATCAAAATCTGTATATTCCTCTACACAATTTCCAATTTCTGCATTTGTTCCATTTCTGGCACTATTCACTTCATTAATTTCTCAGTTAACCCATTTTGAACACCACTGAAGCTACCCATCTTACACACTTCATGCACAAATTTCATTTTCAATCATTCAAACATTTCAATCCAGTAGTGAGGTTTCGGTGATGGCTCAAAAAACAAGACTAAAGGGAAGCAAACTAACAGTTAGGATAAATTATTTGTGTTGCAAAGTATAATACTGATATAAGAATCAAAACTAGTATTTTGGTGATGAAGGTTCAGTAACTTTTCGATGAACACCGCATAATCCGAAGAGCAGCAAGCTTCAGTGATTTTACCTTCTAACACCTGTACTTACGTGTGTTATTATCATATTGACATAAGGCTCCATGCATGACCCCCATTTGTCCTTCATGCAAGCTGCCATATATCACTCTCCCATTTGTCACATAATCATATATTTTTCTTAGGTAAAAAATCCAAAATACTTCAAATTTTTGAAAATTTCCTAAAATTCACCAAAAATGCCAAAATAATCTTAATAGTCTCTAAGTAACTTTTCAACACCTAAAGACCACAATTCTCATTTTAATAAAAATTCTAAAACCAATTATACTCGAAAATGTCAATAAATGCATGTACAATTATTTGTATGTGACAAAAATACATATGCATATATAAGTGAATACTCAAATATGCAAAGTATACTATGCACTGCTAATTCCTCAATATTCTAACCCTTAATATGGGGTGTTGCAAGTCACAAACTAGTCATTATTATCAAACAAGCAATTTTTTTGTTAAAATTCTTTCTTGCCAAGATTGAATGATGAAAGAAATTGATATTAGAATCCCCCTCTTTTACCCACATATTCCTTACCTTTTGTATAATCAAGGAATTATGATCTATAAGATCCCTAGTTTAATTCTCAAATTTTTTGATCTCTTCATAATGAAAATCATGATTATAAGGAGAAAGATAGTTAGCATTCTAAACTTCACTTAGTTCATCCTTAGCCTTTTGTAGCCTATATGCTTTAGGAGGGCCTTCAGAATTGAGGAAATGCTTTAATTTGTTTCTAAAAATATGTAGTCTCCTCAAAATGTGATAAGATTTATAACCATTGATATTATTCCCTAAAACATCCTTAACCAAATTTATGAACCCTCCTTGTTAGAGAGAAAACTAAAAAGCCTAAAAGGGGCATTAAGCTTCCTCATGGGGGAAAAATCTTCAATTTCCAGATAAGAGTGATCTAAGCAAAAGAGAGGACCAATCATAATATACAAGCTAGGGAAACACCTCATCCAACTTTGATTAGTCATAATTCTATCAATATTTTTCCTGATTAAGGCTCCACCCATTTGCTTATTGCTCTAGGTGGAAAGATTCCCAAACAAAATTCAAGTCAGTGACCTCAAGCTTGGTAATCACCATATCTAACTCCTTACCTAAGTTGGAATGATTAATTCTGTCACCCTAAGCATCAAAAGGAAGCAATAAATAATTGAAGTCATATGTTATGATCCAAGGGCCTATCATTGAGTTGCTAAATTTTGATAGATCATCCCATAATTTAACTCTTTGAAACTCAAAGTTGGAAGCATATATAATGGAAATTTCAAAGAAAATATCTAAAATTTTCAACTTGCAATTCAGATGCACAAACTAAACTGAGCTACTTTAAAATGTCTCTTTAACTCTCTCTCTATTGTAAGCATAGATTATTCTCACACTGTAATGATGTTCATGGTTAGAGCCAAAATTGCATTCTTTTCCAAGGAATTTCATTGAGTTCCAAATTTTGTAAGCCTTTATTGTATTCTCTAGTAGTCCTCCAATTATAAGATGTTTCTCCAAAATGATATCTTTGACATCATACCTTTTAAATCATTCGTACCCTTTATATTTCAAAAAATCATTTATTAGTTGAGGGGCCAGTCATGCACCCCCTTAGGTTTTCTACCCTTCCTTCTAGATTTCCTAATAGTACTTAGAGATAATAATTCTAATTACTCTAGGTCTGAATTCCCTAGTTTTTCAAGATTAGGACCCTCCTCCTCTTTTACATTATAGTTAGAAGCCAATTTCAATATTTCTAGCATTTCATCTTCCCTTGTTTCATTATGCTTTCCTTTATGTATTAGGATATAGTCTTGTTCATCTTTTGAAATTTCCTCAAACTTGTCTATCAACTTAGTTAAACTTTTCTCGTCTAGAGGTGGAGCTAGGCCATACTCAATCTCTATAAGTTCAAGATATCTCTTAGAAACAAATTTTTTTCTCTTTTGTTTTCCACTCTTTCTTTCTTATTTATGGCTTCCAATTATAACAAAGAGGAATTTCATCTTTTATTAATTGTCCATCCAGAAATATTTTCATTACAGGCAAATCCTTTGTTAATTCCTCCTTCGAGTTCACCTAAACAATTATTCTAGCAAAACAAATTTTTTTCAAGCTTACCAGTGGCTGAATCAAAAGTAATTAGTATCCCCACAAAGCTTGCAAGAAAGCTCATTCCATCTAGGATCTAATACTTAGTGGAATATTGTGGAAGTTAGTCTACAATGGGATAATTTCTATTTTAGAATTGTCAATTTCAAGTCTAGGAACCCATTTTTGGAAAAAAACATTGATTATACCCCAATGTGCCAGGGTTTAGCTTCCATTACCTTGCTAAGGTTGTCACTATCTATGAATTGAAAGAGAAATGTGTCTTCTTTAGTGAGCAAGACCTTGTTTAGCCTTTTACTGCCTCATTTGACATATGCCTAGTTTTGAATTTGTAGGAATGTAGGTCTTTTATTAAGAAAGTAACCCACCATCATGTTCTCTAAATATTTTTCTCCCTCTTTAGCATCTCCAGAGGAGGAGTAACAATGCCTTGATTTACAGTTGAGAGGAAATGCTTCGGTTTCTCCCTCGAGGTGTTGGAGGCTACCATATTACTTTAAATTTTTCTTAAATTTAGCTTACTATTTGTATAAATGAAACTAACCTCCTTTGGAGTGGGAAACTAGCATACCTCCCAGTAGCCATATGGATGGTTGGGGGATGAAAGACTCCTCGATGTGCCTCCTATTGAGGCATCCATTAGTTATCCCAAAGTAACAACTTACCTACTACTTCAATAGTTACTTGCCTGAAATGGAAACTCCATCCCTTCTTCAATGTCTTCTTAGAATCTCCTCATAATCACATTAGAATTGCTATACAAATAGAAATGTTAAAATACAACTTCCAAAAGATTGCTTGCTCTATAAGGATCTATTTATTAGATCTTAGTTAGGTATAATTGGTATTTAATTTGAAATATTTGTAGTTTTAATTAAATTTTAATTAAAATTATAATTTCTTTTAAATTAAATTACTAAAATGTCCTAAACTTATTATAAATAGGTTTAAACTGTAATGGAGCTAGCACATCTTGCTTAACCTTCTCTGCAATGGTTGTAGAGTTCTCTTAACTTGTTTTGTAGATACTGTTAGAGGCTGGACACTTACAGGACTATGGTAGTTAAGATGGAATAATTTTGAAAATTGTTTAAGTTTTGAAATAAGGTATGAATTAAGATTCATATTTTATTATAAAGTAGTTATATAATTATTCCATTATTCACGGGATCAAATCTTAACCTCGATTTCCTAATACTGGCATTAGATCTAGGTTGGAAAAATCCAATGAATAAAGATTCATGGATTTGGGTCAAATCAATAGGTAATTAATGAAGAAACTCAAATGGCTTCGAATAAGTTATAGGTTGAGGGAAGCTAGTTCAACATGGATAGATCCACTTGTTAAGGGGAGGTGTTGAAAATTTACAAGTGGAGTAACCTATATCAGAAAGAGATAAGGATGAAGTGAGTTATATATAAGGATTGGAATTATAACCCATTATCGTAAGGTTTTAGGTTCATATATGATGTCCTAGTTATATATGGGCTCATTTGGACCTAGGTTAATTTCTCCACAGGCCACCTCGAGACCCTTCAATAATATCAAAACCAACTCTAATTCTATGATTTGAAAAAAAAATTTATTGTTATTGATTTTTAATTATGGAATTGAAATTATAAACTTTAAAAATTAGAACAAATGGAGTATCCTACATCGAAAAGAGAAATAACGATGAAATGAGTTATATTCGAGGATAAGGCTCATAACCATTACCTTAAGGTTTTAGGTTGAGATATAATGTCCTAGTTTTATATGGGCTCACTTGGATATGGTTCAATTTCTTCCTAAAACCCTAAAAATCCTTAAGTGGTCAACTTTAATTTTATGATTTGATTAAATTGTTTGATTGTTATTGACATTTAATTATGGAATTGAAATTATATACCTTAAAATTAGAGTGAGATTTGATTAATAATAATTTGAAAAGTTCATATTAAAAATTTTAAAATCCTAAATTCAATTTAAAATTGAAATTACAATAAGATTGTAATTAGATATCCAAAAACTAAACTTGACATGATAAGAGTTAACATGCACACATAATATGTAAACAAAAATTGTTCATAAATAAGAACTTAGAAAGTGAGAAACCCAAAAGCTTGAGACCAATGTCATGAAAAACTAATCACTAAGAATAAGATTGCTTTTAGAGATTGATTAAAACATGCCTTTATTATGATTGCTTGGTCTTCATTGAAGTAAGGAGATGCTTTTGAGCTTTTAGGTTTGAGTGCCTCTTGACAATGGTAAAAAGATGCCTTCGCTAGTTACATGATGCTTCGACGACAACAATGGTTACTGGTTGTTGAAGGGCGATAAGGGCGATAAGAGGATGTTGCTAAACCAAGAACAAGGCTTGTTTAGGGATAAAATTAATGTAATCATAATAAATTTATTTTTCAAGTATAAAATATTGTGCTTTAGACTTTAATAAATTAAATTTTATATCAAACAAAATTTAAAAATTTTTTAAAATTCAAAAAAATAAATTCATAATTATTTCAATTACTTTTCTTAATATGAATAAAATTAATAATTAAATTGATTCCTATTTAAATTCACAAAAATTATGTCTAAGTTGAAAAATAATTATATTTAGTTAGATTGAAATTAATTAATTAGACTCATAAAATTAAGAAAAGAATTTTCTTCAGTAATTAAAAAAGGTCTTTCTTAGTTAAATTTTATTTATTCAATTTGATTAAGTTAATTTAAATTTATAATTTTATTTTTAGAAAATTATTATTTTATTTATTTGGAAATCGTTTATTTATGAATAATAATTTTGTTGTTCTATTAGAAAAGATATTTCTCTTGATTAAATTTTGAAAAATGTTTTCATTTATTAATTGAGAAAAATATGCATTTTTTAATATTTTGAAAATTAGTTTTCTAATTTATTAAAACTATTTTTAATTAATTACGAAAATAATTTCTAAATAATTAAATAAAGAACTTTCCTAATTAAACTAAAATACTTTTATTTAATTTGAAAGATTTCCAAATAAGAAAAAGTAATTTCTAATTAGAGTAGAAATATTTTTCTAATTGAATTAGAATGTCTTACTTGTTAAATTTTGAAAAAGTAGTTTTTCTAAATTATAGTAAGTAAAAAGTATAATTTATTGAAATTTGTTTTCAATTAAAGGAATCAAGACAATTAGAAATAGTTTATATTTAGATTTTAAATTTGTTTTCAAATCAAATCAAATTTTTATTTGGAATCGAAATTTAATATATTTAGAAATCAATGGATTTATTCTAATTTAATTGTCCAAAGAGTCCGAAACATTATTTTAGATAATAAAGATCAATAACTAGAATGAAATGATGCTTAATATTTTATGCATATAATTTGATTATAAGTGCATAAGTTGTATATTTTAATATACAATTGATATATTATGCATGTTGAATTGAATGTTTTATATGTATGATATTTGACATGCAATTTTTTGTTTAATAGAATTATATTGTTAGCTAAAATATTAGGTACATGTTGAGAACGTGATTTTCTATCTTCCATTGTTATATTTTGTTATTGTTAGGCTTGTTAAGTAAAGTCAAGGTTGCTTCAATTGGAATAAGTTTAGTCTTATAACAGTAGCTCCTACTTAACTAAATTAGTGTGATTTGGATGAGCAAACTCATGATCACATGAAGTTAGAGTCAAGGTTGGTAATAACATATAAGATATGTTTTGGCAAAAGTTATCACCTAATAGATCTAGGAGTTATATGATATGTGGTTGATAAAGTTGTTATTTACCTAATCAAGTTTAGTTGGTCTATTGAGCAAACTCAAGGATAATTAAATTTGAATAAGATCCTAGCCCACTAGAAAGATTAGAGTAATCTTTTTGAATATTAGTGAGAGCAATTATTTTGAATAAAATAGTAAGAGTAACCAAATATATAACTGAAGTCTTAATCTCATTTAGTAGTTTTGACATATAATCAATTACTTTCTTTTCTTACATTTATATTTTTATTCTAGGTAGAATTTATCTTGTTTAATATAGTTAATACTAAGAGTTAATGAAATAAATTTCTTAGGCATAGGATTATGTTTGAGAAGAGTTCTCAAAGTTGAAAAAGAAAATTGTATGCCCATTATGCAATTTTGTTTTTAATCCTTATTAAGGATTTAGTGTTAAATTTTTAAAGATATGTCAAAATCATATGGATGACAAAATGTATTGATATTTTGAGTTAACAAATGTATCATAAACTTTGATGACAACATGTAAGATGTATTTCAACACCATGATAGCAAGATGCAAGAGGTTGCATAGAGTAGAGCTGAAAGGTATAATATCTTGATAAAATTGTTTCATTCAATTTAGCCTACTAAAAGCATAATTGTGGACTACAATTAAAGGCTTTATTATAGTATGATAATAGTTGTCATAAGAAGTAAATGATTGCATGACTTTTCTTTCCTATATGTAATATGATAGAGATCATATGTATTTCTAATTCATGCTTTTGAGGATTTAATACTAAATTCTGATTCAACATTACTACAGTGTTCAAAGCAAGATGAAAATAGATTAATGCGTAAAAGTAGTTGATCTAAGTTTATACAAATAGTTTGTATGTGTTGGATCAAAGGAGACTTATGCTTAATATAAGTGGCAAGAATACAAAGTTGGATAATCGAGACTATTCTTTTATACCATATTGATTAAATCAACATGATTAGAAACATAAATTTACATACAAGGATATATCTATCCTTTTAATTATAAATTGTATGACACTTGTTACATTCAAGGATAACCAAATCAACATTTGGTAAAAGGATGATAATGGTATTAAATTTTTAAATTTATAAATGTGGTGTATTTGATGGAATAATAATTCATAAAATGATGTTTATTATATTTTATTAGTATTACTAATGAATTTATGTGATACAATCATATATATTAAATGAAATATTGATTTAAAAATTTAAATTATTTAAATGTAAGTAGAAATTAAGCCTTGAGAATCATGAAGCTCTTCGATAAGATCAATTTTGTGAGTATAAATTTTGTATTATCTATAGAGAATAAAATTCTTTGGTAAAAACCTTTACAATAAAATTTCATAAAAGTATGGATTTATATAAGGAGGAAAATACAACATGAGATAATGAATAATGCAATATTATTTCTTCTATAGCTATGCCTAGTATAATGACTTACCTCTAATAGTTCTAGTCAAATCAATTTGCAAGATTTCATATTAGATATGAAACACTAAGTCTTTGAAAGAGTCAAAGCTAATGATTTAAGGATGTGATCCTTGATTGAAGCATGCATTATCCGTTAAGTTTAGAACTAAATTTGGAGGGAATGAAGTATCCAAAAGGTTAGATATAATCTTACAGACCTATTGAACAAACTATTTGTTTCAATAAATACTTATAAGAGAATGGTTTTCGAAATAAGTAGTAGGAGTAAAATGGAATTTGAAAAGTTTAAATCTCATAACAGTACATCTAATTAAAACTAGTGCCTTTATGAAAACATTTGATGTATAGTTGGAAGGTTATAAGACATTAAAAAATTAACTTTCATAATGAACTCAAAGAGTTTTTTTGGAGATGAATGTGAATTGATCATGTCTACAAGAAGGATAGTTGGAATATAATTGTCCTCTTCAATGATAGTATGTAGAGATATACTGCTTATAAAGAACAATTCTAAGCTGCAATTGTTACAAATATAATTATCCAGGAATAGCTCTTGTTGAATATGAAACATGATAACTTAATTCAAGGAATTAGATACATAAAGATAGATTATAAGTTGTTTACCTATTCTAAGTCTAAGTATATAGATAATGTACTAAAGATGTTTCGTATTTGAGATATTTGATACTTGTGAAGTATTAAATATATTTATTATTCTATGTATGAGTTGATATTTGGGTTTAAGGTTATATGGATATTAATTTTAAAAGTAAATCATAACTAAAGGATATTTACTTAGAGAAATATCATTTTAAGAATGGAAAAATTCTAATGTTCTAGTGGTTGGTAACTAAGCCATAATACATTTTTCATTTAGTGGAAATGATTAAATGGATCAATAAGTTTGAGGCATGTTGATTGTACCAAAAAATAAAACCTAACTCTGCACAACTAAATTTATAGCAATGGTTAGTAAGGATCCTATCCATAGAGAATGTACGTGTAGCTTTTATAGTGAAAGGAATCGATGTTTAGGATAAGGGGTTTTGGTTGGTTTTTAATAACGAAATGAAGTATAATTGAACAACTGAAAGCAATTTAAATCAAATAGTGAGAAAATGATAAAATTGATGAATGAGTTTGGAATCCAACTCTTGGCTCAATCTCAGTCTACACACAAATAAGCACACTTAATCATTTTGTTGATCTCATACCTTTCTTAGAAACTATTAATCATAGGTTAAAAGTAAGCTTTGGTAACCCTGATTTTCCTTTCAGTCATGTTTAATTAGAATAAACTCTTTGACTAAACCAAGCTATCCAATAACCTAGAATAAGCTCTCCAGATTTAATATGACAGTTACATCACAAACTAGAAAAATAAATTAATCTAGATAACAATCGCACAAACTCGGGTTATTTAACTTATGTTACTTTATTCCTAATGATTCTTCACCATTAGTTTACTACAAACGAATTGAGAATACAATTATTAAATATTGTAGTCCATATTGTGGCAATGGGTTCATACATAAACAATCTATTGAGAATGAGAATGTTGATCATCCATATGTGAATACCCAAAACAATAAGCAAAGAATAACATAAACAATCTCAAAAGAGAGCGAGAATCAAGAATACATAATGAAGGGATGGTCAGATGGGATCTTTGGCTTTGATTTCACCTTTAAACCAAAAGGAAGAAGACTAGCCCTCTATGGATCTCGAAAAAATGAGTTTTTTGCCTCCTTTCATGCTCCAAAAAAAATTATACCCTCATTAGCCACTCACACATCTATTTATATATATATACACGACTAGATTTCTAGGGAGATGCACGGTTAGATGCATGGCCATGCATCAAACTGTGCATCATAATAAAAATGCCACCATCAAATTTATGCATGACTATGCAAGTGGATGCATGGTTGTGCAACTTGCAGACTATGCTAATTCTTCATTTTCTTGTCTCATCTTCACCCTAATCCATCTCCTTCTTATTCCATAAAGACAAATGAGTTTAAACATCAAGAGGATAGCTCAAGAATTGTTCTTTTAACCCATTTTAGTTCTTATGCTTCCAACTTGTACCTAAAACCAAATGTGAACCAAATTGAGAATGTGCTTTAAAGCCATTTTAGTTTATGTGCTTCCAACTTGTACCTAAAACCAAATGTGAACCAAATTGACTATCTTAAGCACTTCATAATATTAATCGCTAAGTATTAAGGGGTGAATATATAAAAAATAAAGCACATATCAAGTTCTCCCACACTTAACTTTTGACTATCCTCAGGTAAAGCAACAAAGTGAAAGTCACAAAGTAAAACACTTTCACATTTTCCATATTTATTAGGAATAGATAGTCATAGAAAAAGAGAAATAACTTTCAAATTTATAGTTGGAACGCAACATTAAATGCCTCTACTCATGATTAATCAACAATCATTCCCCTAAAAAACTGAGCAATCTAGGAGTAGACTTTGACAAATTTTGTTTAAAAATAAGATAGAATTTTAGGTACACTTAAACACCATTCATGATCAAGACATTCACGACTTTGCATATCATTTTAGTTCTTCACCACTATGGTTCAAATGTATAATCATAAATCAAAGGACTTTTAAAGTGTAATGTGGGTAAAGGTTAACGAGAGATGTATTTGGATAGTGTAGTGGAAAACCCATCAACGCTAGTGAGGTAAGAGTAATACTCAATGTAACATAAAGAGAAAAAACTAACATTCACTCAAAACTAGGTACCATCAGTTATGATGAATGCAAAAACTATTTTTCATAGCTTAATAAAAGCCTTCACACAATAAATCATTTGAAGCATAAACCACTCACAAAAAATTGATGATAAACAATACTTTGTAACTATAAGGAGTGACCTTTCAAAACAACATCTACCTTATTCACATTATAATCAAATCACCCTTTCCATATAACTTTAGGAAGAAAGACTAATCATCAATAACTTTCCAACACATATGCATTTCCTCCTTGATTTTTTATTTAAACATATTTTGTATTTTATGTTCTTTTTTCTCTTTTTTAAAAAAATTGAAAGAGCTACATAAACAACATAATGCATTGATAAGATAAAAAAAGACATTCCAACAATTATAGTCAACCCATATGTGTCCACACCCCTATACTTATACTCTTGTGCATCCATAATCATCATCAATTAAAAAATGCTCCACTAGCTTTACAGTTTACGTAAGACATTTGGTTAGGTCAAAGGCTTGCAATGTGTTATCACAAAGAAAAGGCTAAAAAGCTTAATGGGGCTTAATAAAAGAAAAAATCATATCAATAGGTGATCAGTGTAAATTATACTATGTTTTGATAGATGTTTAAGGGTGTTTTTAAGTATTTGTTAAATAATTGTCATGTAAATAGGCTTAGAATTATGTTATTATTAGTGTTTGTATAGTTTTGAGCATGATTTGGATCTTAATTTTATGTTTCAAGAGGTGTGTGATGTGTGTTTTAGTATATGGAAATAGGTAATTGAAGAAAAGAGAAGAATTGGAAGTATGGAAGAAGGTCACAATCGTGACTTGCTTATCACGATCGTGACAGAGAGTGTAAATAGTAATTGCAGTAAATTTCAGCTTTTCCAACACGTGACTCTTTTTGTAATTTTAACATTTTGGGCCTACTTTTGGAACCAAATTAAGTGGGTAAACACTATAAATAACCCTAGAAGCCTCAAGAACTATTTAAGAACATAAAATTCTCAAAAAAGAGCAGCCTCCATCTTACCAAATTGAGATTAATCCAAGGAAGATCAAGAGGAGCATTAGTTGTCTAGCATTTTCTAGATCCAGAGATTTAGCTCCAAATCACATTTTTCTTTCTTTCCTTTGTTATTTTAATTAAACTCGATGTGTGAACTGGATTGGAAGATGTTATACACATTGATGATGTTTTACTTTCATATTAAGATTTGTTCTTGACTTATTTTTTGACTGGAACACTTTTGATTTTAATACAATGTTTTGGGTGTTGTAATATTGGTGTTTGCTTATACTTCGACAACAAATTAAGAGGGTAAGTTGATAGTAATATAATTAGGTTAGATAATGAGAGTTAAAAACCAAATAAGTCAGGCAAATATCAATTTGATAATCATACAAAGAGAGATCTTACGTGAGAACTCAATAATCCAATAGATTGTTTAAGAACTAGTTGAAAACATTCGGTTGTTTTTGTTAAGTGAGAAATTGAAAATTTGGAATTTTGTCATCAATCAGGGATTATTAATTGTGGTTAAATGATTAGGTCTTTACAGAGAACAATCAAACCCTTAAGAAATATAGGATCAACGCCAAATTGAATAAAAAATGGTCAAGGGAGCAAAATGATGATAGAACGAATCCTATACTTTCATACTTGATCATCCTTGTTTTATTGTGACAGCTTAATTATTAAGTGGTTTGTGCTCAATTTTATTAGATTGTTTAATTTTTTAATTTTATTTTCTCCCAAATCATATTTCACAACCTTAGACAAAGTTAGGTTCATTTAATTTTATCTAATTCCTCGTAGGATAGACACCTCAATTACTACAAGTTTATAATCCATATACTTACGAAATACCGAGGCTTTTACATAAGGTAAAACTTGTTCAGTAATAAGTAGGCTATTTGGTTAATGTAGGTTATAAAATAAAGAATGACTATATTATTTTCACATTAATGCATGTGATAAAAATGTGGTCTTGAATAGAAAATAAACATCATGTCATGAAGGTCACATATGAACAAAAGACAATGAGACTGATATGAATATGTCAATCTAAAAAGACTCAAATCTCACTGGCTTGCCACTAGTCACTACTCTTCTGAAGATAATGTATATTAACCAATCACAAAATTAAAATTACATGTCCAAGTTGCCATGAATTTATCTAATTGATTCACTCTCTAATTATGACTATATAGTCCTAAAAGCAATAGAAAAGAGAAAATGTTTGTTTTTTGTTCGATTTTTTAAAATACGAAAGAAAAACACATAAGTAACAAAAAACTTAAAAATGTGCATGAAAACTAATATCCTCACTCTCACACTTAAAACTTACATTGTCTTCAATTTTGTTAAGTCAAGTAGACTTCACTTCTATTAATTTTGGTGACATTCAAATACTAATAATCTTACAAATATATGAATTGTTTTGATAAGTTTGTTAAGTGTGTAGAAAAATATAAGTAACACTTATTCATCCCAAACGATACGTCAGCAACAGATAATACACATCATCACAGACAAAGTGAAACTACAGACAAAGTGCAAATAATAGATGAAGCACAAACAACAGATGAAGCACAAATAATAGACGAAGTGTAAATAATAGACGAAACAAAAACAACAGACGAAGTGCAAATAACAGACGAAGCATATATAACAGACGAAGCATAAATAACAGACGAAGTGCAAATAACAGATGAAGCGCAAACAATAGATGAAGCGCAAAACAATAGATGAAGCACAAACAACAGACGAAATGACAATATTAGATGATATAAAAAGGAAGATACTCTAAAATGCCAGACAGTTAGTTAGTTAGAGTTAATTACAAAACTCAACTAAATAACGGTCTCTTGAAGATTCAAGAAGCAGTTTTCAAGAAGACAGTGGAGACTTAGGCTATAAATACTAGTCCTAGTCGAAGACTAAAATAATTTTTTACTTACAAGAGAGAAAACTATGATTGTATAATACTTAGAAAAAATTCTATATTCAAAGTGCAAAACAAGAGAGCGAATCCTATTATAACGTAAAGCTCAAGATATCTTTCTTAGAGAGACTGTAGCCTGGAGAGGCTAAGATAACATAAAGAATACTTTGTCAAAGAGACCTGAAGAGGCTCTAGAAGGAAAGAAAGAATACTTGTAAAAGTTGAAAAGTATAGTGAAATCTCAGACAAACTCTGAGGATTGGATGTAACCCAAGGTTTGGGGTGAACTAGTATAAATCGCGGCATCTATTCTCTAAGTCTCATACTTTAATTTTCTTATTGTTAGACGAGTAGATAAAGTTACTTGCGATTTCAATACTTATCAATTTTTAGTAAAGTGTTTTTGGTATTCATCTGATAATTGTAAAGATATTCAATAAATCTCAAAAGATTAACAATTTTGAAAAGATTACACAATTCAACCCCCCTTGTGTATTTTATATACTTTACGTGATTCCTATATTAACAAGTGATTTACTTTAGTTAGTATCAGAGCTCGGTTTCCAAGAGCCACCTTTAGAAAGTGAGGACAAAGATCCATGGCTAAATCACATGTTTTTATAGTTGAAGGTGCCTTGGTCACAAGACCTCTTGTGTTCAATGGTGAGGATTATCATTATTAGAAGGACAGGATGCGATTTTTCGTAGAATCCACACATATTAATCTTTGGGATATCATCAAAAATGGACCATACACACTAACAGATGATGACGGCAATATCATTTCTTGTAATAGATGGTTAGCCGATCAGAAAGCTCAATTTCAATTAAATTCAAAGGCCAAGTTCTTTCTGAGTTATGCCCTAAACAGAAGTGACGATAAGGTTCATAGATAGGAAACTGCAAAGGAAATGTGGGACACATTATCCATCGCACATGAAGGCACAAATCAAGTGAAAGAGTCCAAGATCATCATTCTTGTACATCAATATGAGTTGTTCAAGATGAAAGAGAATGAGTCTATTGATCAGATGTTTGGACGATTTCAAACTATTGTTAATTGATTTAAAGCTCTTGGGAGAATCTATGATAATCAAGATCGTGTCAAAAAGATTCTCAGGAGTCTTCCTAAAAGATGGAGACCTAAAGTTATAGCAATACAATAAGCTAAGGACTTAAGCGTGTTGAAGCTAGATGAATTTCTTGGTTCTTTGAAGATACATGAAGTAGAGCTTGGTTCAAAAGATAAACCTAGAAGAGACAAATCTATAGCATTAAAAGTTGGTTAGAAGAATCAAAAGAACCAGAGAAGTAGAATTACATCTTCAAAAGCATTAAAGATTGAAAAAATCAAGAATGATGATGCCAGTGAATCTGATCAAGAGTCAAGTGAAGAAGATGATGAACTATTCTTCCTTTCAAGAAAGATTAGAAGGATGTGGACAAAGAAAGCAAAAGGAAATAAAGATTTTTCTTTTGAGAAAAATAGCAAAGACGAAGTCAAGAATGAGAAAACTTCTATCGTATGCTATGTGTGCAACAAACTAGGACACTACAAGTCTGAATGTTCATTGCTCAAAAGAAAACAGAAGAAAAGTAAAGAAAACAAAAAAGGCATAATGGCAACTTGGGAAGATTTGGATTCGTCCGAATCTAATTATGACTCAGAAGCATCAGTATAAGCAAATATATGCTTAGTAGCTGAGAAGAAATGTGACGATGAGGTAACTTCTAATTCTATTGAACCGCAAGAAGCATATTTAGAATTGTTAGAAGATTCATATGCTATATTAAAACAATATAAGGCTTTAAAAAGGAAATTTGCTGAAAACATAAAGAACACGAAAGTGTTGGAAAAAGAAATATGCCTTAAGAAACAAGTAGACTATATGAAAAAAAGTAACTGTAGATAGATCTGACGAAATTAGTCAATTGAAACAAAGGATTAATAGTCTTTCAGCAGAAATATCAGCATTTACTGAAAGTATAAAAAAGATGAACGATATGATTGGAAAATATAGACACCCGAATGATAAGAGTGATTTAGGATTTACTAATAGCAATGTTTGTTATGATAAGAGTTCTATTCCTAATAGGAAGCAAAAGAAACAATTTTCTTATTATTATTCGAGGAATAATTGTGAGAATAACCCCAAAGGACACAAGAAAATATGGGCACCTAAGAAAGACATAATACATATTGTAGATCTCCCTTCTTGAAAAAAGCAACCAACACCAATGGTACTTGGACAGTGGATGCTCGCGACACATGACGGGAAAAAGGTCTATATTCCTAAACATCTAAAATAAGCAAGGAGGATCAGTAACTTTTGTAGACAACTAGCAGGGCAAAATAGTTGGAATCGAAAAAATTGGTAAAGATTCATTTACGTCTATTGATAATGTTCTGCTAGTTGAAGATTTAAACATAATCTAATTAGTGTAAGTCAATTATGTGATTCTGGCTTTGAAGTATCCTTTAATCAAAATTCTTGTGTAGTTAAAAACAAGGATAATTCCATATTCTTTTCTACCAAGAGACGAAACAATCTCTATAAGATTAATTTAGAAGATTTGAAAAGTCAAAATAGTTCATGTTTTATTTCAAAAGATGAGGAAAAACTAATTTGGCATAAAAAGCTAGGTCATGTTAGTTTTAAACATATTTCCAAGTTGGTTCGACATGATTTGGTAAGAGAATTACCAAAAATAAGTTTTAACAAGGATTTCTTTTGTGAGAGTTGTCAAAAAGGAAAACAAGTTAAAAAAATGTTTTTCTTCTAAAAATGTTGTAACTTCGTCTAAACCTCTAGAGATGTTACATATAGATTTGTTTGGTCCAACTAGAACACTAAGTCTAGGTGGAAAGAATTATGGTCTCGTAATTGTTGATGACTTCACTAGATTTTGTTTGATATTGTTCTTATCACATAAAGATGAATCTCTTAAGTGCTTTAAAGTTTTATCGAAAAAGATACAAAATGAAAAAGGAATTTCTATCACTAGAATTAGGAGTGATCATGGTGGAGAATTTGAAAATGAAAACTTCAGAATGCTTTGTGAAGAGAATGGAATTTTCCATAATGTCTCTGCTTCTAGAACTCCACAACAAAATGGAGTTATAGAAAGAAAGAACAAGACGATTCAGGAAATGGCAAGAACCATGCTATGTGAAATGAATCTTCCTAAGTATTTATGGGCAGAAGTTGTGAATGCAGCTTGTTATATTCAAAATAGAATACTTTTGTGACCTCTGTTAAACAAAACTCCATATGAGTTATGGAAAGGACGGAAGCCAAATACCTCTTACTTCCATCCGTTTGGTTGCAATGTACTATATTGAATACAAAAGAAAATTTGGATAAATTTTATTCTAAGATCAATTCAAGAATTTTTCTAGGATATTCGATGTCTTCTAAAGCTTATAGAGTTTATAATCTTATTTCTAAATCTATTGAAGAATCTATGCATGTGAAGTTTCATGATGATTCACAACCAGATAAAAGAAACAATTCTAATGATGAAACTCTATCTGCTCCCTTAGTTGATAACATAAACATGTCACCATCAGATGTTTCATTTGATAAGGTAGAAAATATTCCTGAAAACTTTAGTCTTAGAAAAGACTGGAATATAAATCCTCTCACCCAGAAAATCTAATTATAGGTGAAACCTCAGAAGGTGTGAGAACTAGGTCTAAATTTAGAAGAGAGGCAAATGTAGCTTTTATTTTTGAATTAGAACCT
>JANVCQ010000007.1:20647182-20657440 GCA_025531925.1 Erythroxylum plowmanianum
AGGTCTTAGCACCGAACCTCTATAAAAACAGTGTTTGATCTTCTTCCCTACTCTTTACATTTAAATTTGTTTAAATTGTTTTTGTGTGAATTAACTTCTAATTTTATTGTAGAAAATTACAAAGAGCTTTAAAGATCTATTCAACCCCCCTTTTAGATCGTTAACACTATCTATATGGAAAACTAAGTTTTTGGGGAGAATGACAGTTAGATGCATGATTGTGCATCAAACTGTGTATCCTAAGAAAAATGCCACTATCAATTTTATGCATGGCCCATCTTGTAGACCATACTAATTCTTCATTTTCTTATCTCATCTTCACCCTGTTTTTAGTGTTTAATTTGATTATTTAGTATGTGTTTAGGTTAAGAATTGTGTTAGTTCATAAACATTTGTGTTTTATGTGTTCTTTGTGTGAGAATGTGTCTTTGAACTTCAATTATATATATAAGGTGTCTTGATGAGTTTGATAGTGTTTCAGGGTGTTCAGAAGAGTTTTAGTGCAGACCAAAACCAAAATACAGGGCCACAATTATGGGGGATATGCCACGATCGTGACAGAGAGCATCATGACCCGCACGTAGATAGATGCAGCGTCACTTTTGTATTCGACTTTTTGAAGGACATTTTGGACCCCCGAAAGACACTAGGGTTACCTTAATTGGAAAAGACTATAAAGAATAATGATGGAACCCTAGAAAGGATTTTATATTCTGCCTACATTTGGAAACCCAAAAGAGAAAGAGCAAGAAGAGAGAGAGAAAGAAAAAGAGAAAGAAGAGAAGGATTCTAATACCAAAGCTTCCTGGAATAGGTGATCTCCTGACACCGCTACTTTCCTAAATAATCCAACCTGAGTTCATTTCCTCCCCATTTACTTTATTATTCATTTAATATGTAAGATTGAGATGGGTTGTATGGTTATGGATTTTGGGTTGTTAATGATGATCTAACTTTGCCTTTGGGATTTTGTTTATCTTTAATGTTAATCTTGTTGATTTGTGTTTACTTAATTTGGGTGTTGTGATTAATTAATGTAATTGCACATTTTGATAACAAACCGAGAAGGGTGAATCAGATAAAAATGATTAGATTGGATTAACGAGAGATAGACGATCTAATTGACCACTTAATCAATCTAGTCAATAATTTCATAGAGAGAGATCTCGTGCGAGACTTGATTGTTTTTTAGAGAACTTTAGAACTAATTAAAATTGTGGGCACTTTGTGAATTAAGAGATTGCAAGTCTATAATTTGATTAGGGTTTACAATTTAGGGAATGATTATAACACAAGAGAGAGTAATCAACCCTACGATCATCTAGAATTGACACCCCCAGAAACACATAAAAGGCTAGATTAGCATTAATGATAGGTAAAATCCCCTCTCCCATTACTTGATTAATTCTCTTTATGGATTTCAATTGTTACATTATTCAATTGTTGCTAGTTTGTTTAATTTAGTTTACTTTTTAGTTTATTATTCGAATTTGAGTCTTAAACAAAGCATAGCCTGAATTATGTGCTTCTTCAGCACAATCTCTATGGGACAATATCTACTTTTTACTACAAATAATGACCCAGATACTTGTGATTTTTAGCATAAAACAACTATTGGAGTTATGTATATAATTCCCTGGAAAGCAAGTGTATTTACATATAACTTAATCTTCTTCCAGTTACTTTTGTAATGAAAATATTTATTATTAATAAAACAAAAGAGATTGGTTTTATTTGTATAAGTATTATATATCTAGCAGTAAGGTACCAAGATTCTAATGTAAGTAATATACATATACATGGAGATATATGGGAAACATGTATATTATTAAAATAAATTAGTTGATTCACAATTGAATAATCAAGTTGGTCGCTTGATTATGGTTTAGATTGTAGTGTTGCGATTTATCTCCGTGTAAGTAAACGAGTTTACTTTAAGGGAATGATGAGTTCCATATCATGATAGTAGTTGACTATCGATAGTGGCACTATAACATGAATCTAGAATCAAGTATGTTTTTAAAAGAATAAAGTCGGTCGTTAATTTAATCTTAAAACATACACCTTTGCATTCTTTTATTACGAACCACAATCTTGATAAGTGGTGAACTCATATGTGTTTCATTATAATTATTGATATGATCGGAATGGATTTTTACAAAGTATCAATCTGGTGTCTGTGTGTTGGAATTATTAATTGAGACATGTATCAGGAAACATTCACTCAAATAAAAAGTTTATAGTGATATCATTACTTCTAGATGTTTTACGAAGATTGGTGATTAAACTGGTGCCAGTAGTTTGATGGACTAGCTACCCATCAATTCTTAACACTAAGATTAGATTTTGTGTGTTAATCACCATATAGAGTAAAATGGGAGATCTATAAGGAAAAACCAACATAAGGGCAAAACGGTAATTTTACCCTTTATCGTGTGGATGGCTATAATATAGTTCATAATAAAGTTTGTTATTAGACATCTTATTTGAAATATATATTCTCATATTATTTAGTAATTCAAGAGTTCAACCAATTGTCTTTAGTGGAATGACATTTGGTTAATAAGCTGGAATTAATTCTAATGAGATTAATTCTGGCCTTGTTTGGTTAATAAGCTGGAATTAATTCTAATGAGATTAATTCTGGCCTTGTTAGGGCTTGAATTATATAAGTCTAATTAGATTCCCCATTTGGCTTCTAAAAAGATTATCAAGCAAAGTAAGAAATATAAATAGAGGTTTTAAAGCTCATGATTGAATGTTGTGCTTTCTTTAATTAGAATCCCAAATGAACATTTAATATTGGGCTTGACTTTGGTTTGATTTGATTAATTAGATTAATTAAATTGAAACAAAGTTATTAAAGAAAGAAGGGGGGCATATTTGAGTTTTTTATACCTAAATGTTTAGCTACACATTTAGCATTGAATTGCTAAATTAAAGATAGCTTTTATCATTCTTTATCATCATTAAATGGAGTAATGATCTTATCATTAAATGGTTTATTGGTTTTCTTTTAATGATGGCATGTAATGTAACCTTTTAGCATTTATTTGATTAAAGCAAGGAAGAGCTACATTTGACCTTCTTTCATCCATAACTGAAAATGAGAAGGTCTCATTTAGGTTATTGGTCTTTTCATATAGCCGTCTTAAACAAATGAGAAGAGTCTCATTCGTTGGCTTCTTTATGATTGATTAAAGAATGAAGTGATGTATTGGATGCATAATAAATATAATCACAAAGTGATCTAGGTAAGGTTGAAATATCTTGTTCATCAATGACAAAAAAACTACCGGAGTATTTGTCAATCCAAAAGGCATCACCAAAAACTCAAAATGCCCATACTAGTTTAAAATGTACTTTTGGTACCTCAGCTTCTGCTATCTTCAACTGATAGTACCTTGATCACATATCCAATTTGGTGAACACGTGAGCTCCTTATAGTTGATCAAGTAGATCATCTATTCTCAGTAATGGGTACTTATTTTTCACAGTCACTATAGTGCCTTGTTACCTTGGGGTACGTACTAGAACACACTGAGGACATTTCAGTACATAACCTATGAAAATGCCACGGCAGAGTAGTCACTATAATCACTTAACAGGGTACCATCATTCTTTATTTTCTTATAAGACATCATAAGGAAAAACACAATAATTTAAAAATCAAATTCCTCCTTTCATTTCATAAAAATCGAATGTTTACATTGATAGTTTCCATTATCATCCGAATACATACATCATCATATTCGAATACAAAATATGCTACATGAAAGAGGAAATTACACAAAAATCTATCTAATCTTTCCAATCCCAGCTAACTGACCTTTGAGCCATTTCTTCCTCATCCCAAAAGCACAAGACTATGCTTCCTGTAGCATCTCTTGGTAGCTAAAGTCCTCTTTCGGTCCTGAAAATCAATGTTGCAATTTTAATGAGTTTTGCGAACTCAATAAGGTAACCATCATTGATGGTTCACTCAATTCATACAACACTTCACATATACAACATATAATTCACATCTTTGTATTTTGCATAAATTATCACATATCACATTCTCATATAAAGGTAAGACAACTATACATTTCAATCAATCAAACATACTTATTAAAATGTATATGAAATGCTCATATGACTCTTTTCTAATTATTACGTTGTTGTGACCGAGTACCTAAACTGTGTCATATCCATTATAGATATTGGGCTCATTTATGTTGTCCCTCATCCATTGGGATACAAGGCTCATTTTACATAGTGAACCTTTGGCTCTTAATCACATTTAGAGCTTTAAGCTCATTTCCGATAGCTACTCATGTCATACTTATCATTTATCTGATCATGCATTCATGTATGGAATGCATCTCATATGTTCAGTCAATCATATTCACATTGATCTTCAAACTAGGGCCCAGCACTCAAAAATCATGTTAAGAAGCAATTATTTCATCACATTGATATACAAGTAGCACTTCAATATCACATTTATGCATTAAGTCTAGAACCTTCATTTTCTAACATCAACATAATCAAATCACATTCATATCATCTTTCAAAACATATACTAAAGCAAACAATTAATTGAGCAAAACTGTCTTGGTTACTCACAGATTGCTCCCGAAGCTATTTCCTCAAATCTTGGCAACATCTGGATGTTGATGCTCCAGCTGCTCCTCTATATCACGTAATATACACATATCATAAATTTGCACAATTATAAGTGTTTATTAATGCACATATATGTATACGAAATATGCACAATGCATGTTCATGACAATCCTAGGTATCGCTCTATTATTCTCGTCATGTAAGCATTAATATTTCTATACTCACATAAGTATCATTTATACTTATGGTTTATACCTCAATAAAAACATTAAAATTGAAATTCATAACTCATTTTGTCAATTCAGATTTTTCCTGAAACATACCTTTGGGTCTAATTTACATGTTCAATCTAACAATGAAATAAAGTAATTAGTCAATACTTTCTTTTAAAAAAAAGTTCCCCATTTTCTTAAGTTTCTAATGACACCAAGATCATTCAATTTGGTTTGGTATTCCAAAAGTTATACTCCAAATAATTCAGACTGTTCTTCAACTATAACAGTACTTCGTAACAAACTTCAAGTCAAATTCTGGAATTCTAGAGAAAGAACTAGAATTTGATTTCTTTAGAAATATTGTACCCTATGTCTCTAGTTTAATTTAGATTAAGAATTATCCTATTTGGACAGCTACAGATCAAGTTATAGGTAAAACAAAGAAGTATAATCAGTGAACATGTTACTACTACATTTTCTAACACTCATCTTCCAATTTTCTAGATTTTACACCGAACACAACTTGTACAAATATCACTTTTCCTACTTCATTACTCTTCATTCTTAACTCCATTTCAACTCAATATCATTCACAAGACAATTCATGATCTATATTTGATCATTAACTCAAAATAGAACATGTGCATATACCATTCATTATCAATTTTATGCACTCATCCTAACACCATTTTAATGATCATTCTACCTCTAAAACATCTCTAAAACAATTTATGAATTATTACTCATCATACATATACAAAATAAGGCATTTACATCAACTATCCATCACCCACGACATATACATAGACATTGTAAAGAAATCAAGCCATCACTCTTAATTTACTCATCATTCTAGCTTTATTTAACCATACCCATGATATTTAAAGCATAACTTGTTAAAACTTCAATTTCTTTAAAAACTCCAAGAAGCCCTAATTCTCATGCAACCTACATACATCATCTTGAAGGTGGATTGGGTTAGGTTTTCTTATGGCAAAAGAAAGAGACAACAAGATGGGAGTAATAAAAGATAGATGGAAGCAAGGTGTAATTTTGGTGAGAAAATCGTGAGGAAGATGAAGTTTAGAGAAGAAAGCCACGAAGAAGGAAATAGGACAAGACCAAAAAAATGACTTGGTCTTTCAAAAATAGAAGAAACATGACTTGGTCATTTAAAAAAGTAATTGTATAATGAAACTTGAACTAGGCAAGTGACACTTGTCACTTATCTAACTTCTAAGGCTTTAAGTAAGTTCTTATTGAACTAGTCCCATAACTCTCATTTTTTTATTCCAATTTTCACTAAAATTTTCAATATCATTAACTCACAAATTTTAAAGTCATCTCTAAAATTTTTCAATATCATTTGACTCTTATTTCTATTTCCATTTATCAATTTAGTTACCAAGTGGCATTTTTTTCCTAATTCAATAATATCCAACAATTTTGGAAAATTTTTCAAAAATTCTCCAAAAATTCTAGGTCAACAAATACACTATCCAACTGCTTGATTTGAGATCCCACTATCTTGATCAGCTCCTCAACATAACTTAGGTTACTAGCAACCTCAATCTCTTAAGCTAGTACTATATGTGTCGGATCCGATCAGTATCTTCGGAGCATACTCACATGAAACACATTATGTAATTGAGACATTTCAATGGATAAAACTAACTTATATGCCAAAGGTCCTATCCTCTTAATGATCTCATAAGGACCAATGTACCTAGGGCTCAACTTGCCCTTTTTACCAAATCTTAACACTCCTCTCCATGGTGACACTCTCAGGAACACTCTGTCTCCTACACTGTACTCCTTATGTGCTAATCCACATAACTCTTTTGTCTATCTTAAGTTGTTTTAATTCAGCTTTGGATCAATTTCACCTTGTCCACTATATCTTGTATCAATTCTTGGCCTTCTACCATTCTTAAGCCCTCCCCAATATAGTAGCAACTAACATTTTTTCCATATGGTGCCTCATACAGTGCCATTCCGATACTACTGTGATAGTGGTTATTGTAAGCAAATTCTATCAGTGCTCTATATTGATCTCAAGCTCCTTGAAACTCCAATACATATGCTCTGAGCATATCCTCAATAGTCTTGATTGTCCTCTCACTTTTTCCATCTATTTGAGGGTGAAATGCAATACTGAAGTTCAACTTTTTTCCTATAGCTGACTGTAAGCTCTTCCAAAATCTCAAAGTAAATCTAGGATCCCTGTCCGATACAATGGACACTAGAACCCTATACAGTCTAACCACTTCATTCATATATCTCCGGGATAGTTGATCTAATGAGTTATTCTCTCTCACTAGTAAGAAAAGGGTCGTCTTAGTCAATTGATCCATTACAACCCATATATCATCATTCTTCCTCGGAGTCCTTGGCAACCCCATAATAAAATACATAGTAGTTTGTTCCCATTTTCACACCATAATAGGCAACGAATGTAGCTTCCCTATTGGATCCTGATGCTCAGCCTTAACCTGCTGGCATATCATACACTTAGAAACATACTCTACCACTTGCTTCTTCATTCCAGGCCACTAGAAGTGTTGACATAGGTAGCCATATGAGCTTCCTATAGGAACATATGGCCTCTACTTTAATCATAATGTCTCATCCCTTAACTCAAACTCGGAATTCGAATTCAACTTAACTTTCTCTATAAACTTCACCATATTAGGATCTTTATTCTGTACTCTTTTAATTATATCATGTAACATCAGTCTCAACTTTAGTGCAACAATCAATGCCTCATCCTGCTCTATATTTAACTTTACATTCAAAACTCTCAAATGAATTAAGTTTGGTAACCTAGATAACTGAATCTAAGCAGCACTGGTCTTGATTTCCTGCTCAAAGCATCAGTCACCACATTAGTTTTCCCCAGGTGGTACTCAATCGTGCAGTCATAATCCTTTTATAACTCAATCCATCTTCTTTATCTCATGTTCAAATCCTTCTAACTCAATAGATAGTTCAAATTCTTATGATTTGTATAAATCTGGAATGTCTCTCCATATACATAGTTTCTCCATATCTTTAGAGCAAAGACAAAATTAGCAAGCTCTAAATCATGTACCAAATAGTTAATCTCATGAGACCTTAATTGTCTCGATGCATAGGCGATCACCTTGCCATACTGCATCAATACACATCCCAATCCTTAATGTACCACATTTCCTCTGGTCTCTGATGGAATAGTCAACACCAGTGCCTTAGTCAACTGATTCTTCAGCTCCTCAAAGCTCTTCTAACATTCCTCATTCCATCTTAATACTACATTCTTCCTTAGAAGTTTTGTCAAAGGGGTTGAGATCAAAGAAAATCCCTCGATAAACCTCCGATAATATTCGACTAATCCTATAAGCTTCGAATTTTTGATACATTTCTTGAAGCTTCTGTTAGACCTTGTTTTTGGAGTCTAACTATCGCTCTGATACCAAAGATGTTAGGCCTAGGTCCCATTCCCTATCTTGAGGCGACTGCTCGAGGTCGTCGGGTAATGATTACGCGAGGAGAGGGTTGAAAGGATTCAAATTTGAAGGATTGGCAGTGTGATAAAGTGGCGGGTTCGCCGCGGTGAACACCTCACAGGAGAAATTTACTGTGGCAAACTCTCAAGGTGAGCTCTCCTCACCCTTTGGGACAAATACAGTGAACTCCCAAATTTCGAAACACTTGTACTCCTAACATTTAACAACCAATACTAAACACACATACATTCATACATAAAATTCTAACCAGCCAACTCACCACCAGACAAACATAATCATACATAAAAGAAACTTCAATTCTTCATTTGCTTACTAATTCAAAAGAGTTTGAGCAAATACATATCATCATATACACCAAATCTTAAAACAAAATACATAAGGATGCTCAATATGGATATGTCTAATGAGCTATTCAAAATGTTCACTAACTTAGTGCAAAAGTCTCTAACTATACTGGAGTTTTCGATGCCTTGTGAGGATCAACTATCGACTTGTTTTACACTTGAGGAGAGAAAATGATGGGTTGAGCTACACAGCTCGGTGGCTAATATATTTATAACCATCGGAAATTTTCCACAAATTCAAGCTTATGTATATATATATATATATATATCTAACAATTCAAGCATTTTCAAATTAGCTCCGAAGCTCATAATTAAGCAAGTTAATGTAGAACACATAAAATAGAATTTAACCATTAAACATACGCTCAAATGCATCATAATTGACATTTCAAAGATGCAATGCACAAACAAATGGCTCGAGGGGTCCCATGGGTACAAAATGGAGAAACCAAAGTTTACACCATGAACAAAATGAGTCCATTTTTCGAAGCTCATACGTCACAAACGGGCAACTAGGAGAAGGCTCTTATCAATGTGCACGTGACGAACGAAATAGTTCCACTCTTGCCCAAACAAAGCACATATTCATTTTTATCATATGCTTATACTTTCATGCTTTTTCTTATTTAATTCAAATTGTTATAACCTCTTTCAAGGTATAACATAATCACAAATCATCATGCATTATCAAATCTTCATAACAATTCAAAAATCAAGCAATTTAGACATAAACACACATAGGCAAGAATTTGTCCAATCACATAATAACTATAAATACATTACCTACCTAATTTCGCTTGAAAATCCAAGTTTAAGATTGCCTTTCCTTTTGCTCTTAGATAGGGTTTGCTTGGTTTCCGATAACAAACCAAGTTCTCATTCAAACAACATTTAAAAGAAATTCATAAGGCTTCAATAATAAAAAATGCTAAAGTTGAACTATAACCATTTCAAAACCATACTTTCATGTCATTTTTACATGATCGTTATGATCAGGAAAATGAAGAAATGTGATGATACTTTCTTCTATGTCCTCCATTGTCTTAAATTTCTAATGACACTAAAATTATTCAATTTGGTTTAATAATCCGAAAGTTATACTCCAAACATTTTCGGACTGCTTTTATATTGGAATAATATTTTGTGCTCAAGTTCCTCCCAAAACTTGATATCCTTAAAGATAGAATTTAAACTTGATTTCTTCATACAACTTGTATCCCTATGGATCTAGTTTACTCCAAATAAAAAATCACTCGATTTGGATAACTAAACCAAAAGTTATGCTCAAACTACCGAAATATGTTTGGTGTAGGAAAGTTCGAGTTCACCGAACTTTCATAGCAACATCTGAATTTCAGCTCCTTCGTCCCATTTTCCATATTTCTTACCCCCAACATCTTATACCTAACATATCTTATACAAAAATCATCCTTTCTTCTTAATTTTCAACTTCATTCCCAAATCATTGACAATTACATCATGATCTATCTTTGATCATTAACCCTAAAAGATTAAAACATTTTCATATACCATTCATCAACAACTTCATACACACATTGAACCTTGTTTTTCACTTTTAACTATC
>JANVCQ010000007.1:20740121-20750421 GCA_025531925.1 Erythroxylum plowmanianum
CTAGTCCATTTGGTCTCCAATTTCTACTCCAAATTCTCCCCAAATTCCAATGGCTCAAATTAATAAATCCAAAAATCATGTATTTAAATTTCCAATGCCATTGGACAGTCAGTTCTACTACCGATAACCAGTCAGTCTGTCACTTGGCATTTTTCCTAATTCGGAAAAATATCCCAAAATTTCCAGAAAAATTTCAAAAATTTCCCAAAAATTCAAAACTCACAAAGACTCACTCCAATTGACTTTTCAAACACAAAAATCATATTTTTCACAAAAATCACATTTATGACCAAATATACCGGGAAATGTCATGAATGCATGTACAGTCATTTACATGTGCAAAAGTCACTATTTACGTGTATGTTTATGCATGAACACGCCAAGACAATCTTAAACACTCAGAACCCGTTCCAAATAACTATTCTACCCTTCCCATCGGGGATGGGATGTTACACGAACATCGTTCGTGGTTGGTCCACCATGTTGCACAATCACTCGATGTTTGTGTGACCTTACAAATCCTTTATTCAATGATATAGTTTAAACTCCCTAAGGTTAGTCCTACAATGACTCCTACACACAATTCTTTCTATCTTAGGATTTACATCTAATAAGCTCTCAATGTTACTCTAGGTCATAAACTGACCTAAAGTCTAGCCTAAACTAAGGAAATATCCTAACTAACAAAAGCAAATTTAATAACACAAACTAAAATAAATAAATAAAACAAAAGAAACAAACAAACAAAAGAAACAACTAGATTAATAAAACTAAAGTTCTCCTAATATCACTGTTCAAGGCAACTGTGCAGAAAAACTTAACTGAACTAATTCGTGGGTAGTCAATATTTAATACCTCAAGTGCACGATATAGTTGTAGCTAGTATTGGTAAAGATGGGTCAATCCCACAAGGATGGTTAGTATTAATGATTACTGCTATTTTATTATCTAGCCTGATATCAATTAACTAGTATCTAGGTGTTGAATCCCCTTAAACCCTTAATCGATTGATTTGTTGTTATACAATTATGTTGTTAATTAATTAGACCGTGGAGATTCCTAAGGTATGCTAGTACCTGATCTTGATTCTACTAACAACTAATCATAAAGTTTCTAATCGAATTACTTAGGCTAAATCTTATAGGATTGCTTTACCATATTATGAATCCCTTTATTAGGTTTGTCACTAATCTGAAAGATTTATGTCATCCAATCCCTAGGATTGCAATCAACTCTTTCCAATTATCATAGATTTATTCAAACTTAGGATTTCTCAATTGCTAAATATGAAATCAAATTTAAGTCCAACAAATCAAATTAACAGACAATAATAAAACAAATAATTGGATCACAATAATCAACTAACTTAATTGCATTCACAAAATAACCAAAATATGGTTTGGTATCAACTAGGGTTCATCTAGCCTAAATACTAGTGGAAAATTTAACTATGCATCGATGAACAAAAAATCATATCCATATATATAGAAAACATAATAGAAAATAACAGGATCATAATTATAAATCTCCATCATTATCTTATATTAAATGTTCTTGTAATGTAGAGGCTTGATCTTATATTCCTATGGATCTTTCGATGAAATTTTTTTGTTTTTCACTTCTTTGGACCAAAATCATACCTAGAGAACGAGTCTCACATCTAGAAATTGCCTTCCAACATCTCCTCCTCTAATTTTCCTACGAAATGTTGATTTATATGAAAATCTAGGTTTTTAGGTTATGCGCGATCTCTTGCCAGTAGTGCATCTGACCTTGCATAATCAAAATTTTTCCAACTATCACAAAAATGTACAAATGTGTGAGAGTATACGGTTACGTAGCCCTTCTAGATTGTTGATTCTCTGTTTTATGCGCGTTTTCATTTGAATTCTTCTCCTCTAAGTTTGTGAAGGCAATTATACTATGTAAACACACTTGAAACTAATTAAGTACCAAATATATACCAAAAGTATAAAATATCAAGCTATAATAAATTAAATATGGGTTTAAATATAGTCAATTAAACATCTATCAATTTATACTCTTTTATTTGAAAGAGGTAATGTATGGAGAATCTCGCTAACATTTTTTATTTACAAAGAGATGACCATGTAACATGGGTTATTTTTTTTCCAAATGTCTTATAGCATATGGGAACTAAGAAGAGGGGAGATTTTAGTGGTGATACTTACTTCTCTATGCTAGTAAAGAACCTAAGTAACTATAGCACTCTTCTAAGGCCGATCATAAGTTATTGCATAATTTCTATCAATCTAAAGATGTTGAGGTACATGAGGTTAGCTAGGAAGATTGTGAAGCTTACATTTTGTTCAAAAGGGAGAGAAGATAAAGTTAAGGAGTAAAAGGGGGAAAATCCCTATGTAGCAACAGTGGCACCCCTATAGGAGAGTAAAAAGCTCCATCACACAAATCATATGATTTTTTCTTATTTTTATGTTATTTACTTTGATTTTTGGTTTAATTTGACGTTTAGTTCCTTTTTCATTTTTATTTCTTTTGCTTTTTTTGTTATGTTTGTTTGCAAAGTATACATAAAATTTGCGTAATGGTCATCGATACCTTAAGTATTAGACAACAAACAAGGGTTAGAAAATTTCTTTATACCTTTTTATTTTCCTTCCTTTATATTTATTATTCTTAATTTTACTTTCATTCTTTATATTTTGTGTATTGAGGACGATATATAACTCAAGTATGGAGGAATGAAAGATTTGTAATCCCTTTCTTACTTATTAATTATAATTTGCTTAAAATAGAATAATTTTTAAACAATCAATGGGAGAATATTAATAAATATGAAACAGTATAAGTATGGTTCTTTTGCTATTCTATTTCTTAGGCCAATAGTTATGAGCATTGATAACTAGATAATTATAATTTTCTCTAATGATTGTAAAAATAAGTAATTAATTTCCACTATGATATGTAGGTTAATTACATAGAATTCTACTATTGTTTGGGCTATTTTCACTTAAATTCTTACTTTCTAAAAACTATCATTTAACTCTTAAAGTTTTAATTCTGTTTCACCTTTACCCTTTGTCATCATTCTCCACTAGAAAACCTAAGAAAGAATGGGAAATGATATCATTTGAATTGATTACGTATTATGTTGCACAACATCTGTTATGGTTATGCCACATAAAATGTGGCATCTTATATGATTACTAAACTACACGACATTGTATGGAGAAGAAGGCAGTACTTATCAACAACATATTTTTCGACAAGACTAAATAATATCGTATATCACATTACACAATCATGATAGATGTCATGCCATGTAACACTAAGCAATCCACATAATTTCATTTCCTTATTCTTCATTAGATTTTCTAATGAGGAACGACACCATAGGTACAAGCGAAATAAAAACAAAACTTTGAAGGGATAAATGATACTTTTAAAAAATTAAGAACTAAAGTAAGAAAGGTCTAAATTATAGCAGGGTTGATGTAATTAACTCGTACAATATTTTTTGCATAATTTAGGCACATATTTAAGTTAGAAGTCAATTCTTCTAAAGTATTTTAATATCCCACTAAAAATAGATAAATCAAAATTAAAATATCTAAATAAGTAAGGATAAATACATTCACTATGTTAACTTTAACCTAAGTAAAAAGGTTGAAGTTATTGAATGGTGCTAGTAGCCATTTAAAATAGTAACATAACTAAATAATTGAGAGCATGAATGATAAGGTGTTTTCTTTCATATCAAAAGATTAGGTCACTTTTCAAATAAGCCTCTAAATGAACCTTCGTTGATTAAAAGCCTAGTGTTTCAATTTTTTATTAATTTAAGTTATTTAAATATTTGAAATTTCAAACATCTTGCTTATGTATGTCTATTTTATGCATTAGGTTGAGTTTTATAGATTAAATTGATGCTTAAAGGATTGATTGGTCAAACTAATTTGATTTATGACTAAATGCAAGTCTCTATATACCTAATTAATTGAAAAACATTGCAATTTAATGAATGATGGATACTCTTGATTACTCCAACTAATTTGTTAAATTCTTCCTTATAATTACTACACATTTAAGTTAAAAGTGATTGAATTGATTTACTTGGTGACAAGCAAAAGTTTAAGTGTGGGGATATTATATACGTATAAAAAATGCACATGTTTTCTTAAATATTTTACTTGACTTTAATGGTAAATTATCTTGTTTTACTTGGTTTTAATATTTTTCAATCAATTGAGCAAATTGGACCTTAGGATGATATTATTTAAGAATTAAAGGTATTTCCATGTAAAAATATGAAGAAATTCACAATTATTAGAGGAACATGGTGTAATTGGCACTCATATGTAAGCATATGCTCTCGAAAGATCAATTGCAACAAGTGACACAACCTAAACTACGACAATTTAGGGGATTATGTCTAATTGAAATAACCCTGACAATTTAATGAAGAACACCAACCCTTAACATTCCATTTTCATAGAAACTTAAGATCTAATTATTTTCAAATAAATTCAAACTCCATTTTCTAGATTTAAAACTACAAAAAAAAATAATCCAAAAAAGTTAGGTTATGTTTATTCCAAAGGAAGAACATAGAGCGTTTAAAAAATTACAAGTACCTAAGATCCTAAATGCGTAAATGATATCTATAAAATTAAGCAATCCTCATCATACAAAAAGTTAAGGTCATTATTAATATTAATTAGCTAAAATGAATAGCTTAAATTTATAGAGATAGAATCTTAATACTTTTAAGTCATCTAATAGAGACATAAAAACTCAAGGAATGAAATAAATAAACATCAGTAGAAAAGGAATAATTCTTTTCATTTTTTGTAATCTAATGGGAAGAATAAGATTGAATTTGATTAAAAGCAAAATAAAGATCATGAAAGATCAAAACAATCTAACAGAAAAGTGTTGATAATACCTATATATGAGTGTCCCATATTGGAAAAAGAGGGGAAAGAAGGCTAACATATAAGCCTAGTGGGCTACTCCACCTATTGCCAATTGGTTCTAGAATGGAACCTCACTTAAGCTTATGTGTAGTCTAACTTTCCTTTTCGTGTAGTCCTGTAGGCCCATTGCAAAATTTCACATGGTATCAGAGCAAGTCTGGTCTGGATTATTAATTTCCCGGTTGCCCATTTGGATGTCTAGTCCCAGCGGGTCGGTCCAGTTATCACTGTGTTTATTTTAAGTAACAATTGGATGTCCAGTCCCAGTTGCACTTGAGGGGGAATGTTGATAATACCCACATGTGAGTGTCCCATATTGGAAAAAGAAGGAAAAGAAGACTAACATATAAGCTTAGTATGCTACTCCACCTATTACCAATTGGTTTTAGAATGGAACCTAGGCTTGTGTGTGGTCTAACTTTCCTTCTCATGTGGGCCCATAGGCCTATTGCAAAATTTCACAAAAAGAAAGGAAGAGATGACTAGTTATGCCCATAGTGTTGTCAACTGTCTATTTTACATGTTGAGTACTATCAATTATATTCCTTTGGTCTCTATGTTTCCAATCAGTAATTGTGATAAGGAGAAGATTAAAGAAGAAATAAATAAAGCTCGATAGTAAACAAAGTAAAAGAGTCATGCATAAAAATTAAGAAGCAGAAAGTGCATTTGATCAATTACCAAAGGGTTAACAGTGCGATGAGAACTTTTCAAATGAACAAATAGGGTAATGGTTAAAGAAATAGTCTTAGAGAGAAAACTAGATGGCTCAATTGGGACTGAGAGCTAGGGTGAAGATTTTCCTTTTCTATTTAGGAAACAAAAGATTTATATACGAGAAGATGGACAACTATGATGAGATTCTAAAAATAGATGGCCACAGAGTTTGTTCTACAATATAGCTAGATGCAAGATTTCAGATGAAAAACTCAGTTTTGATGTAGTGATTTAACATCAATGCCAATGAAAATCATTAGGGGCCAACATCGGTGGTAAATTTTGATATAGACACCAGTTAGGTAATGTAAATGATTGTTAAAGCAATGACCTGTGGATACTTTTTGACACTTATAATGGCTTAGGCCACTTTATTCCTTTAGAGATTATTAATATATTCTTAATTAAAAATATTTATGATAAAATGGTATATAATAGCATAAAAAACACATAAGTTCTTAGGTTATTATGTCTCCTATTGTTATTATTTCTCCTTCTTTTTCAACCTCCTATAACCCTTACAACTGTTTTAATTCTTAACACTAGTCTCCTGCTGTAATGTTTACAACTCTTTTAATTATTAATATTGGTCTCCTACCCTATTTCGGTCTCCATTTGCAACATTTACAACTCTTTTAATTATTAATATTGGTCTCCTACTCTATTTAAGTCTTCTTTTTCAAAATTCTGCAAGCTCTACAATTCTTTTTAATTCTTAACACCAACCTCCTACTATTTTTGGGTCTACTTTTTCTTGAAAATCATGCAACCTCTACAATTGTTTTTACTTATTGATATTCACTTATGAAAGTTAGTTCTAGGATAACTCGAATCTCATTATATGTTAGGTTGATTGATATGGCATGATTTAGAGTGTGGATGGACAGGTTGAGCTTAATAAAGGATGAATGTTTATAAGAATGATAATTTAGATTATGATTTGCTTGAAGACAAACAAAAGCTTAAGTATAAGGACATTTGATAAATGCTTATTTGACTATAATTATATACACATATTTAATATGTTTTTCTTTTTATTTAATAGCTTTATAGTATTTTTTGTATTTGATTTGCTTTAAGTGCATTTGTAGATGATAACTGCCTTCTTGGATCAAAAGGAGAAGAATTCAAATGAAATTGTGGCAAAAAACGAAGATTTGAAACAATTTGGACCTATAAAATCGTGTACAATGACTATATAAGTCTCTATAAATGTGTGAAGATTTGAAGAATATCGTTTTTGCTTGAGTGGAGCTTCACATCTGTGTATGTTGATATACATGGTGTATATGTTGCCATGTAAGTCTCTATACTCGTGTAAAATTGTGAATTCAATTGTTTTTGGAGATACATAATCAATTACACGATCGTGTTTATTGATCATATCTATCCCAAAATCATAGTTTTTACAATAAAAAGACGTGAATGAAGGAAAAATAGGAGGAAGCAAGTTTTAGAGAAACATAAAGAGGTGATAGTTCTAATTAGAGGATGAGAGATACATGAAGAATACGTCACAAGATCTGATAGATAACAACATTCAATCTAACTTGCAAAAAGAACCTGTAGAAGAAAAAGGAAGATTTAGAATTATGATTTCTTTGTTTTCTAGTTATTATTTAGCATATCTGTCTATAGTTTTGTTTTGTATGAATAGGAACTAAACTTATTTAGTGCCTGGATGTGATGAACTCTAAGGTGTGATAACGATATGATTTGATCTTTTATTTAATGCAATTTTATTAATTGATTTATTAATATTCAATTATGCGTTACATTATTGTTTTAATATGTCCAGAATATTAATTCATAATTTGATTTCATATGGTTGAGACTGAGAAATCCTTTGTGTGAATAGATCTACCACAATTGGAAGGAGTTCCTATCAAACCTAGAGATAGGTCAACATAAATTCTCTAGATTAGGACCAAACCTAATAGTGAAATTTGCAAATTAATAATGCAATCCTAGGAGTTTTATCTAGAAAGAGATTTATGTTAATCAACTGAGGAATTAGTTGGTAATAGTCTTGAAAATGATATTAACATAATATAGGAATTTCCATATTTCAGTAATTAATAATATAATTGCATAATAAATGGTTAATGTTTAAAAATTCTTAGGGGATTTATCACCTATGTTCTATTTATTCTATATCAACCTCTCCAAGTATTTTCCTTTGTCTAAATTCAATATTGTTTCAATCCTACTTTAGTTAATTTCATTTAATTTTTAATTAAATTTACAATATGATTCAATGGTTAGATAATAGGAAAAGGGTAAATACTAGTATTTACAATCCTCATGGGATTGACTCATACAGGCTTGTGCCAGCTTTATTTAAGCCATGTGGTTTAACATTGATAAATTCTTATAAGCTTAAGAAATAAATCAATCAGTCACTTTTGGGACGAATTTTTCATTTTACAACAAGCACAATTTATACATGTTATTGATATAGAACACGGCCTACCGTCCTCAAAACAATGGTCAAAATGAAATAGTAAATTGCTGCTTAGAGATTTATCTCTTCTATTTTGTGAGACAAAGATAAAAGAATAGTCTAAATGGCTAGCTTGGGGGAAGTATTGATACAATATTTCTTACCACATTGCTTTTAAATTCACTCCTTTCTATGCAATGTATGGAAGAGATCCACCTTCCATGTTCAAGTATGATTACTCATCTTCTACATCTACTTTTGATTTAGAGAAAATGTTATATGAAAGGGATACCATCCTAGCTGAGTTGAAATATTAGTTATTGCTTGCTCAAAACTACATAGAAAAGAGGTGGCTAGCTTTAAGAGGTCGATGGCAGAGTTCCAGGGTAGGGCAACTCTGGCCATATAGACAAAAATCCTTGGTTGAAAAGATAAATGAAAAACTTTTGCTTCACTTCTTTAAGGCTTAAAAGATTGTTAAGAAGATGGGGAAGGTGGCTTATCAGTTGGAATTGCATACAACAATAGCTATTCACCTTGTCTTCCATATATCCTAAGGCTATTGAGGACTCCACGACCTACTAGAGATAATCAAATGGAAGCATGTTCTAGATTTTGAGTCTATAGTGAGTTTGATCCATAAACAATTATCTAATTTCCATCTTAATACTGTTCGATTTAAACTAATTCTTGATTTCGTCCTTTTCCAAATATCATCTGAATTCTTTAAATATAAACTCAACTCCATTCTCCATCGCAAGGATCTTGATTGAACATTCATTCTACTTTTCCATAAGGACATTGAGTTTTCACATTTTTCATCAAAACTTTTGAATTTTGTTTCAAAAATAAACCAGCATAAAGACTTTAATGAACTAAGAGTTTTATAACACTTAAGTGTTAATCTAATTTATTTTTCAAACTAGAAATTTTCGCATATATCAATAATTTCAATCAGAAGTAGTAGGCTGCCATAAGAAAATCTCTTACCATTCATATTGTAAGGTTAAAATGCCATAAAAACTTAATTCCCTTTAGAATTATTGTAAGCATGCTCTTCACATTATTTCTACTTGTTTTAATAGACATTGTTTCATAATAAAAAGGATTAAAGATAGTATATATATATATATATATATATCTGGCCCTTAAGTTTTACTCAATATCACTTCTCTAGCATTTGACCTAAACTTAGTAGATTTTGTAATAAATAACACATAATATATGATTTTTACTTTTAAATTTACATGTAATTACAGTTCTATTTTCTTTCACACCCCGCAGACATACACTGTTGCCTGTTTATACTCTCAATGTATAGAATTTGTCAAGATATTTGAATACCATTTCATTATTGGCTATGCTATGGGAATAAGTCATTATCTGTTAGTGAAGAGAGTATCTGTTAAATTTGCAATTGTGGAGAAAGCTCCTCTTCCACTATTGTTTGCTTCTTTTGCTCTTTTTCTTCATTTTCACATTTCTTCAATGTATTCCAACAGAATATAAGCCCTGCATTTGACATTTAAGTCTCAACCAATAGTAAATTTCAGTATGGCTCCTTCTCTTATAATGTGAATAAATAAAGCCTAAGTAAGCCTTTATTTCTAGCACTTACGAAGGAGTCCATATTCTCTGTCCAATTTTATGGTGTGTTATTATGTCCCATAAATCTCAGTCATTCATTTATATGGGTCTCGCGTGAGTCCTGTATAAATAAACACGGGACCCGCATAAATGAATGGTTGAGATTCATGGGACAAAATAAGATACCATAAAATTAGATAGAGGTCCTGTCCCCTTACGAAGTACTGAATGCCCTTTTTTTCTTTACCTTTTTCCTCACCAAATTGTTTCTTTACTCCATTAGCTTTTACTTCTGCATCCTTATTTTTTTATTAAAAAGCATTGATCAAATGCATATTCTTGTCTCAATACCTTCAACAGCTTTTAGCAATTCTGTCAAAATGTTTGAAAGACTTGCTTACAGATGAAATTTTAAGTTCTAGAAAATTCATAAGAACTTTATCGACCACGGTAGAATCAATAATATCCTCCGCTAATGACTTGATTCGGTTTACTATCTTGATAAGTTTGTCTCAATACACTATAAGAAAAATTAGTTTCAGCAACTATTATTAATGGTTGCTAAAAGTAAGAAAATGGTCGTTAAAAGTTATAG
>JANVCQ010000007.1:20786469-20796985 GCA_025531925.1 Erythroxylum plowmanianum
CTAGACAAGTCGCCTTATGGGTATCGTGACAAGATAAGTCGCCTTACATCACATACAAGTCGACTTATACTAACACAATAACCCATATGGCATCATACTTCCTACTGGTCTTGGGCAACGCCATCAGAAAATCCATAATCACCCTTTGCCACTTCCACTCAGGAATGGACAATAGCCTTAACTTGCTTGAAGGTGCCTGGTGTTCAGCCTTGACTTGCTGACACACTAGACGTTTACTTGCATATTCTGCTACATCCCTTTTCATGCCTTTCCACCAGAAATGCTCTTTCAGATCTCTGTACATCCTGGTGCTACTTGGGTGCATGGCATAAGATGCATTGTGTGCCTCATCCAATATCTCATCCTTCACCTCCTTGACATTTGGGATACAAAGTCTATTCCCTACATTCATGAGTCCATCATCCCTCACTACCACTTCAGACTTCTTGCGATTCTGAATTTCTTCTCGGAGCTTACTCAATTCTGCATCCTATGCTTGTAAATCCCTAATCTTCTCTCTGAGTGTCGGCCTCACTCTGAAGATAGCAACAATATAATCAGGTTCCTCCTACTTCAAACTTATCCTAAGCTTAGCCATCTCTTCCAATAATGGCAGATAAACTATCTGAACATGGGCTATTGATGATTTCCTACTTAAGGCATCCACCACGACATTTGCCTTGCCTAGATGGTACTTAATCAACAAATCATAATCCTTAAGCAACTTAATCCACCTTCTCTGTCTCAAATTCAGTTCTTTTTGACTCAATAAGTACTTGAGACTTTTATGGTCAATAAAGATCCTCATCTAAACCTCATATAGATAATGCCTCCAAATATTCAAGGCAAAAATCACTGCTGCCAATTCCAAATCATGGGTTGGATAATTTAACTCATAAGGCTTTAGTTGCCGTGAGGCATATGCTATTACCTTGTCTCCTTGCATCAATACATAACCCAAATCCTTTCTTGAAGCATCACTATACATTGTATAACCCTCATATCCCATAGGCAAAGTCAGAATTAGATCACTTGCCAATATGTGCTTAAGCTCCTCGAAGCTCTTCTAGCGCTCATCACTCCCGATAAACTTCTGATTCTTCCTCAATAACCTAGTTAGTGGAGCAACAATCATGGAGAATCCTTCCATTAACCTCTTATAGTAACCTGCCAGACCAAGAAAACTCCTCACTTCTGTCACTGTCTTGGGTGCATGACACTTCACCACTACTTTAATTTTCTTCAGATCAATATAAACCCCATTCTCAGAAATTACATGTCCAAGGAATACCACCTCATAAAGTCAAAATTCACATTTGCTAAATTTGACATAAAGTTTCCTCTCCTTTAGTGTCTACAGTACTATCCTGAGATGTTCCTCATGTTCCTCTTCACTCTTAGAATACACTAGAATGTCATCGATGAACACTATGATAAACTGATCCAGATACTCCTTGAAGATCCTATTCATAAGATCCATGAATGCAACTGGAGCATTGGTCAAACCAAAAGGCATAACTAGGAACTCATAATGCCCATACCGTCTCCTGAAGGTTGTCTTATTTACATCAGATTCTCTAATTCTGAGCTGATGATAGCCTGATCTAAGATCAATCTTGGAAAAGACCCTTACTCCCTATAGCTGGTCAAACAGATCATCGATTCGTAGCAGAGGATACTTGTTTTTAATGGTCACCTTGTTGAGTCTCCGGTAATCAATACACATTTGCCATGTTCTATCCTTCTTTTTAAAAAATAGAACAAACATTCCCCAAGGTGACAAACTCGACCTTATATACCCCTTCTCTAACAGCTCCTCCAACTGTTTCTTAAGCTTCTTTAGCTCAGCTGGAGCCATCCTATATGGTGCTATGGAAATGGGTGCGGTTCCGGGAATCAAGTCGATGGCAAACTCAATTTTTCTTACCGGTGGCAAAGTAGGTAAGTCCTCTGGGAACACATCAGGAAATTCCCATATAACCAGAAAATCCTCTAACCTCCCTTCCACCACATCAACATCTAAAACATGCATCAAAAAGGCTTCACACCCGTTCTTCATCATCTTCATCATCCTATTAGCTAGTAAAGCATAAATAATTCTTGATGATGGCGCTTTCCACAATCCAACTTCGCATGATATTTTTCCATAACATCCATTCCAAGTATAACATCTAAGCCTTTTAGGTATAGAGGTTGTAAATCCACTACCAGTCTAGCACCATCAATGAAGAGCTCACAGCTTTTATATACTTGACTGATTACTACATTCCTCCCTAAAGGTGTATTAATAAGCAAAGGACTATTCAAAGGCACTGGAATTCACACCATGCAGAATCATACTTGCAGAAGCAAAAAAATGCGTGGAACTAGAATCAACTAGTAAATATACTGATGAATCAAATAACTGGGCTATACTAGTGACAACCTCTAGTGTGGCTGTTGCTTCCTCCCTTGACATGGCAAACACTCTTGCCTGTGCCTAACCCCTTGGCCTTCCTGGAGGAATAGCCTTCTTTGCAGTTCTAGAACTGCCCATTTTAGTGGCTGGTCGGGTTCCCACTATTTCAGCTCTCCTTGGGGCTTGTAACCCCGACCCCTTTTACCTTGTTACTTGGGGACAGTCCCTGATCATATTTCCCTTCTCTCCACATCGAAAGTATGCTCTCAGTAACTTGAAGCACTCTCCCCTGTGTAGCTTCCCACAATGCTCACATTGGGGGTTCATGTTCCTGTTCCTTTCCATCCTACTATTGCCTCCTACTGTTGAGGCTTACATTGACACTGCCCTTGCTTGCTTGTTCTTAGCAGAGGCACTACTCCCCACCTCACTCTGTGTGCAGGAGCTCTTCACACCCCTTTCAGGTATTGAAGCACTCACCCCCTTCTTGGAAAACTGCTCTCAGTTCTTCCTCTTCCTACTCACCTTATACTTGATATTCTCCAGCTTCTCAGCCTAGAGTGCGATATCTACCAACTGCTGGTAGTCACAGAAATTATAGATTAAGACTTTCTCCTTGATCCCCAGATAGGGACCTCCCTCAAACTTACGGCACTTGTCTTTCTCATTCTCTACAATGTTGGCCGCATATTGGGAAAGCTGAGTGAACTTCAGTTCATACTCACTCACACTCACGTCCCTCTGTGTGAGATTCAGAAAGTCCCTAGCCTTCTCTTGTACATAAACCATAGAGAGGTACTTCTTCCTAAACTCTTCCACAAAATCTCTCCATGATAACACCGAAGGCATAACTTGACTGTGGGGCACTGATTCCCACCAATGAAGTGCGTCTTCTTGCAGCAAACTAATTGCATAATCCAGCTTCTCTTCATCGGAGCACTTCATCTGAAGTAGGACTCTCTCGGTCCTCTTCAACCATGCTTCAGCCTCCTCCAGATTTTTAGTACCATTAAAGTCTACAGCCCCATACTTGCGGAGCTTATCATACTACCCGCTTGTCTCCACTGGAGCTAGAATCGACACTTGTGACCCTTGGCCCATGGCATAAGTGAAAGCCTAGGCAAAGGTTTGAAAGAACCGTGGATCTAGAGGGTTTGCTTAAGGCATAGGAGGTAGAGGTGGTGGCACTTCATGCTGCACACTAGGTGCCTTCAAATCAGGAGCAGAATGTGTCTCGGCATCTTGTGGGACATAGGATTCATCCATGCTCCCTTGGCGAGAGTGAGATCAAGTCATAACTCCTCGAGCTCTCTTTCAAGGTGGCATTTTCACTCCTTCAATATAAAACCATTGAAAACCTTTAATTCATGCAAAATAATTTTCAAAGTATGCAAAACATTTCAAATCGTATAAAACAATTTCAAATCATGTGAAACAATTCAAAACAATGCAAGTAATTCATTTAAAATAATGCATGTACATTTCATGTCTCAACCTACCCATTTTGTGCTTAGGATACTCCTAAACTTGGTCCTACACCTGGACCTCAACCTAGACACTTTGATACCATAAGTGTTGGCACCCTACCCTTGCAAGTCATGTGACCGACGTCCTAAGTGACATCTGTACGTGCATCCCATAAGGGTGGAGTGCCCACACCAGTCAAACATAAAAAATGAACTCATTTCACCTATTTACGAAAAGATTTTGGGAAACCTATAAAAGGAATTTCAATTTGGTTTCTTCAGGAAATTTGTTCCTCATTGTCTTAAGTATCTAATGACACTAAAATCATTCAATTTGGAGCAAAAATCTAAAAGTTATAGGCCACACACTTTTAGACTGTTATTAGAATGAAACAGTTCATTATACTCAAATTCTCCAGAAATTGAAAGTCTTAGAGTCTGAATTAAAATTCATTCCCTTCAGAGGAGTTGTAGCTCTAAGTCTCTAGTTTATTTATAAATAAGAATCATATCATTTTTAGCTCTACAGATAATGATATCACCAAATACTGAAGCATGTTCAGTAAAAATATCCAACTCATATTCTTCCAAATTATCCCTTCAATTTGATTCAACCCAGCTTTTTCAAATTAATACCAAAAGCTATAAATTTTTATAAAGAGATAGATAAATGTGTTACAAATCCAATGCTTCAAAAATCAGGTCATTTGAAGGTGGAACGACAAAGTTATGGTCAAAAGAGTGAAAGGTGTTCAGGCAATGGGGGAAGGACCTCGGGTTGCAATCGTGCATGGAGCGGGACCGCGATGCACCATCGTCGCGATCAGTACTTTTGCACATCACCACAGCGTCGTCATCGCGACTTTCTCCTCCTGCTTTTCCTCTTCAGACCTATTTTAAGAAAAGGGCATAACTTTCACTACAAATATCAGATTAAGGTCATTCAAAGAACGTTTTAAAGAAGACTTCTAGATTTACAACTTTCATGCAGAACTTAAAAACAAAATTTCCCTTTATAAAGGTTAACATTTCAAAATAAGGTAGCTATCCTGAAATCCCATCCTATGCAACATAACAAACTTCTAAAAATCATATCTCTCAACTCCAATGTCCAAAAATTTCATACTATATATCATTGGAAATCTAGAAAAATAATATACAACTTCTAAGAACACAACTTCATCCAATTCAGCCTAGATCAATATAGTATTTCCCTTGAATCCAGAACACAAATTCTCACCCTTATGGAAAACTTAAAAAAATGCAATACACAAATTTGACATATCATCAGCAAAACACAACCATACTTCAATAACATCAAAATATAAGAGTTTTTACAAAGCTTTAGTAATTTCATCCACGATACGTCAATATCTCAAAGTGCCAAAATACAAAAAAACACATGAATAGTAATTTGCTCAAAATGCAGTTAATGCCTTGTAGTTACAAATCTAACTTAAAACACAAAAAGATGTAAATTTTGGAGTGATGCCTCGATTCTCTTTCACTCAATCTCTTACTCGTCATTGGAGATGGGAAGGAATGGGGGGTGAGCTTAAAGCTCGTGGATAACAAGTTTATAATGAATAACAAGCAAAACCATTTAAAATGTTCAATGTCATAGAAAATTCTTATTGAATCATAAAACACATGGTTCTTAAATTTTCAACCCAATTAACAATAACAAAACAAGTATGCATCAACCTTGTCAACATACCATGAACGCATAAACACATCAGAATGGTTTAGGTAGGTCCAAAACAAAACGTACTACACATTTCCCATAAGGGTCCTGTGTAGCCGTGAACAGAACGTACTATTGCAATCTCACAAAATGGTTTTGTGTAGCCATGAACTTATGGGAGTCCATGAAGGAGCTCCATGCCACTGGCAGGCAGGCGGGAGAAACCTTTTGTCAAAATGCACTTGACATACTTAAGGCACCTAACCAAACCCACATAACATGTATTTCATAGCTTGTAAACATGTTGCCTAAATGGCACATTTTCAAAACATGTCTTTCATGAACATGAAATATTTCATATGCACTACCATCATCTTTTCACAATTAATCAACCAAATTGAAATATCAAGCATATTGGAATTTCTTAAATCATTCAAAAGCAACAAATTTCACAATTATACAGAAATGAAAAATCATTTTATTTTATTAAATAAAAAGAAAACATAATGGCTCATTATCTAATTATAAACATGAAACCCACCTTGAAATCCTTGCTTAGGAATTGGATTAAGGATGTCTTTCCTCTTGCTCCCCTTGTCTCTCTTGATCCCCTCCTTCATTTCCTTCATAAATGACAAAATTACCATTCATTAGGGATTCACATTAAGAACCCATAAAGCACATTCACTAAAATTTGCTCTAGATTGCTTAAACCCATGTATTTCCTAAACTTCATGAACCAAAGCCCCTTCTATATACCCAAGTATAAAAATCGAACTTACCTTAAATCTTCACCAATTTATGAGATTATTGGCTCTAAAGAAAGCTCTTCCCTTCCTCTTTCTTTTTTCCCTTCTTGAGCCACCTTAACTCTCTCTTTAAGACTAAGGAAAGATGAAACCTAGCCCAAAACTCTATTCTTTCCTCAACTTCATCGAAACCTCTCTTTCTCACTTTTGATTTTTGTATATCCCTTCTTGTTTCACCAATTTTCGTTTTTCTTCTTCTCAAGCACAAGACAACACTTTCCCTTTCCCATTTTACCCTTAATGAATGAGAAAAGTCCACCTTATCCTTCCTTTAATGCCTTAGTGCTTTTAAGCTTAAGTAAACCACCCAAAAAACCCCTTTATGAATTTTTTCCATCTTTAATTTAACTAACCCATGAAATAAATTCCACTAACATGGACATAAATCAATAAAAAAATTAAACCTCAAAAATATTTCATCTATCCAAACCTCATAAATATCTAAATCATGCTTAACTAAAAAACATTCGGGGGCCAACATTACTTGTTTAAAGCTCCAATATCCTCAAAATTTGCATAACCCTAATCTCTCATGCAACCACGTACAATAACTTGAAAGTTAATAAAGAGTTCGGTTTTTAATGGGGTAGAAGGAAGAAATAACATCGTATAAGTGGTAATGGATAGGAAAAACCTAGATTTAATTATGGTGTAAATTTGATGAGAAACTCTGTGTTTAAGAAAAACCAGGGAAAGAAGTTTCAAGAAGGATAAAGACAAGGACAGTAGCTTATCTTTCAAGGTTATTAAAACATAACTTTAAAGCTTGGACACATATCCATTTCTTAACCACTTATCCACTTCCCTTTATTAAAACTCACATAAGTATGATTTATACTGAATTTTATGACTTAATAAAACCACTGTAATCACAAGTCATAACCCCTTACTCACTTTCATATTTTTCCCATAAAAACATCATTTCAGGTTAACTTTACATGTTTTGACCCCAATACTGAAGTCATTTTGTAACACTTTCTTCTAGAAGCATGTTCCCCTATGTCTTATGTTTCCATTGATACAAAAATCAACCAATTTGGATTAGTGATTTGAAAGATATTCTTCAAACAATTTAGGACTGCTCTTGTCCAAAACAGTATACTAAGCACAACTTCCATCTAGAAATTGAACATCTTAGAGGCTGAATTAGAATTCAACCTCTTCATATAATTTGTAAACCTACATCTCTAGTTTACTTCACATTAGAAATCATTGTAGTTGGAACCCTATAGATCCAGATATATTCAAAATCCCAAAGTATGTTCAGTAAAATAACATCAATTTATACTATTCCAACATATTCCTTTACTTTCCTTAAACCAAAACCTTTTTCCACTCAATTCAGAATGCTGCCAATTTCTGTGTAGAGATAGCACAATGTGTGAGGAATCTATTTTCTCAAGGATCATTTCATTTAGAGGTCGGATAACAAAGATTGGGCTGAAAGAATCAAACAAGGTTCCGTCCTCCATCATATTGAACCTATTCGGGACAAATGGCATAATTTGCTCTAGAGATATCAGATCAAGGTCATATTTAGAGGGTTTAAAAGAGGACTTCAAGATCTAAAACTTTCATGAAGTCCCCAAAGACAAATTCCACCATCTATAGAGTCAAACAAATGGGACCAGACGATATAATCAGATGAACAGTGCACCAGAAGATATGACATCATCACCAGACGATACGTCCTCACTAAATGAAGCATCCTCACTAAACGATACATCCTCACTAGATGACACGTCCTCACTAGATGAAGCGTCATCACTAGACGATACGTCCACACCAGATGAAGCGCCATCACCAGATGATACGTCCACACCAGACAAACTATCCTCATCTGACGATATATCCTCATCAAATGAAGCGCCCTCACCAAATGAAGCGTCCTCACCAGACGATACATCATCACCAAATGATATGTCCTCACCGAACAAAGTGTCCTCACTAGACGAAGCGCCATCACCAGACGATACATCCTATACTTCTGAGCATCTTCATTTATAAGGACTATAACTTTTGACTCCGATATTCAAAAATTGCAAACTTTATATCAATGGAAAGCTAAAAGAAAGATCTACAACTTCCATAAAGACATTTTGTAAACTCTATCTAGATTAATACAGTTTATTCATGGAAGTTTCAGATCAAATTTAACTCCCTTAACTATTCATTCCTAGTAGCTTCTCAAATGAATTCTATTCACTATAATCCAACACTTCAATTTTTATTTCTAATCCTTCTACTCCATTTCATTTAGCTCATTCACTATAACCACAATTCTCAACATATCCCATCACAATTCAATATACCCGAAATGCCAATAAGTACATGTACAATTATTTTCATGTGTGAAAAAATTCAAATTCACATGCATGTATGCTGACATTATGCTGAGCTTGAAATGCAAAATTTTTTTTCTAACTCTCACATTTCTATTTTCTCCATTATTGAAATCTAAATTCTAACCCTTAATATGGGGATGGGATGTTACACAATCAACCTTTTTGTGACGTTATTACTAATTGATCGATAAAGATGATATTTGATGATGAATAGTATTGAGTCACCAAATCTTTATACAACGTTAACCTTTTAGTGACAATATAATTGATTCATCACCAAATCTTTATACAACATCAACCTTTTAACGATGCTATATGTAATTAGTCGCCAAATGTTTTAGCAATGATATAATTGATTCATTGCCAAATCTTCATACAATGTTAACCATGTAACAACGATATATGTAATTCATCGCTAAATGTCATATTTAGCGACGAATTACCTTATTAGTCACCAAATCTTTATAATTTTATATTTTCCAAAATTTTTAGTAATATATAAATTATATAAAATATTATAAAATTTATATATATTAAATACAATTTTGTGATACCATTTATATATTTTACACGGCATTAATAAGAACAATTAATTTGTTACTTTAAATTTTATATTCATAGAATTTTCCTTTTGTAATATAAAATTTCTAGAAAATTTAGCCCAATTTATATATAGTAATTAGAGTTTTGTCACACCACATGAAATTATTAAATCATATATTTTAAAAGGCATTAATAAAAAGAACTGATTTATTTAATAAATTAATTTTAAGTTGTTTTTTTATAAATTTTTAAAATGACATTGTTGTTTATTAAATTTTTTTACATTTACTATTACTGTCAATAATATTTAATTTGATTAATAAGATTTTACTAAATTTATTTTTACACTTAAATCATTGTCAATAATATTTAATGATTATTAAGAATATCATACTAATATTTAATATTGATTTCCGTTGTTTACTATATTGTAATTATTTTTTAATTACATTGCAATAGATATAATTATATATGATAATTAATATATTGTTATATTTATGCCATTATCAAAGTGTTGAAGTTATGTAAATATATTTTCCTTGAAAGCAAGTGTATTTATTTATAACTTAATTTTCTTCCAATTCCTTTTGCAATGAAAATATTTATTATTAATAAAATAGAAGTGTTTAGTTTTTATGAGCATTATATATTTAGTCATAAGGTATCGAGATTCTTTTGTAGGTAATATACATATACATAGAGATGTATGGGAAACATGTATATTATTAGAATCTAAAATAATAGATTCACAGTTAAATAATCAAGTTCGTCGCTAGATTATAGTATAAACTGTAGTGTTGCGATTTATCACCATGTACGTAAAGGAGTTTACTTCAAGGGAATGGTGAGTTTCATATCCTGATAGTAGTCGACTATCGATAATGGCACTATTAAATGAATTTAGAATCAAGTACATTTTCAAGAATGAAGTAGGTTGTTAATTTAGTCTTAAAACATACATTTTAGCATTTGCTTATTATAGACCACAATCTTGATGAGTGTTGAACTCATATTTGTTTCATTATAATTCTTGATATGATTGGAATATATTTTACAAAATATTAATCTAGTGTCTGCATGTTGGGATTACTAATTGAAACATGTATCAGGGAACATTCACTCAAATAAAAGAGTTTATAGGGATATCATCACTTTTAGATGTTTTATGAAGATTGGTGATTAAATTGGTGCCAGGAGTTTGATGGACTAGCTACCCATCAAGTCTTAACATCAAGATGAGATCTTGTGTGTTAATCACCATATAGAGTAAA
>JANVCQ010000007.1:20797085-20815073 GCA_025531925.1 Erythroxylum plowmanianum
GGGGCTAATCGGGATATAACCCCCGACGTGCCTTATTTGTTTTGCAGGAATTCTAGCGTCGAAGCTTCTATAGAAAGTAGCTAAATCCATGGATCCAAACGGTAATGCTCAGCCTCGCCAGAATCCGACTGAACCAAATATTAACATCATAAATTCAAGCAAATTGAATTTGAACAACTTTTACATATTTGACCTAATCACAAAGGATTAAACTGTAATTTTTGACCTAACAAACAAGTTTGGTTGTACCAAAGTCCAGCGATTATTGCAATGTTTTTTCTAAATAGTTTGATTATTAAAAAAGATAAATTATATTTTAATTTTACCTAATTTTATAATATTAAATAAAATCATCAAAAAGACCAACAAATACACCAAATTTCAAATTATTACTCAAAGCATTTGGATAAAGATTATTTCTGATATAATTATTTGTTTGTCATTAGCTTTAATAATTGGTGGACTTAGATCGATTCAAGTCAAAGAGGTGCAATTTGAACTGGGGTCGACGCTTCGTTGCATTTGAGTTGGGTGACTCTTACATGGATTCGAGTCTGCTTAAGTCATCTAAAACAATATTTTTTTAGTTGCTCGGATTATCCAAAATACCATCATCTTGATCATTCAAATAATTTTAAAACGGCGCCATTTTATTTTCATTTCTTAAAATAAGGTTGGGTTAAATTTAAGGACCAAAAATAATATTATTTTTAAAATAAAACTAAAATAATGTCAATTTTCTAAAAAAAAGTTTGAACTATTCAAAATGAAATTTGAACCAACTCCCCTATATAATATGTAACGGTACCATGGTTACGTATTCTGGATCAAACATGAAAGGGCAAGAAACGAATAAATACGGAAATACTTTTAAACAAACTTTTCAAAACTAAAATGAGCGCGAATCCACCATTGCCATCACGAAAATTGTTCTCCGAGATGCGGGTAAGATGTTTCTATAGTTTTCTCAAAACGTAAGCTCTCTTAAAGGGTCAGCAAATCTTTATGCTTATGATTGATATGAGCAATTACAAAAGACCTTAACTTTTCTATATATAGCATCCATATTGAGCTTTCTCATCACAAGACAAATATGGGTCAGGTCCACACTAATTGGGATCCATTTTTTACACGAACTTCGATCCATTGATTTAGATCATTTATTGGGCTACTTTATTATCTTTACCTGGATCAAATTATGTAACTTAACCAATAATTTATTGAAAAAACAAAAAAATACAATTAATAGTTGTCTAACTTTATAAGAAAGGACAAAATTGTCCAACATTCTCATCCTTGGACAAGCATTAATTGCAGTTTTGACCCAAGTTTAAAAACTATTTTAAAACTTGGTTAAGCCACGCTATTGAATCAGTCAACTAGGTTTAAAAACAAACATTTGATCCAAAGATAATGAAAGTCTATCATTCCATCCTGCAAGGCTTTCAATACTGAAAAATACCAAATGCATGTGTCATGTGTTAACACAAATCCGATATAATCACGTATACATAATACCTCACTAACATGAATGGGAAAATGGAATGTGACAAACTAGGACGATACCTCTACGATCTAAATTATATCATCTTTATTTGTAGGTCTCGATTCTCTAACTTTATGCTAAACTTCATGAGAGAAATCCTGTTTTCTCTCACCTAACGCTAAGCAACATTAAAGAAAACTTGTTTCCTCTTACCAAATGCTAAACTACATTAGAGAAAAGCTTTATGTTCTTCAACTAAATACTAAATTGCATTAGAGAACCTTTATGGGATTAAAAATTTATATCCCCCTATGTCTTGTCAAACTTTATGGATATCCGTATAAAATTGTATACGTCGAAATGAAAGGAGCTTAAGGTCAATCTGTATATATGTTCAATGACCTTTAAACGCTTAAGATTGACCCAAATCTTAAACTTTTATATGTATTATGGCAATATATGATAACACATATTACTGAGGATAAACGATGACCATCTTTATAGATGAACCATCATATTATCATAATACATCAAAATGTATAAATATACATGGAGCAAACATAATGATCCATTAACTAACAATGTCTAAGTACTTTAAAACACCCATACTCTATACTTGTCACAAACACAAGTGGGCGAAGTCCTTTGGTTAAAGGATCGACTAAGATTTTCTCAGTTCTTAAATGCTCAAAATCTTAATGTCATCTTTTTTTAATCAATACCTTTATGCCCAAATAATTGACCTTTAAATGCTAAGACCATGTGATATTCTTTGTTGTTATTAAACAACATAGCAAGAAGATTATCACAGTAAAATTGAATGGCTCTAGTCACTAAATCAACCAAAGACAACTCATAAATCAAGTTTCCGAGTGAAACCATCTATGAAGTAGCCCCATAGCATGCACTCTGCATGCATCATCAAGGAATTTGCCCGTGTCTACTTGACACTCTTCCATGACATTGCACCATCTGCAAACTTAAAACTGTAACTATAAGTGGACTTTTGATCATCCAGACACATAGTGAAATCGGAGTCTGTATACTCTGTAAGGTTTAAATCATTGACTTTCATGTATGTCAATGTATAATCATTGGTACCCTTTAGGTATCTCAATACTTGCTTAACTGCATTTCAATGGTCCATACCTAGGTTAGCTAGATATCAACCTTGCAATCTAACAGTAAATGCAATGTCCTACCTAATACATACTCAAGCATACATTAGGCTAGACCGTACAAGTATATGGAACATTCCTGATAGCCTCTCTCATTACTTTATTCTTTGGATACTAAGCCAAAGATTATCTCTCACTATGAGAGATAGGTGTTATGACAGGTTTATAATTAGCCGTATTAAACCTCTATAATACATACTCAATGTATGCACTCTATGAGAGGCCTGATAAGTGTTAAGATCTGTCCCAGTGAATCTGAATACTTAGGACAAAAAATGCTTCACCAAGGTTCTTTTTGTCAAAATGTTTGGCCAAAAATTGCTTAACCTTATACAACATGGCCAAGACATTTGATTGTGAGCAATAAATCCTTCACATGCAGTAATAAGAAGATAACTTTGCTCCCCCTGACCTTATAGTAAAAGCATCTTTAACTTTGTTTTCCATGAAGCCGAAAAAGGTCACGACCTCATAAAATGTAAGGTATCAATTTTGAGAGGTTTGATTTAAGCCATATATTGATTTGCATAACGCGCTAACTATGTCAGTTCCATCTGGATCCTAAGTCCTTTAAGTTGTACCATATAGACCACTTCATAAAGGTCTTTATTCAGGAAAGCAGTTTTGACAGTCACCTGATGTATCTTTATATCATCATAAGCTACAATTGCCTTAATTACGCAAAATGTATCTTACGAGGATACGAGAGAAAAGGTAACATAAAGTCAACCTCTTCGAGAGAAAAGGTAACATAAAGTCAACCTTTCTCCCTGAGTGAACTATTAGGCAACTAAGCGAGCCCATAAAATGTTGAACTCCATCCTGAAATCCTTTATGTCCAAAACTTCATTTACAACTGACGAGTTTACAGTTCCATTGCAAGTCAAATAGCTCCCAGACCTTACTATGCTCCATGGCTTACATCTCATTAGTCATTACATCCCACCACAGTTCTACGTTGGGTCCAGAAATAGTTTCTATAAAAGTAACTAGATTCAAAACATGTCTAATATCATAGTCTTGCTCAACTAATAGACCATGAAATTAGATAGGATAGCAGGTCGTCTCATTCTAGTGGGTTTACATAACTGCATTAGGTCTTGTACCCCTAGTAACCACTGTGTGAACAGGTATGGATTCGTGTTCATATACAGGCACGATACAGAGACCTACATCCACCGAATCTAATTGTATGAGTAGTGAATATATAATAACTGTAGTATCCACCCTGTTATCATCGGAAGGGTCAACGGGTTCACCATCATCATAGACATCGTATTCCAAAAACTTATCTGTTTGTGATTCTACTATTTTGACCCCTCCTTCTCTATAGTAAAAGCTATAGCTTTAAAGTAGTCGAGATATCTTACTAAATAATAATGAACTGAACAAGCATGTAATTTTTTTATAGGGATTATACTACCTCAGTAGGGCAGCCTCATACATGAATGTGTGCAAAGTTGGGTCTTCACACTCTTAGATAATAAGGTAGAATAGCCATATTATGCATCAACCTTTTCAAGTCCTTTAGGGTGCAGTTATACCTTTCGATAACACACCATTTTACTCAGAACTACCCGGGATAGTGAATTAAAGCACTATTCCAACTAATTCCATATATTTGGAAAATGAACCTTTTCAAGTTCTAAAACACCATGTTTGCCATGATATTCTCCTCCACTGTCAAATCTGACTATCTTGATGTATCTTCCCAATTGGTTCTTAACCTATAGTTTTTAAGCAAGAACACATAATTGTAATGGGAATAATCATCAACAAATGTCATAATATATTTACAATTGCATAATACAACTGTATAAGGTTTACCGATATCTTTATGTATTAGACTCAACAAGTTAAAAGCAAGAGTTGACCTCAATATCTTTATTAGTCAACTTACCCCTGTAACAGTTTCCCAGATCATCATAATCTAGAATTGAGAAATGCTTTCCTTGATTAATCTCTCAACCTTAGCTCTTGAAATGTGGCTTAAACTTTTATGCCACACTATGTATGACTTCTCATTCATCACGACTCTTCATTTCATAACTTGTTTGGTAAGATACGAAGAAACATATATCTAATTCGGGGTAAGGCACATTCTATACAAACCATATGATAAGAAAGTTATACCATTATGTTTTACCTTAAACAACAATTGTACAACAGAAGCATTAAATACAAAACATTAACCTTCTTTGTCCAAAATTGATCAAACGATCACATATAAAATGTGTTGTATAAAACTCAAATAAACCTTACGACAAGATTCAGTACATACATTCCCCATAGATATTACTTCTATTTCTTCATTGCTATAAACCATCGGTTCCTCCTTTTTTTTATTTGGCTTTATTCTAGATATGAACCACTGCATCATGGAAGCATTGTGATAAGATGTTCCACTATACAGCCACCAAATACTTAATATGACTATCGAAAATTAGATTCATAAATTGATAAGCCAAGGAGTTACCTGATGGTCTCAGTCTTTCCTTCTAGACCTTATACTGCTAGTTTCTTTATGTCATACGGACCTTTACCAGCACTGGATTGACCAGCATTAACAAGTGGAGAAGATTTAGTCTTTCTATCTTTGATCTTAGCAAGCTTCATCTTTGCCTTCCCTTTAGTTGCTTTGAGGGTTGTAGGAGTAGCAAACTTGAGTTTCTCTTTCTCGACAACGCAATGGGCAATCAAAGCATTGAAGTCCCATTCCTCATATAGCGAGTAATATGTCATCACCAGATTACTAAACTCTGGAGGGAGTGTATTCAGATTCTAATGAACGATGAAGACATTAGGAAGAGGAATATTTAGCATCTTCAGTCCATTATAAAGATGGATCATTTTTTTATATATACTCCATTACTCCCCCTTCTCTTGTATATCTCATCGAAAATAATTCTTTTATCAAGAAACTTGTCTTAACATTAGGTGAGACTGTGTACCTTTGGGAGACATTATCAAGAAACTCCTTCTCTATGTCTATGTCTGGAAGTCCACTAAGCAGATGGTTAGGAATGAATTTCTTAATGGTCATAAGACTTAATTTGTTAGACCGATCCCAGTCTTCATAGGCCGCTTTATGAATTATCCTTCCTTATGGCCACTAAGCAGATGGCCTATCTGTCCTTATGGCCATATCAACCTTAGCTATTTCCATAGCGTTCAATACATCCTCTGTCCACTTCTTCGTATTGAAATCGGTTAGGGTTTCAATGGTGACACTGATTTTATTGATCAAAAAGTTGACTGTAAAATGATAATGTTTAAATCAACACAAATGTAGGAGAACGACGATACTCAAAGCCATTAAATAGTATTTTTACTGAAAATACGATCACGTATATTATAAAACACGTGTGGATTGAGTACATAATATATGTAACTAGGCCTCCATATAAAAGTAATCAGAGTATAAACCATCAACTCTCATGACACTACTACCTGTGGGCGAATAGATCATTCACCAAATATAAGACCAGAGACATCCCCTAACATGTAAACAAAATAATTCAAAATACTGACTCGAAAGGTTACTGTAGTGACTACATCCTTATCAACACTGAAAAAGTCCAATAACACAAGGGATACATCTTTATGTCATTCTCACATGTTTTATGGGTATATGGTATGTGACAATGTAATATCAATAAATGAAAAAATCCGAATGCACAATCTCATTGTCACATACTCGTGCTAAAGATATTCTCTGAAAATTTAATTTAAGATTTTCGTAAAGGAAAAATCTCAGTAGAGTGACTATCATGCATCACCGGATACTAAACCTACCACCCGAGACACAAGAACCTCATGTATCTCCCTTATGGTAAGTTCGTTGCATAAAAATTCACTCAAAAATGGCTTCAGAATGTCTTAATTCCTTTTCCGAGTAATTATCATGTGATCCCGAACACTGAATATGAAACTAGAGACACAAAAACTTAAATTATCTCCTTATGTGATGTTTAAAACATGAAAATTCACTTGAAATCATATTCATAACGCCTTAATTCCTTTTTCTAAAGTTAAACTTTAATTTATTACTAATGTAATAAATCCAGAAAATAGAAAATTTCACTTTATGAATTTTTTGGACCCAAAAATTGACCCAAAACATCCTGGGACATCCTTACAGAAATTCTGAAATTTTTGAGTTTTTTAAAAACATTGTAGCAAATTCCGTATGGTTGACGTTAGTTGCGTGTGTTGAGCATGCACTCGCGCATGTCGTGCATGCATGACGACCTGCAAACCCCCCACCGACTTGCACAAGTCAGACACGTGTCAGGTCAATATCGTGCAACTAACACAAAAAGACAATTTCCAATGAGTTTCACGTTAGTTTTTCAAGCTCCCGGGCTTGTTTTCAACCCGTTTCTCAAGGTTAAACATATATATAATACTTTTATGCAATAAAAAGCAAGAAAAAATCGAGAAACAGAAATTAAATATCTGAAAACCTTATTGAGAGAAAACCAAAAAAGCTTTGTTTTTAACCACCCGATCACGTCACCCCTTTGATACCACATGTAATATATAATGGTACCTTAATTACATATCTCGGATCGAATGTGAAAGAGCAAGAAACAAAAAAATGCAGAAATACTTGATTTTAGTCTTCGTAACTTCAAACGAACTTTTCGAAGCAGAAACGAGTGCAAATCTACCACCACCTTCACGAAAATTGCTCTCTGAGACGTGAGTAAGGTCTTTCTACAATTTTCTCAAAACGTAAACTCTCTTAATAGATCAGATAATCTTGATGCTTACGATTGATATGAGCAATTGCAGGAGACCTTAACATTTATATATATAGTATTCATATTAGGCTTCCCCATCACAAGATCGATATGAGTCGAGTCCATACTGATTGAGATTTATTTTTTACACGAACTTTAACCCGTTGATTAAGATAATTTATTGGGACACTTTATTATCTTTATCTGGATCAAATTACGATAAATTATTAAAAAATAAAAAATACAATTAATAATCATCCAATTTTATGAGAAAGGTTGACAAAATTGTGGAACACCCTAATCTAATCTGATACCTTCATTGAAGTTGAACGCATAATTCAATGCACCATGGCCGATGTTTGTTTCTCTCAATATAAAAATAATAGTTCATTTCAAAGATAACTAGAAATTTTGAAATCTTCAATTTTTAGAAATTGTTGCCGAGTATGGTTGTAAGAATAGCAAAAGAAAGAATTGCAAGGAAATTAAAAGAAAGACTTGTGTTAGCATGAAAATAAAAAATGTTTTCAAGTATGAGAACGTCACTAAATTCCTGCGATATTCTAAACCAAAACCACAATATTCAAAAGATATAAATTAAACAATCTGTAAGTTAAAACCACAGCTTTTAAGAGCTTGAGCGTTACAAGTTAGTGGACACGACACCTTCTTCGGTTTCTTAAAAAAGGAGGTTATTTAATAAAGTAAAAATAAAAATTGTATCCTGGATTTTATATCGAGGCTTTCTATCTCTCCCAACTTTTGGAGCATCGAGAGGCTAAAGATCAAGGAAGGAAGACTTGCGATAAATAACACGACAAATTTGCCATCAATTGACATTTTGCAATTTACAAAGTGGTCCTCATCAATTGACATTTGATAACGAGATGCGCCTTTCAACTCTTTCACTCCAAATTATACAACCCTAAAGTGGGCCCCTACGTACTTTCCTCCTTATCCCCTTCTTCCCCTTGTTTTTCTTTTATCCAATGCAGCGCGCACGAAAATTCCAGTGCAAGTGCAACTCATTTAACATAAAAGATTAAAGAAACAATTGTAAACCCAAAACCCAACATGGCATTGCCAACTTCAATTGCTTGGAGCAGAGATGAAGAGAAAACTTTTGAGAATGGAATTGCAATGCACTGGGTTGATGGAGACCCCAGTGAAGAGCATTGGGGAAAGATTGCTTCTATGGTTCCTAGTAAAAGCCTCGAGGATTTGAAGCAGCATTACCAAGAACTAGTAGAGGATGTTGGTGCAATAGAAGCAGGAACAATACCACTTCCTATTTACGTAGGAGAGGAACCAACTTCTTCCTCAACTGAGGATTCTCATGCAAATTCCTCTGACAAGAGACTCAACTGTGGTTTTGGAAATGGGAGTTTTCTGGGGTTAGCACATGACACATTCAGACATGGAGGAGCAAGGTCGGACCAGGAAAGAAGAAAAGGGATTCCATGGACAGAAGAAGAGCATAGGTAACTCCAGACCAATACCCCCTTTTTGTGTCTAGCTACTGGAGTTCAGGAAGTTTTGAGTCTTTTAAAGCATGGATGGTTAGAAACTCACCCACAATTCTCAACATCCTTTGCCTTCAAACTGTATTTAATCCAGCAGGTGTAAAGATTAAAGACTGCCTTTCCTTTAACAGTTGAACTTAACCTTTTTGTTCCTTCTTGTTCTTATGAATTGAAAAACACAACCAAATCTTTCTTTGGAAAATACAGCACTTTTCATCAACACCATAATTGGGAATATGTCTGACCATTTTTTTCAAAATAATTTTCCAGGCTATTTTTACTGGGTCTTGAAAAATTCGGGAAAGGGGATTGGCGAAGCATATCAAGAAACTTTGTGATATCTAGGACTCCTACTCAAGTGGCTAGTCATGCTCAGAAATACTTCATTCGCTTGAACTCCATGAACAGAGATAGAAGGAGGTCTAGCATCCATGACATTACAAGTTTGAATAATGGAGATGTGTCCTCTCATCAGCCACCAATTACAGGCCAACAGGCTAACACGAACCCAACAGGTACAGGCGGAATTGGCTCCGCAGTGAAGCACAGGGCCCAACCACATATGCCTGGTTTAGGCATGTATGGTGCACCAGTTGGACACCCAGCTGCAGTTGCTGCTCCTCCAGGTCATATGGCTTCTGTTGTTGGGACTCCTGTTATGCTTCCACCTCCTGGGCACCACCACCCTCATCCTCCTTATGTTGTTCCTGTTGCTTACCCAGTGGCACCGCCTCAGACTCAGACATTGCACCAGTAACTGGTGATCCACTTCTCCTATACTTTCTAATCAATGGCCAAAAGATAATACCATCTTGGGCCAAACTGCAAAGGTGATAAATCTTATTTGGACCCTTCCAAAACTGATTCATTCATGAACAGTCATGCATTCAGCATTCAAATTTGTAATTACATAAGACTAGGAAAATTATTCGCTTCCCTATCCTCTTCCTTGGTTTTAACACATTTTCTTATTTCTTTTTGAAGAGACTGGGAATACAAGTCTCAACTGGGCGACCAAAAACTCTCAACCTTAATTGTATTCCTTATCTTCCAAACTGTTAGGTATTTAATCATCTTTCCTTCTTTTACCAACCACTTGTAGTGTTTGTATCTCCATATCTCTTCTCTTCAGAGATAGACACAGCCCATTTATTAATATAATCATTTGGAATTTTCTTAATACAGAAATTGTCATGAAACACGTCAAACAACATGATAAAAGTTTTTGTGATAAAGGAATAAATAATCCTTTAAAGCTTTGTGCTTTAAAGAATTTTGTAATAAAGAAAAAGTTGTGGGTTTTTTGTATGTTGGAGACTAAAATTAGAGAAGGAAATCTTAAGAACTTGGGATGTTTGGGGGGTAACTGGAAGTTCATTACAAACGATCAAAGTCACGCTTATGGAAGAATCATTATAGCTTATGATGGTAACTTTTTGAAACTTGAGGTAAGACTTAGCATTATATGCACACTATGTTTTATTTCAAAATGGAAAATTCATGAGTTTTAACTACTTCTGTCTATGATTTTAATACTGTGTTCCAAAGAACTGACTTATGGAATTTCTTAAGAAAGATCAAGCCTTCAGTAAACTCCCCTTGGATGGTATGTGGTAATTTTAACACTACTTTATGCAGGACAGAGGCAGAAGGAAATTGTAACCTACTCAACTACTCCCCAAACATGTATGACTATATGCAGGAGGTGGAACTTATTGATCTAAAAGCAGAAAGTCATGAGTTTACTTGGACAAATAAACAAACTTCTATTTGGAACATCAGGAAAAAACTGGGCAGAGTTTTGGTAAATGTAGAATGGCTAAATTCTTTCTCAAGAAGCTCTGCAAAATACCTAGACCTTGGTATTTCGGATCACACCCCTATGAAGATACTAGACTTGTTCACCCCCTATGATTTTCTAGTTATCATGAAGGGTTTTCAAGAAGCTATACATAAAGGATTGGACCATGGATGTTATGGGACTAAGCAATACCCTTGTATTTAAAAGCTCAAGGCCATGAAATAGGAGCTGAAGATTCTTAACGGGAAGAGAGGACTGAATATTGCTAAGGAGATTGAATTCTCTAGGGATAAACTCTTTTCTATTCAAAAAGCACTGACAGAAAATCCTTTGGACGGAGATCTAGCAACAGTTGAGAAGGAGGCTCTTAAAAACTATTTGGAAGTAGTGGAAAATCAATACTCTTTACTGAAGCAAAGAGCTAGGATAAACTGGTTAAAGGAGGGAGATCGATGTATAAAATTTTTCTTCAATTCTATGTTAGCCCGAAAGCAGACTAATAGAATTATCTCCATTAAAACAGAAGCTAGAGTGGAGGTATTTAGACAAGAAGATTTAGCAAAGGAAGCTATAAATTTCTACAGTAGGCTACTTGGATCAAATTCTCTCCCAACTGAGTTAGAGTGCGACCTTAGCCAGTTTGTAACCTCTAAGATTCCAGATCATGAAGTTAATAGGTTAATAAGACCTATTACAAATCAAGAAATAGATAAGGTTGTCTTTAGCATGAATGGACGTAAAGCCTACAGTTTGGATGGATTAAATGGTTTCTTCTATTAGAAAACTTAGAATAGTTTGGGTGGAATGGTCAAAGAGGCAGTGCAGGAGTTCTTCCTAAGAGGGGTGTTATTAAAAGAAATAAAGAAGACCTTCTTGCGCCTAGTCCCTAAAAACTCCAACTCGGAAACTTGGAATGAGTACAGACCAATTTTGTGTACAAACTTCCTATACAAGATCATTGCTAAGATTTTGACAAATAGGCTAAAGGAGGTCCTAATATTTCTCATCAGTGAGAATCAAGGGGTTTTTATGACAAGCAAAGATATAAGGGAAAATATTCTAGTTGTTCAAGAACTACTAAAGGGTGTAATTGCAGGAAAAGTCCCCAAAATTGCACTATTAAAGTTGATCTACAGAAAGCTTTCGATAGTATGAATTGGGGTTTTTTACTAAAAACATTGGAGATAACGAATTTTCCCTTAACCTTCATCAATTGGATTCAACAATGTATATCTACAGCTTCTTATGGGATAATGATTAATGGGTGTCTCACGGGAATGTTTAAGGGGAAAAAAGGCCTTAGGCAAGGGGACCCTCTCTCCCCTACCTATTCCTAATCTGTATGGAAGTCCTCACTCTGGTGCTCAAACACAATACCTTAACTGAACTAAAATTCAGATATCACTCTAAATGTAAGGAAATTTCTCTAACCAATTTATATTTTACAGATGATCTTATTCTCCTAAGCAAGGTAATGTTCAATCAATCTCTTTTTTGATGAAAACTCTCAATCAATTTAAGGAGATGTTGGGTTTATGTGTAAATCTCCACAAGAGCTTTATTATACTCTCCAAGAGTGCTTCTCACCTCTCAAATGTTTTAGCTCAAGCTAGGGTATGGAAGGGTATCCCTATCTCAGGGATTACTACAATGGAAGTAAGGAAGTTAAGGGGAAGGCCAGAAAATAGAGTAGGGTGGGATGTTTTAATATGGAATAAGACCCTCAGACCTAATGTGAGTTTTCTGCTATGGTTGGCAATGTGGGATAGACTGAGCACTATGGATAGGTTGAAATTCCTAACCTCCTCTAAACTATGCATTCTATGTAATCTAGTGGATGAATCCAGAGACCACCTCTTCTTTATGTTTGGCTTCTCCAGAGAAATATGGACAAAAATCTCTACTCTATGTGGCCCTAGGTTCAATGTTTGCAGATTCATAGACATCATTCGAGAGCTTCCTAAAATGAACATTTCAAAATATGATAAGGCTATAACTCTACTCTTGGTGGCTACATGTTTCCAAGTAATCTGGAAAGAGAAGAATAGCAGAAGGTTCAAAGACTGGTCTACTTCAATAACCTCTCTTATAGAGATCATTACTACCAGCATACGGTAGCAACTGGTTATAAATCAGTTAAACCTATACTGTAGTAGGAGAATGGCTCATGTATAGAGGATATAGCCATATCTAGTTCAATTCCAAAGAAGTAGCTACTCAATCCACTTAATCAACTATGCAGAAACTAATCACAACCATAGTTCACAAAAGGAAATTAAGGAATGCATAGACTGGATTTATTCCCCTTTTCAGGGATGAGCACAATATGAGGTACACAACTCAAATTCACAAGTTTGTACTGTGTTAAATCAAGTGAGGATCATCTCAAAGAAAAGAAAGGAGAAGTATGAGAGCAATAAAACACATACCTGTATAGGGTTATTCCATCCCCTTTTTAGGAAAGATGTTGAAATCCCTATAATCCTATAGGGAAGCAAATCAAGACTAGAGAAATCAGATCAGACATACCAAATTTGAAAAAAGAGATAGATGAAGAAGAAATAGACTAATTCATGAAAAAGGAACTAACCTGAGTCCTCTTCTTCCTACCAAAGAATTAAGCCCACAAAGAATCCCCTTCCATCTCCAGAAATAAAGCAATTTCTTAGACATTCATAAAAAACCCTAATCTCTAAAAGATGACCAAGAGGGAGATGTTTAACTATGAAGGACAGTCGGGTGGAAGTAGATTGGAGAACAGAATGTTCCTTGAAGTCACCTAAAAGCCACAAAGGGTCCCCTAAAAATGAAGAAATTTCTTAGAGGAAGCCCTAATATCTAAATAATGACTGTGAGAGAGTTGATTACCTATGAACAAGAGTCAATTGGAAGTAGATTGAAGACCTTAGTGGCCCTTGAAGCCAACACCGCATCCAGAGCCTCACCTCATCGCCAGTCGCTTCCTCACTTAATTGCTCATCTGAATTGAGTAAAGATTTGAAGACTCGAGAAAGTTGGGGTTTGTTTTACCCTAATAGTCTTAGTTAGGTAAGGATGGAACATCGTTGTGTTACGGTGTCCTCTGATGTTTTTACCCTAATAGTCTTAGTTAGGTAAGGATGGAACATCGTTGTGTTACGGTGTCCTATGATGTTTTGTGCTTAAGTAGATTTTACACGTGTGTAACACTCCACTGTGTATATTTATTAGATTAATGACATTTTTAATTTCTCAAAAAATATGATAAAACTTTTGCCCTTTTGTAGGTTATTAAGAGGACTACTCCTTTTCCTTTAAAAAACACGGAGATAAATCATACCTATAAATAAGTGTCCTGAATCCATCATCACTAATTTCTCTTCTTAAACCTTTTTAAACTTGTACTTGTGAAAGAGTCTCTTAGTGGCCTAGCATTCTTTGCATAAATTAATAATCATTCTTAAAAGAATCACACTTAGAAAATATGATACTAATATTGACCACCCACATTCTTAAAAACGAATTGTGGTAACCCAATGGGAGCCAAAGTAGAGGGTAAAACGAATAGAATTTAATAATTGGAGATTTACTATAGTGTTTCAAACGTGGAGGAGATGTTGGGATAAATTTACTATGAATACACATCTCCTTCAATGCGTAAAAATTAAGGATTACATGCATCCGAATGAGCTATCTTAAATTCCTAAATGGGTATAAAATTTCACTTCCTATATGCATTCTTATAGGCGATAATATTTAGTGTTAAAAATTTAAAAACAACAAATATTTAACATTTTTAAAAATCAAATTATTTGAAATAACTTATTTTTTATGATCTTAATCAGGATTGGTCACAGAAGCTTTTCGCAATTATTTGAATTAACTTATTTTTATGATCTAAATCAAGATTGGTCATGGAAGCTTTTCACAACTACAAACAATACCATTCAAACCTATAAAATTGGAGTCCATCCTAAAAATCAAATTATTTGAAATAACTTTTTTTATTATCTTAGTGCCTATTTGGATAAGCTTATTTCAATATAGCTTTTGTCAATAAAGTTTTTCTGAGAAATCAATTAACTATTTGGCTGTCATTTTAAAAAAAACTTTTTTGAAAGAGCTTCATACAATAGACTGTTTAGCAACATAAAAATTAAAATCACTTTTAATTTTAACTGTATTTTATTTTGTAATAAAAACTATTTATGCATATAAAAATTATTTAAAATATATTAAACAATATGCAAAGCACAATATATTAGTTATTATATAATTTTAAACCACACGAAATATAAATGAAAATATATCTAATCAAATCTTTTATATGGATTATAACATAAATAAAACTAATATCAAAAATAAATATTAAAACATATAAAAAGTCAAATAATATTATATAAATCTAAAAATAAATGTGAAAATTTGTTTGTGAGTATTGTGAGAATTAAGTGTAAAACATAAGAACAAAAGGGACTAAAAAAGGCTCATTAATTGATTTGAAAAATTTACCTGAAAAGGTAATTTTTTGAGAAGCTTCAAATTTGAGCTTTTTAAAAAGTTGTATTTTAGCTGTTAAAAAAACTATATCTACTAAAAAATACTTTTTTTTACAGTTAAATGCTCATTTTTCTTAAAAAAGCTTTTGCGGTAAAAAAATACTTACTTACTCTCCAAAAACTCAACCAAATAGGCACTTATTCAGGATTGGTCACGAAAGCTTTTCTCACCTACAAACAATACCATTCAAACCTATAAAATTGGAGCCTATACTACAAGAAAAATCCACTCGGAGTCCCCATTCCCTTCGAACTGTAAGAAAATGTATTGCCTCACATATTACAGATTTTTAGGAGACAATGCGAGCAAATTTTGTAGTTAAGTATAAAGCCAAAAGAACAATTTACCCTTAACGTTTATGCTAAAAGTTGAGTTAGACCTAATGTTTTTGAGCGTTTAAAATAAAACTTAACGTTTGTAAAACATTTAAAATGAATCGTAACGTTTAAAAAATGTTCAAAATAATTGTTAATGGGATAGAAAAACTGACTGAGTTATGGTTCCGTTAGTTAAATAAATTTTTTAAATTTTATTAAAGTGTGGCCCACTCAACATTTTAACTTCAATTCCTTTTATACTCACCTTTTTACATAAGGCACAAATTTTCTTCCCTACTCATCTTTCCATTTTCTTTTCTTTCTCCATTTGTCTCTAGTATTTCTTGAACTAGAGTTGTGACAGACTGTGACTAACTATCTTATTCATATATATTCATCAAGCACCAATCTTTATAAGCTTCCAATGATCTTCCATTTTCATCTGCTTAGGGTTTGGTTTAAGGTAGTTTTCAGTTTGTGCAACTTCCAACTTCCACACTGCACCCCAAGGTTGTTGCAGTTCCCTTAATTGCTTACTGTTAGTTTATGTCGACGACGTAGCGTCCTCCAACTCCACAATTGCAAGAACACTGTGTGATGAACCCCAGGCCATCTACTAATGCTGATGAGGCTACAGCAGGTGATACTAGTGAGCCAACAGCTTTGCCAATTGCTATGAGAAGGTCACAGCGAGAAAGGAGGGATCCTGTGGTCCTAAGAGGCTACGTGGTGGGCTAGCAGTGAGTTGGTTTTGATTCAGTTATCAAGAATTCGTACTGTTGTATAAATAAGAATAGGGCATACTGAGATAGGCATAGAATCGTTATATTCTTAGGTATAGAACATCTTCTCTCTCTTGTCATTTGAGTACCTTGTACCAGAATTTCTTCCTCAACCCTTCTATTTCTGCCTAATTTCCTTTGTTTCTGCTTTGTTGTGTACTTTCCTTGCTAAGAATATCAATCATAGTTTGTTTCTTGTTATATTTTCCTTGTTATTAACTCTCTGCTCTTACATTTTGGTGCTCTCGTTGCCCCTACTCTCCTCTCATGGCAGACGGCACTCGATTAGCTAAGTTTGACATTGTCGTTTAGACACTTCAGGCAGATTTAGGCTCCCTTCAATCCATCACTTTCGGTCAACAAGGCACGTTGACAGAGATGAAACACCACATGGACACCATCACCACTCAGTTGGTTCATTTAGGCCAACTTATTAAAGGCAAGACCGAGCATACATCGTCCAATAAACCACCTTGGCAAGACTCTGACGGTGGTAGTCGATTTTCTTCCGGGGTCACCATACTCATCGTTCCGACTATGAATCTGACGTTGAGGACTTTCCTTTTCTTCCCAAACTTGCTCGCGTCGAACTTTCTCATTTTGACGGTATCGATCCGAAATCTTGGCTCTTTAATGCCGAGGAGTTTTTTGAGTTTTACAAGAACGAGGACATCGTTCGTATTACCAGGGCGGCTTTTCATTTTGAGGGCAAATCCCGTCGTTGGTACCAGTGGATGAAAACAAATCATCCACCGTCATCTCATTTAATGCTCTCTCCGGTTGCCCTTTGCCAGCAACACTACGCTTTGTGGGTCATATTTTGGGTCAAAAGGTGTAGGTTTTACTCGACGGAGGAAGTGCCTATAACTTCATCCAGAGTAGGGTCGCTCGATACTTGAGGTTTGAAATTGATACATCCACTACTTTTCCAGTCTTGGTTGGCAACGGTGACAGCCTATACTGTGACGGATTGATTCGACAAGTGCCAATTTCAATTCAAGGTACTACAATTACCACTAATTTCTTTGTGCTTCCATTGTATGGTTCTGATATGGTGCTTGGAGTGGCTTGGTTGGCTACGTTGGGGGCCAGTCATTACCGATTATGCCTTTTCCTTTTTTGTTTTGAGCACGGCAGTAATAAGGTTTGTTGGCAAGGTGTTGTCACTGACAGTCCTCAACCTATTCGTTTAAACTCTTTGCGGCGTTGTGTGGATGTGGGCAGTGTGGCTGAATTTTTTAGTGTGTAAATTACCTTCAAATCTAATGAGCCTACCCCTGCTACTGCATCTTATTTGGCTCCACTTTTAAAGCAATTTAGCGATGTCTTCGCCCTTATTTCCGGGCTGCCACCACCTCGCACCATCTCCCACGCTATTCATCTACTTCCCGATGCTAAACCGGTGAACATCCAGCCATACCGATACCCCCATTACCAAAAATAAGAAATTGAAAAGCAAGTCTTGGACATGCTTCGAGTCGAAATTATCCAACCAAGCACAAGTCCATTTTCATCACCGGTACTCTTGGTTAAGAAGAATTGTTGGACCCTGAACCTTTCTGTAAGCTAGGACTATTAAATGAGAAATTATTGGCAATTAGTTATGTGTAAAGCAAA
>JANVCQ010000007.1:20865252-20879751 GCA_025531925.1 Erythroxylum plowmanianum
GACTTGCTGATAGTGCATCTGGCACTAAATACTCTTCCTAAGGAGTTTGAGATGTTGGCCACCTCCTACATCTCTCAGGAAGAGAATTGGGACGTTAATGCTCTAATTTCCCGATGTGCTACAATAGAAGAGAAGATCAGGAGCCCTTCTCATTCAGTGATATATGTAGCCACCAAGGGCAAGGGAAAGGGTAAACCCCAACAGGCTAAAGGTAAGGATAAGGGTAAGGGTAAGAAATCCAAACCCTCTCCTCAGAATCAGAGTGGGCAGTCCAGCATTGCAAAGGCCCCACATGACCTTAAGAAGATGAGATGCTTCTTCTGTAAGAAGAAGAGGCATAGGAAGTCTGAGTTCCAGAAGTATAAATTGTGGTTGGTCAAGTAGGATTTATCAAGCAACTCCTCGGCCTTCATGATTCATGAATCCAATGTTGCTATAACCACATCAAGTTCTTAGTGGTTAGATAGTGGAGTTTCTAATCATGTTGCTTCCACAATGCAGGAATTCAGATCCAGGAGAAGGCCGATCAAGGGGGAGGAGAAACTAATGGTAGGCAATAATGAAGAGGTGGACGTTTTGTACGTGGGAGATGTGGGATTAAACCTTGATACAGGTTTTGTCCTGGTTTCGCGAGACACGTTTTATATACCATCTTTTAGGCGGAATCTGATCTCTGTATCAGTTTTGGATAAAGAAGGTTTTTGTTTTGTATTTGATAATACAGTTGTAAATATTTCTATCAATACAAAACATATTGGTACTGCCTTCTTATCATATGGATTGTATAGAATGTGTCTTACTCCTAATGAAATGTATGCCTCTTCATATGTTGCTGAGCTTGTTACTTGAAAGAGAACCCTCATAAAGGAAACATCGTACATGTTGTGGCATAAAAGCCTTGGCCACATTTCCAGAGAAAGGGTTGAGAGATTGATAAAGGATAACATTCTCCCAACTCTGGACTTCAGTGATCTGGAGACATGTGTCGATTGTTGTAGGGGTAAGTTAACCAAGATAAAGAAAAAGAGGTCAACTAGTGCTTCTGGTTTATTGGACCTCATACATACAGATGTTAGTGGTCCTTATACAGTCACGTTGTGCAATGCTAGGTACTTTCTGACATTTATAGATGATTATCCCCGTTAGGGTTATGTGTTCTTGCTTAAGGAGAAGTCTGAAGTTCTTGATAAGTTCAAGATCTTTAAGACTAGAGTTGAGAACCAGTTGGGAAAATCAATAAAGATTGTCAGATCTGATAGAGGAGGGGAATACTATGGCAGACATGGAGTTGCAAGACAAGAAAAGGGTTCGTTTGCCAAGTATTTGGAATCAACTGGAATAGTGGCTCAGTTCACTATGCCAGGTAGTCCTGAGCAAAATGGTGTGGTCGAAATGCGTAATCGCACCCTAAAGGATATGATGAGGTCAATGCAGAGCAGGACTAACCTACCTGAATACCATTGGGGTGAAGCCATAAAAACAGCATTATACATTTTGAACAGAGTCACAAGCAAATCAATATTAAAGACGCCTTTTGAACTTTGGATTGGAAGGAAGTCAAGCCTTGCACACATTCGTGTGTGGGGATACCCTACTGAGGTAAGGTTATATAATCCTCATGAAGGTAAATTGCAACCTCGTTCGACTCGTTGCTATCTAGTTGGTTATCCTGACCACTCTAAGGGTTACAGATTTTTCTGTAGAGAAGGAGGAGCCAGAATAGTGGAGTCACAAACGGCAAAGTTTTTGGAACACGATGTCTACGATGAAGGTGGATCTTTGCATCCTCCAGTAGATAGTAAGATGGATACTACAATTATTGTGTATCCACAGCCTCTTATACAGTCGGTTCCAGTGGATGTTGGTTCGGTTATTGTACCTATGCAGGTACAGGAACCTACTCCCATTCAAGAGGAGGTTTCTGAGGTACAAGAGCTCATGCAATTGCGTAGATCCACCAGAGAGAGGCGACCTGCTATCTCATCGGACTACATAGTCTATTTAGGTGAACATGACTATGATATAGGACATATTGTGGATCCAGTGACTTTTACAGAAGCCGTTTCTGGACCTCATGCGGATAGGTGGTGGGAAGCAATAAAGGATGAGATGCAATTGATGAGGTATAATAAGGTGTGGGAGCTTGTTGATTTACCTCAACATTGCAGGCCTGTCAGTTGCAAGTGGCTGTTTAAGACCAAAAAGGGCACACAGGGTCAAGTTGAGCGGTTTAAGGCGTGTCTTGTTGCCAGAGGATTCTCTCAGAGAGAGGGAATTGACTTTAATGTCACATTCTCTCCTGTGTCCTCGAAGGATGCCTTTAGAGTGATGATGGCAATAGTAGCTCATTATGATATGGAGCTACATCAAATGGACGTTAAAATTGCTTTCCTGAATGGTGACCTTTATGAGGAGGTCTACATGGAGCAACCTGAAGGTTTTCAGGATCAAGATGCAACTGAAAAGGTCTGTAAGTTGAATAAATCAATATATGGCTTGAAGCAAGCTTCCAGACAATGGTACCTAAAGTTTGATGAGGTTCTGACCTCATTAGGCTTTGTGGAAAACAAAGTCGAAAGATGCTTATACTATAAGGTCAGGAGGAGCAGAGTCATCTTTATACTTCTGTATGTCGATGATATCTTGCTCGCGTCGAATGATTTGACCATGTTGCATGAAGTAAAGCAACTTTTGGCCAAACATTTCGATATGAAGGATTTAGGTGAAGCATCCTATGTTCTCGGTATACAGATTCATCGAGACAAATCTCAACACACATTGAGCCTCTCGCAAAATGCATACATTGAGCGAGTGCTACAAAGGTTTAATATGGCTGATTGTAGACCTGTTGTAGCACCTATCTCTCGTGGAGAGAAATTATCTTTGGCACAGTGTCCAAAGAATGAAGTTGAGAGAGAGGCTATGAGGAAGATTCCATACTCTAGTGCAGTAGGTAGCTTGATGTATGCACAAGTGTGCACTAGACCAGATATTGCATTTGTCGTTGGACTGCTAGGTTGATATCAGGCAAACCCTGATATAGACCATTGGTATGCAGTCAAACGAGTGTTGAGATATCTGAAGGGTACCAAGGACTATTCGTTGACATACAGGAAGGTCAACGATTTGATCCTCACAGGGTATACGGACTCCGATTTTGCTATGTGTCCAGATGATCGCAAGTCCACATCAGGATACATCTTCATGATGGCAGATGGTGCGGTATCGTGGAAGAGTGTCAAGCAGACACTGGTAACTTCCTCTACCATGCATGCAGAGTTTGTTGCATGTTATGGAGCTGCTACACAGGCAGTTTGGCTCAGAAACTTGATTTCTGAGTTGTCTGTGGTGGATTCGATAGCTAGACCCATTCCGTTGTACTGTGATAATCTTGCTACAGTGTTGTTCAGTAACAACAACAAGAATATCACAAGGTCTAAGCATTTGGAAGTCAAATATTTGACCATAAAGGAGTTGATTCAAAAGGGTGACGTTGAAGTGGAGCACATCAGGACTGAGGATATGTTGGCTGATCCTTTGACTAAAGGGCTTCGCCCATTAGTATTTGTTAGACATGTATCCAGTATTGGCGTGTTGAAGCCCTTAGACAGCATTAGTTAGGGATCCTGGTATTTGCTCCTTACTATTTTGTATAAAGTGATGTATTATGACTTTATGGTTATTTGTTAATGAAAATGATCATTTTCTTTTATCCTCATTAATAACTGTTTTTGTCCATAGTCATAATACATATGAAGTCTTGAGAATCGTGTTAATCTCAAGCATTTTGAAGGTCATAGGGCATATATAAAGATTGACCTTGTATCTATGTCATTAAACACATAAAGTTTTTATGGATATCCTTAAAGTTTCATATGACATAGAGGGATATGATGTTTTCATCCCATAAAGGAATTCTCTAATGCTATTTAGCATTCGATGAGAGAATAAAGGATTTCTCTGTTGCAGTTTAGCATAAAGTTAGAGAAATCGAGACCTACAAACGAAGATGATTCATTGTAGATCATACAGGTATCATCGTAGTTTGTCACACTTCATATTCCCGTTCATATCAGTGAGGCATTAGATATTCATGATTATATTGGACCTGTGTCACATATGACACATGTGTTTGATATTTTTCGGTATCGAAAACCTTACAGGACAGAATGGTGGACTTTCATTACCTTTGGATCGAATATTTTTAAACAATTAGTACCAATACAGTAGCGTAATTTGACCGAATTTTTTAACTGTTTTGAACTTAACAAAACGGCAATTAATAATTATCTAAGGGGAAGATTGTTGGACATTCTTGCCCTTATTGTTAAGGGCATTTGTGTCCTTCTCCTTGTAAATGGACAATCATTAATTGTAATTTTGGTTTTCAATAAATTACCGGTTAAGTTACGTAATTCGATCCGGATAAGAGTAATAAAGTGGCCCAACAAATGATCTAAATTAATGAGTCGAAGTTCGAGAGAAAAATGGATCCCTTTCAGTGTGGACCTGGACCATTTTGGCCTTGTGATGAGGAAGCTCGATATGGAAGTTATATAAAGGTTAAGGTCTCCTGCAATTACTTAGTGATTCATGAGCATAAAGTTCTCTGACCCGTTAAGAGAGCTTGTGATTAAGTAAACTGTAGAAAGACCTAGACCGGACGACGGTGAACAACTTCCTCACTGGCCCGGGAGGATCGGAGCTCGTTTGGATGGCGAAAACTGCTTCGGAAGTCGAAATGGAGCCGAAATCAGGTATTCCGTATTTCCTTCGTTTTTACCCATTCATGTTTGATTCTGGGTGCGTAATAAAGTCTGTGCTACGTGTTACATTTAGAACTGATGAAACCAAGATATATGTCATCCCATCCTAATTCAAATTTAAGACCTTTTCCAGATTAAATAAGGCCTCATACAAACTAAGCCTAATTAACTTTATGGACAAGTCAATTTTTCATTGTTGAGTTAAATATGATGTCATTAATAAACTAAACATAAGTTCTGCTGAATTATAAACTATTTTACGTTTGTTTACTTGAATTTAATTTTTTATTAGCCGTCCTTTCATTGAATAATATTTTCCAACGCATGCATTTGTTAGTCTTTTGAGCACAATCATCACAGGTAACCCTACCTGCAATATCTCTGCCCCGTAACTCTACTGCTGTTAGTTAAACTCCTTACTTTAATGGTGAAACACAAGCACCACTTTCCTTGGTTTCTGCCATGTATCCTGATCACGATTATCATGGAAGCCTTGCTTTTCCTATAATTAATTACTAAATGGGAACATCATGCGGTTAGATTAAGAGACAAAACACAAAGCAGTCCAGCTTGTAGGATCATCACTTTGTCTGATGTTTGTCTCCACAATCTTCACATGCTGACAACTTTACCATTCTTTAACGACCCAATAATTTGTTTCTTACAATCCTAAACTAATTATCATATAATGGGTTTGTCTCTTTACGTTCGTTGTTGTATACTTGCACTCTGTGATTGATTGGGTGACAGTTAAAGCCAAAAGCCTAAACGAGATGAGCTGCAAATGGGATCCATCTTTTTTCCACCAAATATTGTCAATCGCACCCTATGACCTTTCCATTACTGTTTCACTTATTTTTAAATTTTTTATTATGATATTAAAAAGAAATTCTATAATATTAAAATAAGGATTTTCTATTCAATTGTTATCAATTTACAACAATCAATTATATTATAATGTTGATTGAAATAACTTTATAATTATTTAAGAAGTTCTTTTTCAAAAATTTTAATACTAGAATATTATTCACAGTAATTCAAACAATAAGGATAATTTTTAAAATAAATAAAATTTTAAGGGAGGTTTACCTCTCTTATCCTTGTAATTATATATGTTCATTAAATTTCATATTTATGCAATTTTTTAGTTTAACAAAATCTCAAATCATCTCTTACATGGTCAGTGATCTGAGTTTAATGTCAACCGAATCCTATAATTAATTATCCAATGACATTATTTATGGCAAATAGAAAAGAATATCTCATTAACTAGAACTTAGTTTCTTAAAAGAGTAACGTAGTTAATAATTTACATTTTGAATTGAAGATAACTGGTAAGGGATAGGGATTGTAATAGGTTAACCCATGGGCCAACCTCATTAATTTTTTTAAAATTAAAAGTATAAAATTACATTCTTTTAATTAAGTCCAGCTTTGAGTTACCTAGACTTTTTTTTTTTTAGATTCGAAGAAACTCTGAGTCAAGCAGGCACACCTCTCTAAGGGTCAAATTGACGCATCACCCCATAGACGGGCCAAGCGGGCGCACTTCATCATCAAGGCCCCAATTGACACTCCACCTACGGTTAAAACCTCGACTGCCTCAAATTCTTACAAGAGAAGCTAGCATGGATTCAAACTTGGGACTTGACTAAAGTCAAGCCCCACTCTCAACCATCTAACCATGCCCGTTGAGGGCTACCTAGGCCAACTCAAAACTCAACTCTTTTAAATAAAATGATATTTTTAATTTAAGTTAGTTAGATCTTAAGCCAACTTGAACCTAAATCTAACTTATCAATCTATCCATTAAAAATATTTGAATCTGGTGTCATGTGTCGCAAATTGCTATAAAGGATGAGTGGTAGACGGATGTACATGCCCTATTAAACTAAAGGTGGATTCCCTTGTTTTTAACGTTTTTAAAAAGTCAACGTATATTCAGTGGGAGAAATTTGTGGAGTTTCCTCCACTTACATGAAGAATTCGATCGAGATCTAGAAATTACGTAAAGGCGTTAAGACAGGTGTACATGTACAAAGTTAAATACTGTTTGAACTTTGAAGATTTAATTATGACCATCAGAAGATGTGGGGCTAGCTTCATACAAATAGTACAAAATCTGGTTGTTTTTTTTTTTTTTATCTTATACGAGTTGGAAATTTGATTTTTTGTATATATAATGAATGAGACACCAGGAAATTAAAGTCAAAAACAAACTTTCAATTGTTTTTTTTTCATGGTATATATGTATAATAAACTTACAAGAAATACTAAATGGATTACTAGCTAGCTAAGGGATGAATGAATTTGTTGAAAGAAAATACCATAAGACTTTTATATGGTAAGACGTAGCAGCAAATGCATTTGAACTGTGCTCTATATATCTTTTTCATTTCTTAAATCAGCACAGCTGTTTGTGCTCTGAGTAGCCTTATGCTTCGTTCACAATTTTATTAGTCGTTATAATATCCCCAACCGTTAAAAGAAGGGAATATCCGATCCAGGGAGACATAATTAATATATTCAGTGTGGCTGGCCCCTTAATTCGGTGCTCCAACCACAACGTAACTGCTTTATTGAAAAATGCATGCTAACCCAAGTATATATAGCAAATTATTTAGCGCCAACATCTCTGTAGACAAACAAAACGATTATCATTGTATATGCAAAATGTATGTAATTTAGCATATATATAAAAGCATTGTAACTTCTGTTCTGTCGGCAATGTCTTCCACTTGATAAGGTACCTAGCTAGCTATTATAGGGTCATTTGTTCAGATTACATTTAATTTTTAGTAATAGTTTAAACTTTACGTATAGATAATTATATTGGGTGAAAGAGGTAAATAATAATTCCCACCAACCACGACTCTCTCCCTAGCTATAATGTAGTCTTTACAAAAGTTTCCCTATCCATCATTCTTTAGCTCACAATTCTAATAAAAAATTTGCTAGTGAAATATATATATGGTCGGTCCGAGCAATCTAACTATATATAACTATGCGTGAGAATCCTAATCTTCGTGATTATATTCTCCAACTAGTTAATTAGTTTATATAATGTTTGATTACTCTCTTCCTGTTCTACTGTGCACTGCTATACAGCTGGCTTTCATTAGTGACGGCCGGCTAGCATATATTTTCATACTATTAATGTTATTATCATTTTAAATACATATTACGATTGTTGTCATTAACGGATTATGTATCTGAAGAATATACTGAAATGGCAATGCTTAATTGGTATGTGTTTTTTATATAATTAATATTATTATTTTATAAATTGTCTTTAAGATTCAATTTTACTTAATTTGTAATATCAAATTATGATATTAAGACAAGACTTTGCTCTATTTTTATCAAGTTATTTTCATATATAAGTTATTACAGAATTAATTTTTATAGTTATTGACACAACTTACGATTAAACCTGAATTAAAATAATCGCCAAATTGGTTATTAACTTAAAAAGCAAAAACGCCAGCATCAGTCTTTTTATTTATGTATTTACTAGTTAGTCAAATCTCATCCGCTTTTTTTATACACTGATGTTCTTACACTGAAAGGGAAAAGATGAAATAACAAAGTCACATAAACATTAAAGAAGAGACAACGCAGTAATAATGGTAGCTCTGCTTTGGAAATTAAAAACAAGGATCTCATTAAATAGGACAGGTCAAGGATGCGTTAATCCATCCCCAACGCTAGCACTTCCATTCTCTCCTCACCTCTCTCTCTCACATACACACACACCACAAACAGACAGTATATTTATATATATATACACACACACACATATCATATAGCCTCTCTTCTTCTTTCACCAACATCAACGCTTTTAAGCTCTATTTTTCTTCCATATCAGACCCTACTTACAGCTGTAGACATGCTCATCAGCTCACTAACCAGGTCCTCTTCAGAGCTTCTTTTTCCGGCTCTCTGTACATGAAGCTTTTCCTTCTTCTTCTTATCCACAATAATATAATATGCGGTCACTCTGGTGTTAACTATTTACATATTTGATGTTCGATTTCTCAGAGGGCTCACCAAGTCTGTTATTGATGAGTTGCTCAACAAACATAGAAGACCTTATTCTACGGGTGCTGTCAGAAGGTATTTATTTATTTATTATTTTATATCCTTCTGAAACTAGGTCGCTAATGGAGGCATTTCTTCTTTTTCTCTCTATTACATTCGTTATTTAAGAGATTCAAACTAGATTGAAATACATTGCCTCTGATGTTATTCAACTCTGGAAAACAAAATTCTATTTTATTAATAGTTATTTGCTACCTAGAAACAAAAAAATGATGTTCTTTTTAGTCTTTTTAACATCATAATCAAGGGCACTTGCCAAAGAAAACTGTACACTAGGATAATGTAATGCATGCATCAACAGTTTTTATAGGTCTTTTGGGTTTACCTGTTTATCAATAGATGGTACTGGAGTGTTAATTATGAATGAGGATCAGCAGCTACATGTTTAGCGCTAGATGTTAGTTTACAAAGTGGTTATTAAAGAATTTATTGACAAAAGTCATTTGTAAATAAAATTTTATATATATTTTAGTATCAATTGATGAATATTGTACGTATATGGAAAAAATGAAATTTTCAATTTAGAATTACATCTCATCTTACATAATCATTGAATATTGATGCATGTATTAAATATATTTATTCTTTCATATATTAATATCCTTAATTGGATTAGTCTTTATTTATGAACAAGTTCATAATTAACTTGAAAAGTACTTATAATGTTAAATAGTTTCATAATTTCCCTTTTTAATTTTAGCAAGATATATCTTTGTTGGTGTTCCGGTTTCGTTAGTCTTACATCAAAGGTTGATCGGCTTCAACAGTTTATTTTCGTTTTAAGGGCAACTTGGATAGAATAGGAGGCCGCTCGAATTGAAGTATATATTATATATTTAGAATGAGGTTCATGAAACGGAAACAGTGGTAAAAGCCAAGCAGCAAGTATTGATATTTGATATAATGAACAGTCGAAGGTCTTAAAGGACCAACAGGCTTTCGTACAAGTGATAATACTGCATACAGGTCTTTTCCTTGTTGCATGTTCTCTTTCCGTCAATCCAGTTAAGCCATGCGATATTTTTCTATCTTTTATATTGAATGATGTCAAACTGTTTTATACCTGTGTTATTCTTAATTGTTCCTGACATCTACATGGCGGTGATTGGATTTATTGGCAAATTTTTGTCTTTGAGAAACTATGTATCGATCCGTGTCCCATAAATTAAAAATGGTTGGGATAAAGAGAATAATAAGTGTGATTAAAGGTGAGCTAGTCCTTTGTTTAAAGTGAATGATGGATGGAAGTGTAGAAAGTTGATTTGTAAAATAGGAGGATCATATATATAATACATACTGAAATGCAGGCTAGAAGGCAAAGTTGCTCTAATTACAGGGGGCGCAAGCGGAATTGGCAAGGCAACAGCTCAGGAATTCATCGAACAAGGAGCCCGAGTAATGATAGCCGACAAGGACGATCTTCTGGGTACACAAGTAGCTAGAGAACTGGGGTCATCGGCACAATTTGTAGAATGTGATGTGGGAGTAGAGGCCCAAATAGAGGAAGCTATAAAGCGCGCAGTGGATGAGCATGGGAAACTGGATGTAATGTATAACAATGCAGGAATTGTTGGGGCATTGGTCCCGCCTGGCGTAACGGAGCTTGATCTGGATGAGTTTGATAAGGTAATGAGGATCAATGTTCGGGGAACAATTGCGGGCATAAAGCATGCAGCTCGAGTAATGATCCCAAGGGGCTCAGGCTCCATCCTTTGCACCTCCAGCATTAGTGGCCTTATGGGTGGCCTTGGAACACATCCATACACAATTTCCAAATTTACCATACCTGGGATAGTCAAGTCCGTGGCTACTGAGCTATGCCAAAATGGGGTTCGACTCAATTGCATCTCACCTGGCCCAATTGCAACTCCATTGGTGGTCACCCAAATTGCCAACTATTACCCTGGTGCCACTTACCAACAGTTAGTGGAGATTGTGAATGGGTTAGGCAAGCTGAAAGGGACCAAGTGTGAAACAATAGATATAGCCAAGGCTGCCCTGTACTTGGCTTCAGATGAAGCCAAGTATATTACCGGTCACAACCTTGTTGTTGATGGAGGGTTCACTTGCTTTAAGACTCTTGACTTCCCTTCTCCTGATCAAATTGTGTAGTTTGGAGGTTCAATCAGTTTCAACTATATCTTCCTTGTTTCTTTTTTCTTTCTTATTTCCAAAAATGAGTTGCTTTTTAACATTAGAAACAAAGTTTTAATTTTCATTCCTCTAGAGCTATAAGATCATTAGAAAGGGCAATAGTAATCAGTTAATGTATCATGTGTGTTTGAAAATCCATTATTTTCGTTTATACACTAAGAGATCGGCCTTGTTTGGCAATCAGCTAATTGCATCAGCTGTTAGTTGATTCTATCAGCTGATAGCTGATAGCTGATTCTATTAGCTGATTTGACCAGCTGATTGCATTAGCTGTTTGTCATTTGATGTTTGGTAAAATTGACTGTTTAGTATTAGTTATTTATGTGCAAAATGACTTATGAGGGCATGACTTTAAAAAAAATTATAAAGGTATGAATATTATATATCTTAGTATTTCGTTCAATATTCTTATAAGAATTTAGATTTTAAATATTAAATTCTACAAAATTTTGTTTATAATAATAATAATAATAATAATAATAACAATAATATAAAATTGTAATATATTTTTATTTAAAATATTATATTTTTAAAACATTTTTTATTAAATTACTATTTGTTTATATATGACAATTTAAGAAAATTATACTTCTTTTGGTAACAAAATAACTATTAAATAATTAAATAATATTAGAAAAATATAAACATGAAAATAAAAAAGGAACGAAATAATTGCAAGTTAGATTTTAATACTTTATAATTAAATTTTAAATTTATTCATTAATACATGATTAAAAAGTTATGCTTTAATGCCTTATTAATTCACGTCTAAATTTTAAGTATTTTAACAATTTTAAATACAAAAATTATAATAAGTCTTGACGAATTTATTATAAAATCAATTTAAAAATTTAATTGAAAAATTATGATGTCTTTAATTGACATTAGTCATTAATACATAGTTTGAAATTTATGTTTTCATACAATATCAATTTACACAATTTTTATATTAAATTTATAACAAATCTTGACATATTTAATCACAAATTTGATATATCTAAACAATAATATTAGAAAATGATAAACATAAACAAATATAAATTTTTATAACATTTCATAAACATAAATTTATAGAAAAGGTTATGATTACATATGCTTGTATAAAATATCATAATCTGATCAATATCCTTTCACTGGAATATTCAAACACATAAATGCTTCGAAATTTACAAGCCTTCCTGTCAGATTGTGCAATTTTCAAATACCTCCTCAGAAACACATATGGCGTAGGGACAGATAGATTAAACTTCAAGGTGTTAATCATTAGCTTCTCCTGCAGTTATTGAATACCCATCAACCTCTCAAATTCTTACAACAACCAGTTGGGGTTTCTTTCTAGATTAACAGCTAAAAATCTATCTATGAGGTTCACAGTAAGATACCGATGGTGCTTGATTGATGAGGAGTCATTTTGGCAATGTTGGCTGATTTACTCGTGATTATAAGTGTGAAGGCTACTTATTTGCAGAGTTTGGGACTTGTTACGTTTTGTTGAAAATGCGAGCAGTAACATAGTGGTTGGCAGAGATATGGACGTAGGATGAAAAGTGTTCCGGAATTTTTAAAGAAGTTTGAGCATCTCTATAACATATGATAATTTTAGTTTTATTATTAAATAAATAAAAATATTTAACTATTTAATACTAATTAAAGTTAAACAATTTAATTATTTAAATTATTGTTAAAAATTTCATATGAATTATAAATTCTAAAAAATAAAATTAGAAAACAAATTTATAATTTTCAACATTGTTCTACGCTGACATTTGTAATGTGTAAAGAAGCTCTCCTTAGTCCTCAGTCCACACAGACCAAATTGTCTTGAAGACTTGGCAATTCCACTTTCCATTAGAAACTACAATAATTTAATTTGCTCCAACAACCAAAGCCGCATTGATTGAACCTCATGAACTCGCAAACAAAATGAGCCATTTTATGCGACTTATCATGTAATTTGCTAGTGTTTTCTGTCCTTTATATATATATATATATATAAATCAGACACCCCTACTGACCACATGCCACCGCATAAAACCAAGTCTATTAACATTATAAAATTGGAGAACAGAGCCGGTCCCGAAAAGTAACGCCCCTGTTTCCTTCTTATGCTCTCTCCAGCAGTCCAGCTCCAGTAAAATGAGGAAAACGGTGGACAGTGATATTTGAACACGAAGAAACAGAGATGGTTCATCTCATGTTTAGTCGTCTTCTAAAATACACACTTTGCACGATTCCTTTTTATTATATAAAAAAGAGAAAAATAAAGCTTATATAATTGCATAGAGCTTCTCTTAAAATGAACAAGAGAGCTCTGGCCATCTTGCTTCGAACCAGGATGAGACCCAACGATCAGCCCAATTCCTCTCTCTCCCCTCTCACCCTCAACGTAAGCCAATTTCTTTCTTTCCCTCAAATTTCCTAAAATGTTTGTATGTTTCCCATTCTTCTGATCCTTTTTCTTTTGTTTCTAACACCAACAGAACGGGGTCAATCGCAGGTTGCCCAATTCTAACGGAAGTCATTTCCCATCCAATGATGGTGGTAGGGGAAGCTACAAGTCCAACGGCTCCGCTGATAAGGAAAGGTAAGATCTTTCGTTTCTTTTAGGACCTTTTCCCGCTTCTTTTCTGAATGGGATTGTCAGAGGAAAGAATGTTCCCTTTTGGTGTGTTTTCGGCTGTTTAGTTGATTTTGTTACATGAACGTGTATAGGGATTTTGATCTTGTCCGGGAATCAATGCACTCGGCTATATCAATGAATAAAACTGAAGTTCTGGACTCCGTACTTGATGATTTCTCCGAGGTTAGCATTTTGCACTTTGTAGTAGTTCCATTGCTTCGTGATGGAGATGCTGATATTTCATGTAAGTCCTGATGCTGAGGGACTTGTACTTCAGGGTTATTTTAGCCTTTCTACTGAAAAACGTCGCAAGTTACTGGTTATACTCGCTAAAGGGTACGATCTAAACAGGACCCAAGTGCATGAATTGATAAAGCAATACCTTGGACTTGAATTTCCTGATGGTGAGCATTCTGATGATATATTTTGTAGATTTAGCTAATGAGCTAGTTACATAGCATTCTTGTTACTTGTGTGGATCAATATCTGTGATCTTGAGTGGTTAAAAGTTACGGGTTTTAGGTGATGAAAGCCTATCAAGTGGTCCAGATTCCGAAGGAGCGCTTTCTGCTTTCTATCGTGTAGAGCGAAACTTGAGACAAGCTCTTCAGCCAACATATGAAGTCCTTTTTGAGCGGCTTAACACGCACCCTGGGGGATTGAAGTGTCTGTCTATTCTTCGAGCCGATATATTATCCATGCTTGAGTAAGCCATAAGACCTTGTCTAGCGTGCTCTTCTATTTTAAGGTCAACTTATTCCAGATGCTAGCCTTGCCCAAGCAAATAAATCTTTTTCTTCCTGCAGTCTTGCAAATGTAGTAGAAATGGAGTGGTTTTAGTGTTTGCTTGTGTTGTAT
>JANVCQ010000007.1:20881498-20893382 GCA_025531925.1 Erythroxylum plowmanianum
AATCTCAAAATTTGTCATGAAGTTGAGAACTGGGTGCAGTACATTGGTGGATGAATGTAAAGTTTGTATTCTAAATTTAAGGGAAATTCTGGATCGATCTAGGCTAGATTAGAGAAAATTGTCTTCTGGGAAGTTGTAGATCTTTCTTTTAGCTTTCCAACGATATATAGTATGAAATTTTTGGACTTCTAGGTTGAAAGTTATGATCCTTGTAAAGGAAGATGTATCTTTTATCTTTTTGCTTCTTCTATGTTTTGTATCTTCTATGCTTTGCTTGTTTTATGATGATGTCATCTTCTTTTGTGTTTCTTCTGTGATGACATCATCTTCTTCTTTGTTTTGCTTCTTCTTCCTTTTGCTTCTTCTGTGATGACATCGTCTTCTTCTGTGTTTCTTCTATGATGACGTCATCTTCTTCTGTGTTTTGCTTCTTCTGCTTTTTGCTTCTTTTGTTTTTTTCATCTGGCCTACCTTCTATTTCATTTTTGACCTTTCAAACGATAGAATCTGTCTTTGAGGTCTTCATAAAAGTTGTAGATCTTGAAGTCCTCTTTCGAACCATATAAAGAACAGCTTAATCCAATATCTGTAGGGAAAGTTATAGCAATTTTCCTACTTCTTTTGTCATTTTCCATTTGTCTGCTTTTTCATTTGACTTCGTTTGTACCTATCTTTTATTCCATTTTTTACCCTTCAGAAGATAGAATCTATCTTTAAGGTCTCCATCAAAGTTGTAGATCTTGAAGTCCTCTTTTGAGCCATCTTTAACACCCAAATCCAATATCTGTAGTGAAAGTTATAGCAATTTTCCCACTTCTTCTGTCTTTTTCTATTCTTTTGCTTTTTCATTTGGTTTCATCTAATCCTATTATCTGGTCCATTTTGACCCTTCAGATGACAAAATCTGACCTCAAGGCCTTCTTCAAAGTTGTAAATCTCAAAGTTCTCTATGAAATCGTCCCAAGATAATCTTAATCCAACATCTCTAGTGAAAGTTATGCCATTTGTCCCGAGACAAGTTTGATATGATTGAGGACCAAATCTTGTTTGATTCTTTTTACATCTCCATGAAAGGATATAGATTTTGGTATTGATGTGAAAAAGATGTATTAAATCAAGTAAGGGTATCGATTGGAAGAGTAGGGATTGGATATTTTACTAAACATGCTTCAGTATTTTGATGATTTCTGGATCAGTGGAGCTCCGAATAAGATGATTCTTATTTCAAGATAAACTAGAGACATGAAGCTACAAATGGTATGAAGAAGTTGAAATGAATGAAGATTTTTGAATCAACAATGAATGAAGATTGTTGAATCAGAAATGATAGACAAGAGTAAACTAATAAATGTGAAACATGGATATGTCCATGTTCTGCTTTGGTGTTTTTGGTGGATAAGAGATTTTGAAATGAGAAGAATTTAGGTGAAAGTTAGAAGTAGAATGAAAGCAAAAATGAAGTTGCATTTATGTAGAAAGTTGATAAGGAATATGTATATATGTGTATGTTCTGTCATTGGTATTCATGATTAATCATAGACTATATTTTTCTTCATAAATGATATTGATTTGAAATGGAGTTGAGAATGAGGAGTAAATGAAGTAGAGTCAAGGCATCACTCCCAATTTGCTTATGTTGTATTTTGAGTTAGTTTTGGAAAACACAAGGCTTTAGTCACTTTTCAAGAATTTGTAGTTCATGTAACTTTTGTATTTTGAGATTTCGGATTATGTTGTAATGTGGCTTGAAAGGCCATTATAGTTTTGTAAAACTCTTTGTTCTGAGGGTATTGAAATGTGAATGATGAAAATTAGTTGTATGTAATCTATTAAAGAGTATGATGAAGTTAAGATATGAGAGTCGTATGATGTTTCGACAAGAGTTTGGCTTCGGATTCAGAAATAGGATCCATCATTAAAGTAATAAGTTTTTTTTTAATGTTTGATTGTCATGGGCACGCCACCCTTGTGGGATGATGCCTAATAAGGGTTTTTGGAAATAATCCTATAGGATAATATGCTCAAGTCTTATGGTTTTCCCCTAGGGTTGGGTTCCACAATCGGGAACCAACAAGGTTGACAAGTTTAGGTTTCCTATGGTAAATGTTACATTAAAGTTAAAAACTGATGAACCATATGTTTTAGCTTCTCAAGATGAATGAGTTTACTTCAAGACAAAGCCTCGTGATTTGTATGATCTTTCTGATGATGATATAGGAGATGAGCCATACCAAGAAAATAAAAATTTTGGCTTTACACTTCACAAATCTACTTTAGAGGATGATATTGATACAATATCTTTGGATAGTTCTGATATAGATGCTGCAACTACTGAAGGAAATTCGTTAAATATTGATACTATGAGTGCTGGAGAAGATGACGAACCTAATTGTGATGAAGATACTTTTATGGATGATGATGAAACAAATTCAGTAAGTGAAGATGAGGAAGGCGACGATGACAATGATTGAGCATTGACAAGAATGTTGTTTTTAATTTTCAATAGGATAAGAGTTTTGCTTAATATTTTGGAACAAGATTTTTGTTATATTTCAAAATTTAATTATTTTAATTTTTTTATGAAATTCCAAAGTTATGTATACCAAATATCTATGATATGTAAAATATTACTTTTGGATTATTAATATTTGTAGTTTAAATATTTTATAAGAAATTATTTAAATTTGTTTGCAAATAATCATATTAAAGAACAAATCATGACAATTAATTTCTGGTCTCTAAAGTTTTTACAATAATGACAAAATTTATCTTTGGAGTAGTTAATTTTAATATTTTATTATAACAAAAAATATTTATCATTAATTTGTTACGTTTATATTGACAATAACTTTTGTAACAAAAAGTTGATCAAGTGACAGCAAAAATTTTTGCCACTAAAATTACAAATAGTAGCGAGCATAGTGATAGTTCGGTTGTTGTGACAATATTAAGTAGACACTAACTAATTGAATTTTTATTAACAAAATTTTTCGTCATATCAAGTACATAGGCTTTTAATAACAAAGCTTAATGATAAAAGAAATTTTGATAATATTAATATATTAATAGTGACAATTTAATTATGAAGGTACTAAATTGTCACAATTCCCATTGTATTAGTGACACAAAAATAAATCATCACAATTAATCCAACAATAGTATCAATCAATTGTTTTGTCCCAACAAACCTCAAATCTGTGATGAAATAATACTTAAGCACAAAAAAATTGTCACTAAATTACAAATGATAGTGACCATAGTTATAGTTTGTGATTGTGATAGTATTAAGTAGACATTAATTAATTGAATATTTATTGACAAAAGTTTTCATCACAACAAGTAAAATATTTTGTGACGACAAACTGTTTCGTCACAATAAGAAAAAAATATTAGTGACCAAACTATGTTTTGTTTCAACAAATAGAAAATATTAGTTACCAACATATGTTTTGTCATAGTTACAATTAATTCCTGCTAAAATTATTTTGGCGTCAAATTTCATAGGCTTTTAGTGACAAAACTTAGTGATAAAATAAAATTTAACACTATTAATATATTGATAATGACAATTTAACTGCTAAAGATACTAAATTACTACAATTACTATTGTATTAGTGACAAAAGTATAAATCATCACAGATAATCCAAACAATAGTGTCAATCAATTGTTTTGGCACTAAAAGATATCGTATTTGTGATGACAAAAATAATTATTCACAATTTTTTTTTCACTAAATTACGAATAATTGTGACCGTAGTTATAGTTCAGTTATTGTGACAATATGAAGTAGACACTAATTAATTGAATATTTATTGACAAAATTTTTTGTCACAACAAGTAAAATATTGTGTGACCATTAACCATTTTGTAACAAAAAGAAAAGAATATTAGTCACAAAACTATGTTTTGTGGCAACAAATAGAAAAAATTAGTCACTGACATATGTTTTGTCACAATTACAATTTATTCCCGCCAAAATTATTTTAGCGCCAAATTGCTTAGGCTTTCAATGACAAAACTTAGTGATAAAAGAAAATTTGACACTATTAATATATTAATAGTTACAACTTAATTGTGAAAGATAATAAATTGTCACAATTACTATTGTATTAGTGACAAAAAAATAAATCATCACAGTCAATTAATTGTCTTGTCACAAAAAACCTCATATTTGTGACGAAATAATAGTTAGTCACAAAAAATTGTCACTAAATGTCTAGCAACAATACTAAATCGTCATGAAATCCTAGTGACAAAATATTATAGGTAACATTTTTACCAAATCATTGCAAATTATGCTTTGCAACGAGTAGAATACGTAGCCAAAAAAGATACGCGATGATAGGAAGAATCGTTGCCAATGATATTTTGTTACGCTTTTCTTTTGTGGCTAAATGTTATTAGCTATGTTACAATAAAAGTAGGTAATAACATTTACCAACAAATTAATAATCATTGTCCAACAATATTTGCGACAATTTAATATTTGTAGAAAAACTATTTTTTAATAAACATTATTACTAGAAATTTTATCAAGTTAATTATAATTATTGGTTACATTTTTAATCCATGCTATTTTTTGTAATATTTAGAGTTTTAAATAAGTTATTATACGAAAATATAATTAAAAATAATTAGAAATTAGAAACATTTTATATAAACAATTAAATACCATTAAATGTTAATTACAAACGTTAACAAAAATATTTATGTACAAACTAAGATTCGTTTTCATGTGCTGTTTACATAATTTGGGCCAAGTATTTGTTTGACCATCTTTCCAAGCATGGCCAACTTTCGTTCATTATGTTCCAAGTTTTGTTCATTTCGTTCTAACTCTTTTCATTACATTGCAATTTAGGCTTAATCGATTGTGTGACATCCTACATCGGTTGGAGAGGGGAACCAAGTACGTTTCATAAGGGTAGGGTATGGATATCTCTCCCCTTAAGACGCATATTCCCTAATGTGGGAAGAGCAAAACCACGAGGGCCTTGACATGATGGCAACCCAAAGCAGATAATATCTATGGACGAGTGGTTTGAGCTTTTACAAATGGTACGAGAGTCAGTTCCCGATTTGTTCTGCCAGCGAGGACACAAATATCTGTGGATTGTGAGATCCCACATCGATTGGAGAGGAGAATGAAGTATGCCTTATAAGGGTAAAAATATCTATTCACTATAGACGTGTATTTTGGGGGCAACCCAAAGTAGACAATATCTGTGGGCGGGTGGTCTAGGCTGTTACAAATGGTATCAGAGCTGGTTCCCGACCCGTTGTGCTAGCGAGGACACTGGTACCTAAGAAGTGCTGGATTGTGAGATCCCACATTGGTTGGAGAGGGGAACGAAGTACGCCTTATAAGTGTATAGATACCTCTCCCCCTAAGATGCGCTTTCTGTAGTATGGGAAGAGCAAAACCATGAGGGCCTTGGCCTAATGGGTAACCCAAAGCAGACAATATTTGTGGGCTGGTGGTCTGGGTTGTTACAAATGGTATCAAAGCTAGTTCCCTATCCGTTGTGCCAGCAAGGACACTAAGCTCTAAGAGGGGGTGGAGTGCGAGATCCCATAAAAGTTGGAGAGGGGAACGAAGTATGCCCTATAAGGTATGGATATCTCTTCCTATAAGATGCATTTTCCCTAGTGTGGAAAAAGAAAAACTATGAGGCGCTTGGCCCAAGTGGTAACCTAAAGCGGACAATATCTTTGAGTGGGTGGTCTGGGCTGTTTCAAATAGTATATTATGAGATCCCACATCAGTTGGAGAGGAGAACGAAGTACGTCCTATAAAGGTGTGGACACCTCTTCCCTTAAGACACATTTTTCCTACTGTGGGAAGACCAAAACCTTAAGGGTCTTAGCCCGAAAGGCAACCCAAAGCGGACAATATCTATGGGTGAGTGGTCTAGGCTGTTACAAATAGTATTAGAGCTGGTTCCTGGCCCGTTGTGCCAGCGAGGACACTGGGCCCTAAAAGGGGTTGGATTTTAAGATCCTAAATCAGTTGGAGAAGGAAAAAAAGTATGCCTTATAAGGGTAAAAAGTACGCCTTATAAGGGTATAAATACCTCTCCCCCTAAGACTCATACTCTTAGGTGTGGGAAAAGCAAAACCGTAAAGGCCTTGGCCCGATGAGCAACCCAAAGGAAACAATATTTCTGGGTAGATAATTTGGGCTATTACAAATGATATCAGAGTCGATTCCTGACTCATTATATTAGCGAGGATGCTGGGCCCTAAAGGGGTTGGATTGTGAGATCCCACATCGATTGGAGAGGAGAACGAAGTATGTCTTATAAGGGTACAAATACCTCTTCATCATAGATGCATTTTCTCAGGTACAAGAAGAGAAACACTATGAGGGCCTTAGCTTGATGGGCAACCCAAAGTGGACAATATTTATGGGTAGGTGGTCTGGCCTGTTATAAATGATATCAGAGCTGGTTCCCAACCTTTTGTGCCAACGAGGACACTGGGTCGTAAAAGGGGGTAGATTGTGAGATCCCACATTATTTAGAGAGGGGAACAAAATATGCCTTATAAGGATATGGATACCTCTCCCCTTAAGACGCATTTTCCTAGTGTGGGAAGAGCAAAATCGTGAGGGTCTCCTGAGGGGCAACTTAAAGTAGACAATATCTATAGGCGGTGGTGGATTATGAGATCCCTATCAGTTGGAGAGGAGAACAAAGTACACGTTATAGGGATATGGATACCTAATGGAAGGCCATCAAGACTATCAATTCAAGAATTACATGCCTCGGTATTAATTGAAGAAAATGGTTTAGAAATTCTTGAAGCTTCATTTGGTTCGGATGATCAGGTTTGTTAAGAGATAATTGGGTTAAATTTATTCCTAAAATATCTGGCCTTATTGAAACCTTTTGGGGGCTTTAAGGTCTTAATTTATGAAGTCTAAGATGCAATTCCTAAAGCCTAACTTGCAACCCAAGTGTGATAGGAAGTTCGGCCAGAAGTGAAGCCTCAACTTGGTCCAGTTTTAATGTTTGTTTTAATAATGGTCCGAATTAATGTTTTAGTCTAGTTTAAGAATATATTTGGTTCTTTTTGACTTTTTTATTTGCCTTTTCATTTCAGTCAGTTGAGACATGAATATGTGTTTATTTTCCTGTTTTAATTGTCTTAATATCATCAGTTTAGGAAGTTGAGAAGCCTAGTTATGTGGCTGTGCAAACTTTCCTATTTTAGTTTGTTTCTTTCCTATTTTGAATGATCTAGAAAAAGTTTATGAAAATTTGTGAGATTTCTCACTCAAAATTGGTAGATCATTCAAGGGTTTGATTGTTTCTGTGAAAATAATCTGGGCTTGTGTGTTTACCGAAATAACTCAAAATTGTGTGTTTGTTCTGTTTATGTGATTACCAGATTCTGTCCGACCAGTTGTTCAAGAAATTTCATAACTTTTTGTGCAACTATCTGATTGAGGTGATTCAAAATCTATTCTGTCGTTCACATCTTGGACTAAAAATCTTCGCAAGGATATTTTACCCAGTTTGAATCCTATCTTGATCAAAAATACCCATTTTCTCAACCATTCTCATTATATCGCCAAGTCCAAGTTTCAGTCACGAAATCCTGTTTATCTTTTCACCTGTTCTCCAAACTGTAAAACTTTCAAAAAAAATTTTTCTACACATCTAGGCCTATAATTCACTTGTTAACCATTTTACCCAATTCCAACTCCAGCCATCTCAAAATTTCCAGTTTTCCCAACTGTTGCCAATCAACCACCCAACTAGACATGTATTTAGAAAAACCGATGTATCTCGACTGTCCCTTATCCGTTTGACCTGATTCTTGATTCCAAATTGTAGTTCACAAAAATTTATACATCTTTTCTTGTTTTCTGGAAACCAAATTCCCAGCCAATTAACCCATAAACACCTTCAAATTCCCTAGTCCAGTTTTACCTAATAAAACCAAATTGCACAAAACTTTTCCAATAACCACCAAACCCTATTTCGATCATTTTCCAGTCATTCTACCATAATTTTTTGGTATCAGAGACAATTTGAGATGTGATTTTGACTCCCAATCATGTTAGGACCGACTCAAAATGATTTGGAGAAGTTGTTCGCAAAAATCAAACAAATGAGTCTTCAAATGGAGAAGTTTGAAGTTACATGCCTAGAGTTTGAGGCCATGAAGGACAAGGATACATCTTTTTCTATTATGGTCACATTTTCAGCACCTGGAGAGACTTCCCATGTTAACCAGTTCACGGAGGATGATTTTAATAATGAGGTAAATCAATCTCACGTTACTAGTCATGATGATTTAAGATTAGGAGGTAATGGAACAAGAGGGAGAGGCAGAGGCTGTATGGGACCAATTAGGAATGTATATCAACCTAGAATTGATAGAAATGATAGAAGTGATGATTTGTTCAATATTAAAGTTGATGTACCTGAATTTGTGGGTAAGCTTGATGCCAATGTATTTCATGAATGATTGTATACCGTGGAGAGGATTTTTGAATTGAAGGATGTACAGGAGGATAAAAAGGTGAAAATTGTGGCAACAAAGCTAAAAGGGTATGCTGCCCTTTGGTGGGATAATGTACAAAGCAAGAGGATTGGAGACGGGAAGCAGAAAATTAATAGGTGGACTAGGATGAGAATTGAGCTTGAAGAAACATTTGTGCCTCCTCAACGTAGGCAAAAATGTTAGAGAAGATGTTTGGGTTGATTCAAAACAATAGGCTGGTTGAGGAATATGTGATGGATTTTGAGCAATTTTTGTTGAAAAGTGGCTTAGCAGAGACAGAGGAAGTGATTCTCACTCGGTTTGTTAAGGGGCTTGTCAAGATTTGCAAGACATGGTCAATCTTTACCCGTTTCATTGATTTATTGAATTGAAAAAGTTGTCTTTTAGATGTGAGATTAATCTACAACACCAAAAAATGAAGAAAACTCCATTTAAGCCGAGCCCAACCTACAACCAAAGGACGAACCTATATCCACCCTCATTTAAGCCAAAATTCATCCCATCTCAAGCCTCACCATAAAAGACACCACCATCACCACAACCAAAGCCAAACTCACCATCACCTTACACTCCAAAAGTTCCATACACACCTAGTAGCTCTCAAAATCCAAAATCCAAGCTTAGATGTTTCAAATGTCAAAGCTATAGACATTTCCAATCCAAGTGCCCTAACCGAAAAGTGATGACTTTGCAAGAGATGGAAGAAATCGACACTGCATTTGAAATAGAGGAAACTACTCTTTTTGGTGATGAAGTGCAAGAGGAAGAACATGGTAGTGATGAAACTGTAGTGGCTAGTGGAGAGGAAATTGAAGCAAAAATGCTAGTGTTGCTTAGGATTCTCAACACTGAGAATGAAGGGGAAGATTGGAAGAGAAAATCACTTTTTCATACCAAGTGTGTAACCAGTGGGAACAAATGCAATGTGGTCATTAATAGCGGAGCTTGTGAGAATGTGGTCTCTAATGAAATGGTAGACAAGCTTAGCTTCAAAACCGAACCCATTCTATGTCCTTATAAGCTCACATGGCTTAACAAGAAGTATGAGATAAAAGTTTCCAAGAGATGTCTAGTTCCTTTTGCTATTGGGAACTATGAAGATGAAGTATGGTGCTATGTTATCCCAATGTCGGCTTGTCGTTTGCTTTTGGGCAGGCTTTGGTTGTATGATAGGGATGTTAGTCATCAAAGAAGAGCAAATACATATTCCTTGAAGCATGAGAGTAGAAAATTCTTGTTGACACCAATGAGGCCAGATGTGAAGAAAACGGTAGAAAATGATGCAGTTTTTGTGAGTATTGAAGAGAGGAAAGAAATTGTTGATAAATTGCCATCATTTGCACCATTAGATGTGGAAGATGAGGTTAGGCCGAAGCTACTCATTCCTAGAATTGTTCAAGATTTGATTGATCAATTTCCTAGTGTTTTCCCTAATGAGCTTCCAAAAGGGTTACCACCATTGAGATCTATTCAACATGAGATAAACTTCACTCTAGGAGCAATAATTCCACACAAACAGTCCTATAGGATGAGTCCTAAGGATGGGGAAGCTTTGCAAGCTATTGTTGAAGAGCTATTGGAGAAACAATTCATCAGGCCTTCGACAAGTCCATCTGTAGTTTTAGCTTTTATGGTGCCAAAAAAGAATAGAAAGTGGAGGATGGTGATAGATTCAAAGGCAGTCAACAAAATTATAGTCAAGTATAGGTATCCTATTCCTATACTTGATGAAATGCTTGACCATCTTCATGGAGCAACAATCTTTACACAACTTGATCTTGCTAAAGGATTTCATCAAATTCATGTGAGAGAGGGAGATGAGTGGAAAACAACATTGAAAACAAAAGAGGGACTTTATGAGTTGCTAGTCATGCTGATGGGGATGTCAAATTCTCCATCAACTTTCCTAAAATTGATGAATGAGGTACTAAAACCTTTCCTTCACAAATTTGTTGAAGTGTACTTTGATGATATTTGAATATTTTCCAAATCTCTAGATGAACATGTGCAACATTTGAAAAGTGTCTTTGAAGTCTTAGATAGAGATTCTTTGTATGCCAATGTTGAAAAATCCATTTTTGTGATCATTCATTGACTTTCCTAGGATTTATCATTAGCTATGATGGAATTAGGATGGATTCCTCAAAGGTCTAAACAATTCTAGATTAGCCGGCCCCAACCAGCCTTTTTCAAGTTAGAAGCTTTCATGATTTTTGTTCATTCTATAGGAGATTCACTAGGAATTTTAGTACTATCACTGCTCCTATAACCGAATGCATGAAAAAAGGTGATTTCAAGTGGACTAATCAAGCCACAATTGCATTCAACACTTTGAAAAATTTGATCACAAAAGCTCCTATTTTGACTTTAGCTAATTTTAGTGCACCATTTAAACTTGAGTGTGATGCAAGTGAGGTAGGAATAGGGGATGTTTTAAGCTAAGAGGGTAGACCAATTGCATTTTTTAGTGAAAAACTCAATGATGATAGAAAAAGATACACAACTTATGATAAAGAGTTTTATGCAGTTGTTAGGGCCGTTAGACATTTCCAACCTTATTTGTTAGCCAACCCTTTCATTCTTTTCAATGATAATGATGCTCTAAAATATGTCCAAATTCAAGCTAACCTAAGTCATAAACATGCTACTTGGGTTGAACTTCTCCAATCTTTTGACTTTGTCATAAAGTATAAAAAAGGGACCACAAATGTTGTCATTGACACTACAAGAGTTAAGACATTTAGTGACAATTTTTTTATGACTAACTATTGTTTCGTCACAAATACGAGGTTTTTGTGACAAGATAATTGATTGACACTATTGTTTGTATTAACTGTGATGATTTATTTTTTTTGTCACTAATACAATAATAATTGTGATAATTAAGTATCTTTTACAATTAAGTTGTCATTATTAATATATTAATAGTGTCAAATTTTCTTTTATCATTAAGTTTTGTCATTAAAAGCCTATGCGATTTGGTTCCAAAATAATTTTGGCGGGAATAAATTGTAATAATGACAAAACATATGTTAGTAACTAATATTTTCTATTTATTGTGACAAAACGTAGATTGGTTACTAATTTTTTTCTTTTTGTTACGAAATAGTTAATAGTCACACAATAATTTGCTTATTGTGACAAAAAATTTTGTTAATAAATATTCAATTAATTAGTGTCTACTTCATATTGTCACAATAACTAAACTATAACTATGGTCACAACTATTCGTAATTTAGTGCTAATTTTTTATGACTAACTATTTTTGCCATCACAATACGATATTTTTTAGTGCCAAGACAATTGATTGACACTATTGTTTGGATTATTTGTGATGATTTATATTTTTGTCACTAATACAATGGTAAT
>JANVCQ010000007.1:20897530-20909647 GCA_025531925.1 Erythroxylum plowmanianum
ATGACTAAGTCGCCTCAATTTCTCGTTTAATGTCAAATTAAAATTCACAAATCTGAGAAAAGTTCGGGGTCCAACACATTTACCATTTTAACCTTCCCACAAGAATGGGATGTTACATATATAATGCTCATTAAAACCAAACTCTTTTATTTTATTAATAATAAATATTTCCATTACAAAAATGTAACTGAAGAAGATTAAGGTACATGTAAATACACTTCCTTTCTAGGGCACTATATTTACATAACTCCAATAGATGCAAAATCTGTAGTTGAGTTTTTGAAAAAAATGGCTATTGAAGAAGATGGGAGTTTATGATCGTGAGCGAATACGATCGTGATTGTCCTAAAAAAGTTGGGATCTCACGATCGTGAGATGAGAGGAGAAAAATAGGCATGTTTTCAAGTAGAAAGTCATGACCTTGACTTTACTGAGAGGCATGGAGACTTGCAATCATGCAGACATCGCTGGTCCATCTTGAATGTTGCGGTCGTGCAGGCGCACGATCGCGACTTCCATGCTTTCTGAAGAAGGTTGTTTTCTAAACATCCTTTGAACTTTTTATTATAACTTCTTCTCCTGACATCCAATTGACATTAGAATTAAACCAATGGACTCTTAAGACATTAAGATTCATCTTCACCAAAAGTTAGGACTTTCTGATATGGATTCATTGAAGAACTTAAGTTGGAAATATGACTGTACTGAAGTATGATAACTGGGATGGTTTTACTGAACATACTTTGATATTCTGATTATATCATGACCTGTAGTTTTCCAAATGGAGTGATTCTTATTTTGAATTAAACTAGAGATTTAATTTAAAATTTTATGAAGAGATTAAATTATAATTCTGCTTCTAATAATTTCAGAATCTACTTTGAAGTTGGGATAAGAATTCTGTTGAAGCTTAAGAACAATCTGAAATCTTTTGAGTATAACTTTCAATATACTAAACTAAATTGGATGAACTTGGTATCATTGTAAACCTAAGAAAAAGAGGGAAAATTTTTAGAAGGAAATATTACCTAATTACCTCACCTTTATGTGACAAGATTAAGGATAAGAAAGCCAGAATTTGTCATGGACATACATCATACATATTCAGTATTCATGAATGTGCATAAATGACTTCATAATCATGCACAATAGTGATTTGTGTTTGTATTAAATGTTATAGAGAAATGCACAAAGCGACTGGCTCCAGATATTATCAGGACTTCGAGGCAATAAGCAAAAAGGGAGCTTTTGTAAATAATTTAGATGGTCTTTTGTAAGTAATCCAGTTGTAAGTAATTATTGATAAATATTCGTAAGAAATTTAGTAAGTAATCCTTGAGTATTTGTGTAAGTAATTTAAATGAACTCATTTGTAAGTAAATGTTTATAAGTGATCTTTGAGTATCTGTAAGTAATTTGGTAAGAAGTTTTTCATGGTTTTGCTTTGACTATTTTGTTTACAATTGATTTTGCTCCATTGAATGATTTTCAAAGCCATCAGATTGATATGTTTTAATGTTTGCCATGAAACCAAAGAATGATATATGTATTGAATTTCAAGCATTTTTGGTTTTGTAATTGTCAAGTCCTAGCCGTAAGTAAATAGGCATGCCTAGAAGGGTCTGCAGCTGCTTCTATGACAATTTGGTGTCGAGACTTCAGTCTCCCTCTATGACACTTTGGTGTCAAGACTTCGGTCTCCCTCTATATAAGTCCCATTACCCACTTCTATTCATGGATTAACAGTAATTTAATTTTTGTATTCTGAAATATGTTTAACTTTTGTTCTAAACAAAGATGTTATTTTCTAATTCGGAAGGGTTTATACCCTCTTTTGATGTTCAATTCTATTTTCTATACAATCTATTATGAGATACAATATGTTTACATTATTCATTTTGATGAACTATTATTGCATGCTTCTGTTATATTATGATTCTATATAATTAGTTGTCAATTTATGTATAGAGTAGTTATTACTCACTAAGCTATATGCTTAGCATGGTGGATTTACCCCGTGTAGGTTCAGAGCGAGGATTATGAAGACTGGGATGAGTCAATCGTAATGGCCAATAGAGTCTGAGTCTTGTTTTGATAAAAATGTATTTTGAGTTTATTTTGGCTTGTATATAAAGTCTATGACTCTGAATTGTTATAAGTTGTTGTACTAACTACATTTAGGTTGATTTCAGTTTTTGGGACAAATTTTTATTAAGTTCATATAATATAATGTATGTATGGTTTGAAACAAGATTCGTTTTAAGTTCAGTGTATAATATGATGTATGTTTGTTTTGAATTGTTTCCAATGGAAGATTTTTAATGATATGCTTCCACGAAATGTTTTGGTTTATTTGTATTGTCTTGTGAGTGTGACACTTGCATACACTCCTAGGGAGTGTGCGGACATTACATAAAATCTGTCACCAAATCACATGCACCAATTTCAAAGACCTTTTTCTTGCCCTTGGGTTTAAACCTTAGTGTTACTTGCTTTAGTCTCAGTTCCATTTTGTGGGAGAACTTGCAAAGCAGCCACAAAGAACACCAAAAATATAAGAGGAGTCCAGGAAAATTTTCTTGTAAAACTAAAGAAAAAGACGTTTTCTACTATAGGAATCACTAGATCTGTAGTTAAACATTGTTAAAATGGATGAAAAGTGGAAGAAAATGTGAAATTCATGTGAAATTTGAGTGAAATAAAGTGAAGAGAGAATGGAGAATGCCAATTATAGAGAGAGAAGATGAGGGAGGAAGAAAAAAGAAAAGGGAAATAAATAGACTAAAGTTTTTTGAAGGGTTTAAAGGTGGTTGCATGGTCATAAAAGAGGGCTAGGAGTTCCACATATGCAATTATTCATCCTCCTAGATATTTGGCCTAACCATTTGATACACTTCAATCCGCGAACATCCATCAATCAAACTCACTCTAAAAGATACAAAATATTGCACAAAATATGTAAGAAATTACAAAAAATCAAAACCTAACTAAATCATAAGATGTTAATTTTAAGGTCACTAACTTGAGTATTTCAGTTCAATTATTTTCAATCAAAAGAAAGGAAAGATACTACTTCCCTTTCATATGAATATCCTCCTCCAAAATACGAATTGCATTGATGACTGTTAACTTTAAATGTTTACATTTTATCATTTTCTAATTCCAAAAGTCTATTTTTGAATACTTTGGTCTCCTTAAAAGGAGCACTTTAATGCGACTTGAGCTTTTTCAGAAACAAATTTAGTCTTGAGTTAAATAATAAAACAACATCTATAATTTTGAATCCCTTTTTCTTGATATGAGAATCATGCAATCTTTTATCTTTCTCCTTATACAACTTGGTATTCTTATAAGCATTGAACATTAATTCTTCTAACTTATTTAATTATAGGATTCTTTTCTCATTAGCTATCTTCCAATCAAAATTTAAAACCTTAATTGCCTAATATGTCCTATGCTCCAACTCCACTAGCAAGTGCCAAACCTTCCCATAAAAAAGTCAAATGGGTGTTATACCAATTAATGTCTTAAAGGCAATTTGATATGCCTATAAATAATCATCAAACTTTAACGTTCAATCCTTGCTCAAACTATTAATTATATTCTCCAAGATTCTCTTTAGCTCGTGATTAAAAATCTTCACTTAGCCACTTATTTATGAATGATAAGGTGTGGCCAATTAATGGTAGAATCCATATCTTTTAAGAAGAGCTTAAGATGGTCTATTAGAGAAATGGTTCCTCCATCACTTATGATTGCTCTTGACACTCTAAATCTATTGAATATTCTTTTTAAAAATTTTATACCTCTTGGCCGTTGTTAATTGGAGTTGTCATTGCTTCCACCCATCATGAGACATAATACACTCCTACCAATATATAGGTGTACCCTGTGGAAGATGGGAAAGGTCCCATGAAATCCAATCACCATACATCAAATACTTCCACCTCTAAGATGTTAGAAAGAGTCATCTCGTCTCTTTTCAAAATGTCCCCCACTCTTTCACCTCTATCATATTGCATCATATATTCACTAGTTTCCTTAAACATGTTTAATCGATGGAATCCACTTTCCAAGATGTCATCTTATTGGCCCTGTAATGTCCTGCATAAGTGAATTTATGAGGTGTTAGTATGTCTAACATCTCCTCCTCTAGAAGACATCTCATAATTAATCCTTTGTACAATTCTTATTCAATATTAGCTCATCCCACAAATAATGTGTGCAATCATACAAGAACCTCTTTCTTTATTGATAAAACAAATCGAGGGGAAGAATATCACTTGTAACATAATTTCCTATACCATTATACCATGGAACCAAAAGGCAATTTATCATTATCAAGGATTCATAGGGGAATTGCTCATTTATTTCTTCATCATATTACACCTCCCCTCCTTGAAGACGTGATAAGAGATTAACCACTAAGTTTTTTGCTCCCTTGTCTGTAATTTCAATATCAAATTCTTGAAGAAACAACACCCATAAAATAAGTCCTAGTTTTGCTGGTTATATAGATGGTTATTTTAAACCTTGAAAGATAAGACTAAACCTTATAGAATGTGAATACAATTGCTAGTAACTCCTTCTTAGTAGTGTTGTGTTTCAATTGATCTCTTGATATCATCTTGATTGCATGATAAATAGCATGCAATATTTTTTCCCTTTTGTTGCCTTAGTATATAACCTACTGCTTAATCACTATTATCGCACGTAACTTCAAATGTTAAACACTAATTTGGTGATAACAATATGGGTTCTATAATGATTGCCTCCTTTAACTTGTTGAAATCAAGTAAACAATTATTAACAAAATTAAATGATACATCCTTAAACAATAAATTAATCAAAGGTCTAGCAATAAGAGAGAAGTCCTTAATTAATTGGTGATAAAATCCTGCATGCCCAAAAAATGCATATATGCTTTTGACATTATTCCATAATGGAAGCTTCTCAATAAACTCTATTTTGGCTCTATTCTCTTTTAAACCTTAGCATGATATCTTATGTCCTAAAACTACACCCTTGTGCCACCATAAAGTGACATTTGTCCTAGTTTAGAATCAAATATGATTACTCACATCTTTAAAGAAATATATCTAAATTTTCCAAGAAATGATGAAAAGAGTCTCTAAAGACTGAAATCATCCATAAATATTTTCATAATATCCTCAATCATGTCTGCAAAGCTAGACATCTAACACCTTTGAAATGTTACTAGGGCATTACAAAGCGTACATGAAATCTATCTATAAGCAAATGATCTATAAGGATATGTGAAAGTGATTTTCTCTTTGTCTTTTGAATATATAAAAATCTGATTGTACCCTGAATATCCATCAAGGAAATAATAGAATGCCTGTCCAACCATCCTATTAATCATATGATCCAAAAATGGTAGAAGAAAGTGATCCTTCTTGGTCATTGTTTTGAGCTTCTTGTAATCAGTGAAAAACCTCTAACTTATGATAATGTGAGAAAAGATCATCTTATCTTTTTCCACTTTGCATTACCGTCATGCCTCCTTTCTTAAGAACACATTATATCAAACTAACATATTTAATGTCTAAAATAGGGTAGATAATATCCGTATCTAGTAACTTCATGAGTTCCTTATTAAGCACTTCTTTTATGTGAAGGCTGAGCCTTCTTTGTCTTTCCCTCACCCTCTTATAACCTTTATCAAGGTTAATCTTATGCATCACCACATTAGGACTTATACCTCTTATATTAGATATTTTCCATCCTATGGCTCTCGTCCTCTTCCTAATGGTCTCTACTACTTTCTTCTCTTATTCCCTATCTAGCTAGTTTGAAATTATGAGTAAATTATTATCATCATCTAGAAAGGTAAACCTAAGATGTGTGGGCCCTTGTTTATTAATGAATGGTAGGATGGGTTCTTCTTTTCTGACTAAGATCTCTTGCTTTAATTTATCACCCAACTCCTACTTCTCTGATTCTCCTTCATCTTCTACATTAATAATAGCATCTTTATAGCTCTCCCCTTGCTCTTGTAACATTCATCCACTATATCAATTTTAATGCAAGAGTAGCCTTCCTTAGGATTCTTCTAGACTTTATCCATGTTAAACTCAACTTATTTATTGCTAATCCAAAGAACTAGTTTCCCTTTATAGACATCCACTAAGACTTAACCTATATTTATAGATGATCTACTAAGAATTTGTAGACAATTCTGATCCCCTTCAAAATATATCACTACAAAATCCATGAAAATAATAAATTCATCCACCTTTCTATCATGTCCTCTACCATACCAAATGCTTTTTTAATTGATTGATTTGCCAACTATATCAGCAAGAAAGTTAGCTTCACATCTCCTAACCCTAATTGCTTAAAAATAGACAAAGGCATAAGATTAATACTTGCACCTAATTTACTTAAACATTTAGCAAATTCTAAATTACATATTATAGAGGGTATAGTGAAACTCTCTAGATCCTTTAATTTTGAGGGCATATGGTTGGTAATTATAGAGTTGCAATTTTTTGTCAGGGAGACCATTTTATTGTCCTCCTAAGTCCACTTATTTGATTGTATATGCTTGAGATACTTCACCTACTTAGACATCTTCTCCAATGCTTTCACAAAAGACAAGTTAATTTTCAATTTCTTAAACTTCTCTACAAACTTTGCAAATTGCATATCCATTTGACTTTTTTCAACCTTTGTGGAGATAGGATCTTTGGCACATTGGATGGGGAGGGACATATGGAACTTCCTCCTTCTTCTATTCGTCTTTATCCACTTTCTCTTGGTTTACATCTTATGGGGGCTTGACCTTCTTCTTAGTTGCTTCTTGCAACTCCTTTCCACTTCTAATTGTAATGGCCATCAATTGCTCCCTTGAATTAGATTCCGTATTTCTAGGGAGACTCCTTACACTCTTTATATATAATGCATTCACTAATTGACCCAGTTAAATGCCTAAATTATAGGTGGAAGATGCACGACTATTTACAATTTAATTGAAGCTAACTTCCATCCTCTTTTGGCTCTCATTATGGCTCATAAACATGCATTAACTTGTCCATCTTTAATCGTAACAACTCGAGCTTATCTTATTGAAATCTTAGTGAGTTGGTGCCCTCATTTGATTTCATGCATTTTAGACCAAAAACATTTTGGAAGGTTCTTCCAGCCCAGATTATAAGATTTAGAATAGGGATTATTACCACCCTGTCTAAGTTTTGCTCCCACATAGTTGTGTTGCTCCATATTGTTGTTGTCCATTAGTAAGCAATCAGCTATAACATTTCTTTACCACAAGTATACATATTGTATCTTATAGTATAAAAAGTATTGTTTCCATGAGGAATGTATTAGTCCCCTAAAAATTTTTGTATATCTTTTTTAAGGTTAATGGAATACATAAGAATTAAACCAAAAATTAAATAATTAAAATTTGAATGATGACAGAAGTAGCAATGAAACATTTAATGATTAATGAATGATGAAAAATTAGGAATTACTATTATCTATATTTATTTTCGCTTCACCTTCTTGATTTAATCAGACTTGACCCTATATATCTAATAATTATGATTACCCTATCTTGAAATCTAACCAAGTAATCATAATTAAATAGATATAAATTGAATTGAGGCCTCTTAATTTATCAAAACTCATCTTAACTATCCTACTGGATTCAAAGCAATCATATGGGTAACTAATAAACAATGAAGATCGCTCTTTAATTTCCTATTAATTTGATGTTTATAGGTCTATTATGGTACCAACTCTCACTGCATAACACAAAACAAATAATTCAATCTAATCTCTCCTAGTTTATTCATCAATAATATTCAACAATATAAAAAGGAAAGAAAAAGGTAGAGATGTGAATTCTAGATATCTTCTCTTCTTTTATCTTGAGTTAGAAAATTTTATAGTTTGTGTTCTTTTGAATTTTCTCTCTTTGATCTCCTCTTGGTATTTCCCAATTGGCTTTTTGTTGTTGTTGTTTTCCCTTTTATGATTTCGAACCTCCTAAGGTTCTTTTTAGGATTTTCCACTTGTTTTCTACCAGAAATAGTCCTGAATCATCAAAAGTAAAAAAATCTCGTGACTTGAAATTTTAGCAATTACACAATCGTGCATGACGCACAATCATGCATGGCTTCTTGTACTAACTATCTTTCAATATCATGCATGCCATGCACAATAATGATAGAGGCTTCATCAAAGCTCCTACTGCCCTCTTACCATGCACAATCATGCCAGATCTTGTTCTTCAACTCCTTTTTCATCTTTTCTTCAATTTTCTTGTCTCCACTCATCATCAAACACGTTAATCATCTCCTAAATCATACAATTAAGATTAAATCCTTGACCTAATTAACAAAATCAAACAAAACACATAAAAACACTAACAAGAACATAAATCTAATCTCAATCATATGATTACCACCTCAGAGAACACTTAAAACACACTCCAAAGCCTATAAAACACACGATAATTTACGCCTATGATTCAACTTAGGCGCTTTCAATCTTTAAAGACATAGGTATAGTAGTGGATGTTGTAGACACTAGTAAAGTCAACATTTCCTTGACACTTAGAGCAAAGAGTTGATTTAGTAGGCAAGCATATGGCATATGTCAATTTTCTTGCTTTCCATGTGATATGAGCCATTGACATTAAAGATTTGATGATATCTTAAGCATGTTAAAGGTCTCTCACCTAAATATTTGTGTTAGTATATGTCATTATAGTCATTGGTTGGTTACAATTTAATACATTATTATTTTAATTAATAAAGAAACTCTTTATCTTTACGTAAATTTTGATAATTATATTTGATTTTTTAATATTAAATTTAGAATCCCTAAGTTAATTAATGGGCAATTGAAGTAATATGAGATCATAATTTAAAAGATTTAATTTGTATTTATTTATTATTCCTATATTGTTTCTAGTTGAAGTTTCATTAATAAGTGATATTTTTGGAATGGTAAAAATAACATATATTGTGCTTGTTTCTTATAAAATAAGTAACTTACCTAAAAAACTAAAGTGTGGAAATCCTTAAATAAATGTTTGTGTGCTTATTAGAAAATAAGTTCATTAAATTGATCTAATTATAAAGATATCAAATATGATTTTCTCATTATGATGGTTTTATAATTAATCCCTAAAATTTTGATTACCATTGTATCTTATATAGGAACTATTATGTTTGGATACTACTTATAAATTATTTTACTTCAGATAGCTCAACTGATAATATTTGGATATAGGATGAAATATATGGAGATAGTTGGGTAAGTTAGTAAATAATTATCTATTCTAAAGTAATTAGGGAAGATGCTTCATAATTCTCAATTAATAGTAATTTAAGGATTGCTCTGGTTAGAGTAAATTGAGATTTAAAAAGATATTTTTAAATATCAATTACTAACTAATGGGAACAAATATGATTGGATTTAAATAAAGTATACATTAATTCCATTGACCAATTGAAGCATTAAATGGAGAACAGAATAAATTATGCATTATAACTATGTATGGATATGTTGAGTCAAACCACTTTGATATTCTTTATATTAGTTAGTTATGACATGTTGTTAGACATTAATCTTGATTTGTGATTATAAATTGTTTAATTGGAGAATTAAAGACAAATTAAAGTGAGTGTAATTTATCTAATTCCAATTATAAATTAGAATATTATAATTTCTAACCATTGGCAATATATTAGGAGCCTTACTTTTAAATATTAATTGAAAAGAAAATTTTAAATTTAAATTAACTTGAACTTAATTGTGAAGTTTAAGAAACTTCCAGAATCAATAATGAGTTATATGATTTTATTAAATTAAATTGTAATTATAATTAGATTTAGAGTTAGGCTTTTAATTATAATTATAATTATAAAAAATTATTGATTTTTTTGGTATGGATGTGATTTAGTTACAGTTGGTCTTCCAATAAATTGAATATTTTTTATTTTAGATTCTTTTCATTTTTCATTGCACCCAATTTGTATGTTAAAATGTGTTTAGGATTCAACACCACTCTTTTGTGTTACATCTGACACTTGTGTCAATTATTTTTATTGAGAACTCTTCAAGACTTCAATTATAACCAAGTAACTTGGTGATTTTGGCTTTTGGTACCTAGGTTAATTTATCATTGATTATAAATGATAATAAAGCGTAGCAATGAATAGCAACATACAAGGGCTCTCCACTCGATCTTCTTTGAAAGCAACATCCCTAAAATTGATTTTCTTAACAATGTTGCTTCTAAAGTTAAGCATGTAAGATAACATGGTTCCATTTTTCTAGTCATTTTTGGTACTATAATAAGTACAACATAATATTTAATCGATAATGATATCAAGTTAAGTATTTTGTTAGGTGTAGATATCGCAACTGTCTTATTTTTACTCACTTAAGTTTTATTGCAATTATTTAGTTAAAGTGAATCAAAGAAATTGTTAAAAGATTTACATGTGAGGAGACAACAAATATGGCACCAGTTCTCTATTGATAAAAATCATATCATTTTGCATTATTCGTGAAGGTTTATAGCCTATTTGATCTTATCAAGGTCTCTTATATTGGTTCATGTCTTATAGCCAACTGGTTGGTTGTAGTTTAATAAAATAATTAGTTAAAGATATTAGTGATCTTATACATATTTGGATGTATATAATAAAGTCCATTGAAAATGAAGTTAAAGATATTAGGATAAATGTAAATTGAAAATGAAGTTATGATGGGATTATAATCATAAGATTCATATTGCATTTATCTATTATCCCTAAAGTGTTCCTATTTATTGTTCTATTAAGAATGGACATTAATGGAGCATAAAAGGATCGATATACATTATATTTCTTCACTATGAATGAAGTAAATGATCTTATAGACTAAAGTACGGAGAAACTTAAACAAATGTACGGGTACTTGATAGAAAAAAACTTCTCTTAATTAACATTATTTAAAAAATCAATTTAGGACATTACTAGTATGTCTATTGAAATTCTCATTATTAAGATCGTATAAGTGACCCTTTAAAGTATCTTATATAGGGATTTCCATTTTTTGATACTAATTATGACCTATTCTAGTTAAAGGTAGTTTAGTTGGTAGTTACTGAATATATGATGAATTATATGGAGGTGCTTAAGTGATTAATATAAAATTCATCACCCTAGAAGTAATTAGGAATAACGTTCCACTCTTGATTAGTATTGATTTAGGAAATCCTTGGCCAAGGTGGAGTGACACTTTAAAAATAGTTTTCCAATGTTGTTAATAGAATCATATACTAATGGTGGAGAAATAATATGATTGAACTAAAATAGAATAGACATTATTTGCATGTCCTATGTCTAATTGAAACAACTCAAATAGAATATACATTACTTACATGTCCTATGTCTAATTGAAACAATGTATGATGAAAGGATTGAATTATGCAAAAAAAAAAACTATGCACAAAAAAGGTTAGTCAAATCCACTTCGACATTCTTAAATATTTAGATGGTCATGATGTGTTGCTAGATACCAATTTTTATCTATACATATAAATTATTTAATTAGATAGTTAAAAAGTTAATGAAGTTTAATTTATCTAATCCTAAATATGATTTAGGTTTATCATTTCTATCCATTTCCAATATATTTAGGAATCTAATGGATAACACATAAAGAGTAAGTTAAAGAAAGACACGGTTTTTTAATCAAGTTGGACTTGATTGTAAAGTTTAAGAAACTTTATAATTAAATATGAGATATTTATTAAATATGAGATATTTAAGAAATAAGGGCAAATATAAGATATTGGATCTTATTTAGACCTAATTGGTATTTAATTAGAGTTAATTATAATTCTAATTAAAGTTTAATTGAAATTATAAATTTATTTTAATTAAATTACCAAAAGGTCGAGACTTATTAAAAATAGGCTTAAGCTCTAAAGAAGCTATTACTTCTTGCCTAACCTGCTCTATAAGAGTTATAAAATTCTCTCAACATGTTTTGCAGATATTGTCAGAGGTCAAACTGTTAGACCCCGAATTTTTCTTATGATGTCATTAAGCATGAATTTCGATAATTGTGTGTTTATGTCTTAGTTTGATT
>JANVCQ010000007.1:20994935-21013357 GCA_025531925.1 Erythroxylum plowmanianum
CTCCAATTTGAATCCCTATTGAATGGGAATTTTGCCTTTGATGAAGGAAATCAAGAGAGGCAAGAGGAGCAAGGGGAGAAACATTTTTTAGGAAAGTTTTAAGCAAGGAGATCAAGGTGGGTTCATGTTTATAATAGACTAAATAAGCCACTAAACATTTTCTTTGAATTAAGGAAGTTTAATAATTTTAAATTGCATCATAAATGTTGCATTTATTTCCTTCTTGAATGAATTGAGAATTTGGTATATGTTTGGTAAGAATTGTGTCGATGAACTGTGAAAAGATTTTGAAAATAAATTTTTGTGAAAAGATACATGTTTATAAAATCATGTTTTCGAAAATAGTTTTCAAAATATCTCATGTTCATGAAAAACAAGTTTCCAAGAACGTGCCAGTTGGGCAAACGAGTTTCCATGCATGAATTACATGTTATGTGTGTTTGTTGTAATCCATTCAAGAATGTCACGTGCACGTTGACTAAGTTAACGGCTTCTCCCACCTGCCCGCTAATGGCACAGAGCTACTTCATGGACCCCCTCAAATTTACGCGTACGCAAAATGACTATGTGGGATTGTGATAGTGCGCCAAGTTTACGACTACACAGGATCATTATGTGGAAATGTGTAGTTCATCATGTTCATAGATTTACCCAAACCATTCTGATGTGCTTATGTGCCTATCATATGTGACAAGTTTGATGCATTTGTGTTTTGTAGTTTGAGAATTTGACTACATGATGAGAATTTAAGAAATATGTGTTTTATGAACTTAATGAGAATTTTCTATGGCAAGTGAATGTTTTCAAAGGTTTTGCTTTTTTTTTTGTTATAAACTGTTACCCACGAGTTTTTAAGCTCATCCCCTTTTCGTCCCATCTTCAAGTGAAGAGAATGAGGTCGAGTAACTAAGATTTGAGGCATTATTCTACTTTTGCAATGTTTTTGTGTATTAAGTTAGATTTTATAAAAGTAAGACTTTAGATGCATTTCAAGAATTATTGGTTTGGTATCTTTTGTAGTTTAGATTTTGATGCCAATGATGTAATGTGGCTTGGAACGCCATTAAAGCTTTGTAAACTCTTATTTGTTGTTAATGAATGATGAATTGTGTATGGATAATGTTAAGTTGGAATTTGATATATTTTGGAGAAGTTATCAACTTGAGATGATGACTTTAGAACATGAAATGTGGATATGTATATACATATAAGTGAGATATTATGGAAAAAGGAAAGATAGGATTTTTATGAATGACGTAAATTAGTTATAAGGAATGAGTCAAATGAGTAGAGATTAGGGAGTTTAATGAAGTAAATTTGGTAGTTGAATGGTTATGCTCATTACTTTCCAAGTTGTACATTGCAAATTTCAAGTTTTTCATAAGGGTCAGATTGTGTTTCTGACTTCAACTGAAAATTTGGATTGATCTGGGCTGAATTAGACAAAGTTGTCTTCTTGAAATTTGTATCTTAGCTTCCTAGCTTTCCATTGATACAAAGTATCAAACTTTTGGTCAATGGAGTTGAGAGATATGATCACTAGAAATTTGTGATGCTGTTTAGATTGAACTTTTGAGACAGCTACATTGATTTGTAGATATAAAAGTCTTCTTTAAAATGGTCCAAGAATGAGCTTAATCTGATATTTGTAGTGAAAGTTATGCTCATTTTACTAAAATAGGTCTGAGGAAGAAAAAGTAAAGGAGGAAGAAAAAGTAAAGGAGGAAGAAGGGAAGCGTCGCGATCGTGACTTTGTTGATTTTCACACAAAGTCAAGATCGTGACTTTGCGACCGCTAGTCGCAATCATGACTTTGCTGGTACTCCCAAAACTGAATTCCTCTCACTCTTTTGATCATATCTTCATCGTCCGACCTCCAAATGACCTGATTATTGAGGAATTAGTTTCCTAACACATTTATCTTTCTCTCCATAGAAATTTATAGCTTTCGGTATTAATCAGTAAAAGATTGATCAAATCAAATTGAGGGTATCTTTTGGAAGAGCATGAATTGGACATTTTACTGAACATGCTTAAGTATTTTGATGATATCTTGATCTATGAAGCTCCAAATGAGATTATTCTTATTTCTAAATGAACTAGATATGTAGATCTATAACTATTATGAAGATATTAAGTTTTAATTTGGACTGTAAGGCTTTCAATATCTGGATGGAAATTTAGTATAGTGTACTGTTTCAGTTTTTAAGAATAGTATGAAAATGTTTGGGCTATAATTTTTAGATTTTTAAACCAAATTGAATGGCTTTGGTGTCATTAGAAACTTAATACAATTGGGAACAAATTTTATGAAGAATCCAAATTGAAATTCTGATTTGAGGTTTCCTAAAATATGTTCGGAAGTAGGAAAAATGAGTTCGCTTTTGATGATTGACTTGTGCAGGCACGCCACCCATATGGGATGATGGATAATGAGGGTTCATTGAAACAACCCTAGAAGGTAATATGCACGCTCAAGTCTTATTATATTTTCATAAGGGTTGGGCTTCGAAAACGGTGCCCAACAAGAAATATCAGCATTATATTGATGACGTTGAACAAGCTACATGTGTGATGTTAGCTTACATGTCTCCTAAACTTCAGAGGTGGCATGAGAACATGGAAGCACCTACTAGAAAACTACATCTTAAGGAGTTATTTTATGCACAAAGTAGGGTGGAGAGATATCAAATCTCGAAGGCACTATTTCAATGCAAGATGATATAATGATCTTCAATCAACCTTCATGTGTTGAAGACGATTGGGTATATTGAAAAATTGGCCCAATTAGGTTTTGTCATGGATTACGAGTTAAGCGTTGATCTAGTGCTGCAGTCTCTGGGTTCGAGTTTTTCACAGTTCATCATGAACCTTGTCATGAATCTGAAGGATATGACATTGCCTAAACTGTTAAACATGCTTAAGACTATAGAAGGGTGCCTTAAAAAGGAACCCAGTTCTGTAATTGTTATCAGTTATTCTAAAAGCAAAAAAATGGGATTTAAGAAGAATAATAATAAAAAACAAAAGGCTTCTACTAATGTAGTAGAAGCTAAAGGAGTTGTCAATAAGAAGAATAATGACAAAGGCACATGTTTTCATTGCAGAGTCAACAGACATTGGAAGAGGTACTGCCCATCTTATCTTGTTAGCCTAAAAGATAAAAAGCTTAAGGAAGTTGTCTCTTCAGGTATGTTTATGATTGAGATCTATCTTTCTACTTATGTTCTACATTCTTGGGTATTAGATACTGGTTGTGGTTCTCACATATGTAATAACTTGTAGATGTTAACAAGGAGTAGATCATTGAAGAAAGGCAAAGTGGACCTGTGAGTTGGCAATAGAGCAAGAGTTTTTGTATTAGCTATAGGAACTTGTAGTTTAACTTTGTCTTCTAACATTATATTAGAACTTGATAATTGTTATTATGTTCCTGTTATTATAAGAAACATCATTTCTATTTCTTATTTGGACTTGAATGGATTTGTCTTTATAATTAAGAATAACAATTGTTCTTTTTATAAAGATGATGTTTATTATGGATCTAGATTGTTTACAAATGGTTTGTATGAGTTAGATCTTGAAAGGCCAATTCTTAACATAAATAGTAAGAAAAGAAAATTAACTAACCAAGCTCCATCTTATTTATGACATTGTAGGTTAGGTCATATCAATGAAACTAGAATCACAAAATTACATAAAGAAGGATATTTGGATCCTTTTGATTATGAATAATATGAAATTTGTGAATCTTGTTTATTGGGAAAGATGACCAAACTACCCTTTAAGGGAAAGGGACAATGTGCTAGTGAGTTACTATAATTAATACATTCAGATGTATGTGGGCCTATGTCCACAAATGCTAGAGGTGTATACTCATATTTCATTATATTCACAGATGACCATTCTAGATATGATTATATGTACTTGATGAAACAAAAGTTTGAATCATTTGAAAAGTTCAAAGAATTTAGACTAGAGGTAGAGAAACAAATTAGTAAATGTATTAAAACACTTTGATCATATCGAGGTGGTGGATAGTTAGATCATGAGTTTCTTGGTTACTTAAAAGAGAATGGGATTCTTTGATAATGGTCTCCTCCTGCAACTCCACAACATAATGATCGAGGTGGTGGATACTTAGATCATGAGTTTCTTGGTTACTTAAAAGAGAATGGGATTCTTTGATAATGGTCTCCTCCTGCAACTCCACAACATAATGGAGTTTTTGAGAGGAGAAATCATACACTATTAGATATGGTACATTCCAAGATGAGTTATACAGTCCTTTCTATATCCTTTTGGGGTTACGCAATTGAAACCGCAATATATCTTCTAAATAAAGTTCCATCTAAATCTATTGATTAGGAACCACATGAGATATGGAGTAGTAAAAGACCAGGATTATCACACTTAAAGATTTGGGGATGTGAAGCTTATGTGAAGTGTGCTATATTTGATAAGCTTCAAGTTAAATTAGAAAATTGCAAATTTGTGGGATATCTGAAAGAGAGTTTTAGTTGTTAATTCTATCATCCTATTGAGCAAAAGGTGTTTATCTCAAGACATGCTATATTCTTATAAAGATAATTTATTCTCAAAGAAAGGTAGTGGGAGTGAGGTTGAACTTAAAGAAGTTCAAGAGTCACAAATTCACATCGACATGGAATAAGAACCTCAAGTTGATACACATGATGTACAACTAAGAGTTTAAGAGACACATAGTCCGCGATGAACTAGTAGGATACGTCATCCTTCCACTAGATTAGATCTACATATTGAGCATAGAGAGGATAATGTATCACTCATACATGATGAGCCTACTACTTTTAAAGAAGCAATGTCAGACATCAATTATTTAAAATGGTAAGAAGCTATAAAATCTAAAATAGAATCCATGTACACTAACCAAGTATAGAATTTGGTGGATGCACCTGAAGGTATAGTACCTAATGGGTGCAAATGGATTTTTAAGAGAAAAGCTAACATGGATGGAAATGTACATACATACAAAGCAAGGTTGGTGACGAAAGATTACATACAAAAACAAGGAGTTGATTTTGATGAAACTATTTCGTCAATAGCAATGTTTAAATCCATAAGGATTTTATTGGCTATAGCTACGTATCAAGATTATGAAATTTGGAAAATGGATGTGAAAAGAACATTTCTCAATAGGAATTTGCAAGAGGATGTGTATATGACACAAAATGAGGGTTTTGAATACAAAAAATTTCCTAATCAGGTATGTAAGTTGCAAAGGTCCATTTATGGACTTAAGCAAGCTTCATAGAGTTGGAAATTTGTTTTGATGAAATAATAAAAGAGTTTGATTTTATCAAAAATATGGACGAACCTTGTGTAACACCCCATTCCCAACTAACATATGCACGTGTGTCCATTGGATACACATGTACATGCCTGTCAGAAATGACATGTCAATTATCTCACCTTCACTGTACATAACATGACATCATACACTAAACCATAAATCACACATTTTCTAAACTCAAAATGTTATCACATTAATCAAAATCCATAATTTACATTGTTTCATACAACACAATACCATCCAAGTTTTACAATATTATCCTATGAGCTTAAACAACTCAGTGCACACCAAAGACAATAAACATGACAGAAATAGTTAAGTCCTCAATCTTAGCTAACCGACCTCTGAGCCAAATCTGACTATAATAGTTGAACAAAATATGCTTTTATGGAGTCTTAGAAGCTAGGTCGTCTCACCCTCAAACCTGAAAAGCAACGGTGCAATTTTGATGAGTTTTGCAAACTCATTAGAGTAACCATCCTCGATGGTTCACTCATGTCATAAAATGAGATCAATTATAGCATGTAATCATACAGCTCAACTCCACTTAACAATTATCAAATACTATCACAGATAAATCGTTTCTTAGATACACAGTTCAATCTTAAAATAACTTCCACACAGCTTTGCAAATCATTCAATGAATTCAAATTATACGCACATGAGACATGTATGAGACTCGTATTCATTTTTATTTATTGTGACTGTGTGCTTTTACAGTATCTCAAATTATCGAGCTCAATTAGTCAGTCAGTGACTCATTGATCACAGCGAGCCATAAGCTTGAACCACATATGCAGGAGCTTAAAGCTCATATCAGTAACAGTATCAGTAGCCACATCAGTCACAACTCCTTTATATTACATGCAGTGGAATGAAATGCATGCCATAATTCAGTCATCAATTCAATCACTTTCATTTACATGTAATATAACAGTATATTAGTCACAGTATCAATTACAATAACATTCACAGTAGGAGTGGTCATCGAACTAGATCCGGCATTCCACCTCTCAGTTGAGAATCAGAAAATCATTTAGGTAGATGCATTCACATTCAAGTATCACTTCCAATATCATTCTCATGCATCAAAACACATTGGACAAATATTGTCCAGAATCCAGTACACAATCAACACAATTCAGTACAATTCAATAAGATTGCAATATATTTCAATAATGTACAAAACAATATGGTGAGACCATCTTAGGTTACTTATAGTATGCGTCAAACAACTATTGCCTTAATGTCCTGGCAATGTTTGGATGTTGTCGTTCAATGTGCTCCTTTATATATACAATACAAACACATATCACAATATTGCACAATTTTGTATTCATTAATGCACATTCATGTATACTAACTATGTACAATGCATGTTCATGACAATTCTGGGTTTTTTATAATTTATTTTGTCACAAAAATCATTTAGATATCAACATTCCATTGATCAACTCAGAATTGTTTAAAAGTACACTTTCGGGTCCATTTTGCACAATTAATGTCATCAGGAAAGTGAAGGAATTTGTAACACTTCCTTCTAACAAATTATTCTCCTATGTCTTAAGTCTCTATTGATTCCAAGATCACTTAATTTGGTTCATTATTCTATGTGTTATGCTCAAAATACCATAGACTGTGCACATTTAAAATTTTGGTCAATGCATGATCATGCATTCAAGTTGTACACCTCATATCTCTCAATTCTAGTATCCAAAAATTACAAACTTTATACCAATTTAAAGCCAAGAGAATAAGCTAAAACTTAGTGTAGAAACCTCAATCTAATTCAGCCTACATCAATACTATTTATTCAATAATCACAATGCATGATTTCTATCCCTGGTAGTGCTTCAACTTAAGTTACGACTCAATGACATGCCAATTTTGAAATTTTTAGAGACAGCATTAAAATTCATCTTCTTCAAGAAAGTTGTAGAAATATGTCTCTAGTTTACTCTAAATAAAAATCATTAAAAAAATCTACAACTCAAGTTATAATCAGAATATCAAAGCATGTTCATGAAAATTTTCCAGTTAAAAATTATTTCAACAGACTTCCACACTTTCATCCTATCAATCATTTTCAAACTAATTCAGATAGCTCTAAATTTTCATGAAGAGAAAGAGAAATGTCTTAGGAATCCATTGATCTAAGTTTCAAGTCATTTGGAGTTTGGATGAAAAAGTTATAGCCAAAAAACTGAAGGTAGTTCAATGAAATACTCCAGCTTATAACCCATACATACAACCACCACCTTTTTTCTCTCTAAATCGCCAACCTTCATCTTCTTCACTGAACTGCACTTCTCCTCTTCTTCTTTCTTTTTTTTTTCTTCATTCCTACACATCATAGCTATTATATCTGCGGCATAAACCATTTTTTCTACTTCTATCTCAATTAAACCCATCACAAATAAATCAAAATTCCAAAATTTTATACAAACATAGCAAAAATTGTACTATTCATGTAAGCATAAGCCATTTTTCTGCATTTTTCTTCCATTTTCATCTAATGCATTTCTTCTTCTTTTTTGTCATTTTAATCCTTCTTAAAACATAACACTACATTACTCTAAGTTCTCTATAACCCCAACCTCACAAAAATCCATCACTAACTTTACCTAAAAATTTATGCATATATAATGAAAATAGAGCATGTTCGAACTTTGCTTCTGCATGTCTGTTACTATCCAACAACAACAACCTCATTTCATCATATAGTTTTTTTTCTTCTTTTTTTTCTTCTCTCGTTTGAATCTTCCCATTTTCATTACAACTTACTATCAAACTCATTTTAATTCCTTCAAACATTTTCGAAGACATTCACGCATATCAATAAGGAAAATACAGTATAAACACCAACCACATACGTAATCTTTTAAACCATAATGGAAACACATTTTTCTTCATCAACTTACATAATTTTATTATTTCTCAATCCATAATCCATTCAATATAGTTTTGAACAATTCATAATTCTCAAATCCATCATCTAGTTCATATATCACTGTAACCTCACTTCTCAAACCCATACATGCATGTTTATATTTACACTGAAAAATAAACTTAGCAAAGCTACTTACTTGGCTCAACTATTTGCAACAGTAAAAGTAAATAAAATGCACATAAATTTCATAGTTGATGTATCAACAAAATCTCCAATATTGACAAAAATGAGCAGAGCTTTATTGGTTGAAAGGAAATTATAATAACTCCACATAATCAAGTAATAGTTAGGTTGGTAAGTTTGAATTCGATGTGAGATCAAAACAGGGTTCTGAAAGCAAAGGAAAACTCAAAGGAAACAATTTGGGAAGCATTCAGTGATCAACCCAAAAGCTTCTCTCCCTTCTCTAGAAACACAAATGGCAACATGTGTCCCTTGCACGTGAGCCACGTGGCTATATGCATGGCTTCCAAACGTTACTATTTCATTGGTCCACAGCCTAGTCTAAAAATACCCCAAATTTTTGAAAATTCTCTAAATTTTACCAAAAATTTTGAAATAATAACGACACTCTCCAAATAAATTTTTAACGCAAATAATCCACAATTTGCATTTTTAATTGCATTTATAAATCAATTATACCCAAAAAATGTGAACGAATGCATGTACAATTTTTTTAATGTATCAAAATAAATATTCACATATGTGTGAATGTACAATGATGCATAAGCATGAATTATGCTTCCTAATTTTTCATTAATCTCTAATAAACACCATTTTAATCTTAATTGAAGTGACAGGATGTTACACCTTGTGTTTGTAAGAAGATAAGTGGGAGTGCAGTCATTTTCTTAATGTTTTATATGGATGACATATTGCTTATTGGAAATGACATTTCAATGCTCCAGTATATTAAGATATGGTTATCTAAGAACTTTTCCATGAAGGATATAGAAGAAGCAACTTATATAATAGGTATAAAGATCTATCGAGATAGATCAAAAAGGCTGCTTGGATTATCTCAATCCACGTATATAGATAAAGTATTAAAGAGGTTAGCATGGAGAATTCCAAGAGGGGATTTTTACCCATATCAAATGGGATTTCTCTCTCATAGAGTACGTGTCCAAAGACACAAAAGGAGAGATATAAAATGGATTGTATTCCATATGCTTCGACAATTGTTGCGATGCTGTGCACTAGACTAGATGTTACTTATGCTTTGAGCATAATAAGTAGATATCAAGCTAACCACGATGAGGGTCACTAGACGGTTGTGAAAAATATCTTGAAGTACTTGAGAAAGACTAAAGGTATTTTTCTGGTCTATGGAGGAACTGAGCTGAGAGTTCAGGGTCATTCAGATGCTAGTTTCAAGTCTGATTAAGACGATAGTAGATCACAGTCAGGGTATATTTTTACTCTTTGTGGTGGTGTAGTTAGTTAGAATAGTTCCAAACAACCAATCATTGCAGATTCAACAGTAAAGTTGAGTATATTGCAGTTTCTGAGGTGCAGTTTTTGAGGTAACGAAGGAAGCAATTTGGATCAAAAAGTTCATCACTGAACCTAAAGGGGTTCCTAGCATTATGATCTAGTAGTAGTGTATTGTGACAACAATGGTGCTGTTGTAGAAGTAAAGGAACCCGGTTCTTATCAATGGTACAAATATGCACTAAGGAAGTTTCACTTGATGAAGGAGATAGTGGAGCAAAAAGACATAACATTAGAGCGAGTTCCCACTTAAGAGAATCTAGCAGATCCTCTTACTAAGTCATTATCTCAAAAGAGACATGATCAACATATGGATAGATATGGTATTAGATTTACAAGGGATTGACTTTAGTGCAAGCTACAGATTGTTAGTTTATGACCTAGCAACCAATCAATTGGATGGAAATTGATGTATGACATTATTTTGAATTAATTAAAAGGCTTTATTTATCTTTATGTATTAATTTAATTAATATTTTATGTTTTAATACTAAAGATAAAATCTTTGGAATAATTACTGTGTAATTAAAATTGTGTTGAGATCATAATTATGAGATTCAACTTACACTTATATGTTATTCCAAAATGTTCCTAGTTGTAGGTTTATGAAGACTAGATATTGTTGAAATGGTAAAACTAGCACACATTATGTTTCTTTCTTATGAAAAAAGTAATTGATGTCATAAATTAAGGTATAGAGATACTTAAAATAATGTGTGGGTGATTATTAGAGAATAAGTCACTGAACTGACCCGATTATAAAAATTTCAAATGAAATATTACTTATGTGTCTATAAATTATCTCATAATGATGGTTGTATAATTGATCCTCAGACTTGAGATTACCAACGTATCTAATGTGGGAATTACTGTGTTTTGATGTTACTTATGAATCGTTCTAGGATAATTCAATCGGTAGTAATTGGACACAGTATGAACCATATATAGATAGTTGAGTAAGTCAATATAGGATTCGTCACTCTAAAATAATTAGAGAGAATATTCTACTGTTCTTGATTAGTGATCCACTTCATCTTTCGGTTTTACCCTTGGAGGTCGAATCAAAAATTGAATTCCAAGGATTGCAATATAGCGTGCAACCTTGGGTCGTCTCACTTAATTGGAACCTAAGCTAGCCTAAATGTCATGAAATGCAAACTAAATTAGTTAGGAGGGGGTTTTGGTTCTTTGAAGAAACTATCAAAATTGAACCAATTATAAGAAAAGTGTATAAAAAGTATTTTTGGATTTTTGGGAATAACAAATTGAAAGCTAAAACAATGATCAAATGTCATAAAATCCTCTTGAAAAATGCGCTTTGGCTATCATAGTTCAAAACAAATCTTGGTGGGAGTGAAAATCACTAAATTTTCAAATGATAAACCTTAAAGAACTCTTTAAGTCCAAGGTTTTAATCAATGAACTCCATTTCTTAAAACCTTGTTAAATGCATCTTAGTATGTGCAATGGGTAACTTAATGCAAGTGGTCAATTTGGGATCAAGTATCATCTCAATATCAAACACATTAGGTAGATAAAAGAGAATTAACAAAATCACAAAAAGACATTTATGAGACTTCATATATTAAAGCTCCCAATTCTACATCAACAAACCCAATAACACAATACATTGTTCAACACTTGATTAAACTATAATCAAGAAAATCTAACGAAAAAGCATAAATCCTAACTAAGGAGTTCATAACAATGTAGCTTAACATGAATAAACTACTCCCCTTTGAAGGCCATTGAACTCAAGCCATTGCTATATCTTCAAGAGGAAATGGTGCTTAGCCAAGCATTGCTTCGGGAGAACTCACAACTGGAAACTCACCAAAAGCATCCACGATAGCAGTAGCAGATGATGAAGGTGGCGATGAAAAATGGAAAGAAGTGATGGATGATGGTCAAGTTGAGAGAGGGAGAGCCAAGAGTGTGAGTATGTTGTCTATGACTTGTTAATTGTCAACTTTAACCTAATTTCGTAGGTTTTTAAACGAAGGATTCTTGGGTCGGATCGCACAACGGATGATTTTTTCGAAAATGGTTAAGGTTTTCAAAGGTTCGCTGCGATGACAGATAAATTCGCCACGGCGAACTTTTCCCAAAAGATTTTCCTTCATTGTTGGTTCCTTTGCCACGGTGAACTTTTCCCGAAAGTTCAACCTGGATTCTTTGTATTTCGCTGCGGTGACAAATCCATTTCGCTGCGGCGAACTTCCTATTGCACCTTTTCTCTTGTTGACTTCACTTTAGCCTGCTTTGACTCAACATCTTCTTCTTGAGTCTCTTTTCCTTGAGTCTCCTACAATAAAAATTGTAGTTTGCAGTATCAATTGTTCTAAAAAAATTAATTAGTGCAGTTAACACTGATTTGTAACAATTTTTACTCTCGAACTAAATAAAATAGAAGTACACACTCAAGAGTCAATTTAAGCTCAAAATCTAGAGATAGGAATCAAAAAGTGTAGTAAGAGTCATGAAAATGTCGCCAATTTATGTAATAAACTTAGGCTCAATCAAATTCCCCCACACTTAGACCTTTGTACTCCGGAACAAAGTTTATAAGAGTTAAAGAGACACAAGTGCAAAAGAAAAATTCTGACCATGCTTAAAATAAAAGTAGGAAATTTTCTCAGAAATCAATCCAAGCAGACTAAAAGAATGCTAAGAAAATAAACACTATAAGAATTTAATCCAAGAGATTGAGCAAAAGAGATTTCACTCAAGGTAAGGTATTTGCTCTCATCTTACTTGTTTTGGGATAATTTCACTCTAAAAATCTGCTTAGTCCATTCTTTACCATAAGCTTGTAATAGTTCTACCTCTCCACTACAAGAACTATGATTTCAAAAATCAAGAGGACTTTTCAAAGTTGTAATGCACAGAAGGCTAGATAAAATGGATGGAATGGACAAAAGAAGAAACAAGTATGAGCACATGCACCACAATCATGAAATAGATGTCAACAGTAAGATAATATTTACACAAATGACAACATAATTATTTCTTAACCCCTTTTTTTATATGAGAAAATGTTATTTTGAGAACATATATATATATATATATATTAGAAATTGTTCTCTTTCTTTCTGTTCTCTTTTCCCTTTTTTTCATCTGCTTTTTCAATAACTAATTTCTTGAAATAACTAGAAGAAAATGCGAAATAAACTATTGACACTATATAAAGATGCGTGCATGTGCTCATAAATTATGGCTCAAGGGGCTAGCAATGGATAGGTGTTTATGGGATTGTGTTTGGGTCAAAGGGTTTTGAAAGAATGCCTCTATCATGTTAACAAAATTCTAATTCACAAAGCTTTGATTAAGAATTGAAACAAGTTCTAGAGAGATATGAATAAGTAGATACACACAAAAATTGAAAAATTCAAGCCCAAATATCCTCCCAACAAGGTTAATATCTCAATGAACAATCTCAAGTTTTAAAAACATAAAGTGCTACTTTGTCAGCATACCCTCACTTATTTTTTATTGAAAACATTGAAAATGAAATTAGCCAAAACCGACTATCATTTAAAGAATGGGAGATATTTTTAGAAACTCAAGAATCACTTTGAAACTTATAAAATCTTTGAGATACAAGAGTGACAAGAATCTAATTAGGGAGAATTGTTAAATTGAGGCAAAATTTTAAAAAAATCACTTCTGCAAGAGTATTGAACCGCGGCGAGCTAACTCACAAGCATTACTGCGACGAAGAAAGAGTTTGCCGCAGCGAAAATCATGCACATGACTGCGACGAAGGCATAGTGCGCCGTATCGAAAAACATCAAAATCTAAATTTGCCACAATCACCAAGTTTAAAATTTTGAACATTATGCACAATTGACTAACACAAACATTTAAATGGCTAAAATGAGCACAAACAAGAGTTGCAAGATGGGAAAACCTCCCCCACACTTAAACATCATATTGTCCTCAATGTGAAGAACAATTAATAGAAATAAATAAAGTGAAAGGGAAAGGTGCATGAATAACAAATTGAAAGAACAAAGCGAAGTATATACAAATGGTGCGCAAAAAGTTGGACATTACAAAAATGAACTGAACCTCCGACAAACTAACTAGAAAAATACAACAAAAGGAAAATACAAGAAAGACACTCGAACTATTCCACCAGGTGATCATCCCCAACATCTGCAGGAGCTGCTCCTGATGAGCCAGCACCGATAAGCGAGTCATCGTCATCGGAAGGAAGTTGAAAGTGTAGGTGCTAGGCAAGCAACGCATCCATCCACCACTGATATCTTCAATCTCGCTCCTTCTAGGATATGGCCTAATGAAGAGTGGCTCGAAGGGTAGCCAGGTCAATGGATAAACCACCTACCCGGCTAGCTAGGGATTATAGAGTGATAGGCTCAGGCAGAGCCAGAGTTGGAATATCATCCTCACGAGGCAAGGCCTCGGTATGGTTGGCAGCAACATCAAAAAAGGAGGTGGAATGTATAGGGGTGGGAGGTGAGGCTATTTTAGCTGGACATATCAAAACAGCGAGGCCAGGCTCAAAATAGCTATCATTGGGATATTTCGGGACACTATGAGCCCAAAATATGTTGGTGATGAGATGTGGGAAGATTATGGAGTTGGTGAGCTTGGCAGTCGTGATGGAATCGTGGAGGGAGGAAGAAATGGCATGGGCTATGTCGACCAGGTAGCCAACCATAAGAAGGTACAAGTATAAAGCTTGTTATTTGGTGATGTAGGCTAGGTGAGAGGTGGGAATGATGTTGTTGCTGACTAGATGAAGCCAAGGAAGAGCTTCAGGGCAAAGATCAAAATGCTTTAGGTAGCATTGATAGATGCGGGGTTGATGCCATACGGCACCCTCGGGACAGAGGGTACGAATGACATTGTCCCAAGGATAATGGTGGATGAGTTGATCGTAATGGCAGCGGAAAATAGGAGGAAGGTTGTAGTGTTCACAGATTTGGGCAGTGATAAAGGCTGTAGGAACTATTACATCACAGAAATTAATTTCCATGGTGTTATAGAGATGGCCATGTGTATAAAAGTGGCAAACAAATTTGTCATTGCCCTGGTCCTGAGGTTAGATTAATCCTGTGAGCTGGGATTGGACCAATTAGCGAACAAAGGGATTGTTGTGGGGGGTTAAGGGAAAGGGTCGCTCCCTATGGATAGGCCTAGCATCTACCTTTCCAACTAGGTTAGTATAATCGAAGTCAGCAGGAGGATCAAAGTGAGGGGAAGAATGGGATTGATGGGAGGATTGTGATTGATGGGAGGATTAGGATTGATGGGTAGAATGAGATTGATGGGAGGAAGCGGAGGAGCTAGAGGAGGTAGTGGGAGAGTGATGGGTGGGGTTCTTAGTTCGAGGCATATTTTTGCAAAAAACAATGAAAAATAAACACAAGGATTAAACCAAATTCACTAAAAATCAAAACCTGTAAAGCTCGCCACGGCGAAATTAGTCTTTTGTCGGGGTGAAAACTGAACTTCCCATACCGCGACGAAGAAACGTTTCCTTGTCGCAGCGAAGAATCACAACCTGCCATATTGCGGCGAAACAAGTTTCTTCACCGCTTCGAACTTGCCCTAATGTCAGAAAAATAAGCGAAGAAAGAGCGAAACAAAAGAGGGAAAACTTACGAAGAAGGAGGAAGGGGACGCAAACAGCAAACACCAACCATGCACACGAAATGGCTGAAAGAGAATGAGAACAAAGGGGGAAGTCACAAGGTACTCGGATTGGCCACCGCGAAGTTTGAGGGAAAGATATGAAAATGAGAGGGGGAGAAGAGGGCAGTAAAGTGAGAAAGAGGAGGAAGGGAAATGACAAAAAAGACAGAGGGTAGATAAAAGATCAGAAGAACATTAAGGGTAAAAGAGAAATTTCATGCGGGGATTTTATGTAGAATGGTCTTGCAAAAGAATTAATGTATGCCATAGCGAGGGCTGCATAAAAATGTTCACCGCGGTGAAAAAATTAATTCACATCGTGGTGAATTGGCTTAAGAAGCATTGTAGCTGCATTATGGCCATGGCGATTGATGAGTTCGCCGCGGTGAAATGTAACACGCTGTAGTGAAGTGATCAATGCCATGGTGAAGTTTTCCCGAGAGACAAAGGAGAAAAGACATGACAATTGCTAACTGGATACTCATCTCATATGCAAGTCCTTCATCATCACAAAACAAAATGCAATTCACCATCTACACCAGTTTCCTCTATCATAGAAGATTTGTCATGCATCTAATAACACACAGAATTCGAAGGGAAGATTAATTATTGAAGCAAAACAACTAAACCTAAGTCCCACTAAAAACTAAACCTAACCCTATTGAAGTAGTTTCTCCCCCACACTTAGTCACATACTCATGGAAAACAATGTCATCTTTAATCATAAAGCAAAAGTACATTGTAGGTGAGGGAAGAGAAAAAACCTATTGCATACAGTGGATCCTTCATATCCTGGGGGACGTTTGGCTCATAGCCATGTTGTGGTGAGGTAACTCGACCATTTGTTACTTGTGTGCTAACGTCTGCACTCCGTAGTTCACCTGAAACATCAACAAAAGATACTTCCTCCATGGAGTCATTAGTTAATGGGTTCATTGCCAGTTCAAACTCAGCGCATGCATCATTAACAACAATACCAAGCATGTTAACTCCTAGGAGCGAATAGTTCTTATAGGGGTGTTTCATGGCCTCATACATGTTAAAGCTTACCTGTTGGTCTCCTACCTCCTTAGTGATCGTACCTTCTTTCATGCTAATCCTGGTAGTAGCAGTCCTTAAGAAGGGTCGATCAAGAATTAAAGATGTATCCTACACAACTTCAGAAGAAATATCAAGAACATAAAAATTAGCAGGAAAAAATAAACGCTTGACCTGGACCAAATTATCCTCTATAATGCCCAAAAGGATGCCTAATTTATCTATCAACCAATTGGAGAACTACAGATGTAGACTTAAGATTTTTAACTCCTAATGATTAATAAACAGACTTAGTCATAACATTAATGGCTGCTCCTAGATCTAACAAGGCTCCCCCTATGGTAACTTTACCTATAGTGCAAGGGATAGTGAAACATCCAGGGTCTTGGCACTTCACAAGGATTTAAGGTTTGAATAGGACTGACACATTCGAGCTCACTTAGACTTTCTCATTGAGCCTAAACTTCCCCTTATTAGTACATAGGTCTTTAAGGTATTTTCCATATGCAGGAACCCATTTCATAAGATCAAGCAAAGGAATATTGACTTCTACTTTACCAAATAAATCAATGATATCTTTTTCATGCTTTATGTTAGTCATTCGGTTGCTCATCAAATATGAATTAGGAAAAGGAAGGTCTTAAAGATTTACCTCCTTAGCTTTAGCTTCATTGGCTCTATGCTTGCTTGATTCCACATGCTCACGTGTTGGTGCTTTTTCCTTGTAACTCTCTGAAGTAGCTCTTTTGTTCTTTGATTCAGACTTCCCTTCATTCAAAAGTGATTTTTCCTTAGAGCTCTTAGATTTCTTGATGTTGTTCTGTGGTAAAGGCAATTCTCCACTATCAATCTCCTCATCACATTCTTCTTCCTCCTGATGATTAAACCTCACTTGTTTCCCATTCGGAGAGTGATTGCATTTAAACTTTTTGGGTTTATCACAGTATTTGAAGGAATGGCTTGACTACTTCTTTCTTGGTTCTTACTCATGTTGTTGGATAATTAATTGACAAAAGTGTTATTATTTTCCACTTTTGTCTCCCATTGCTCCATTCTCTTTTCTAAGGCATTGAATCGAGCAGCATTCTTTGAAGAATCTTGTTGAATCAGAGAAGCGATGGCATTAAACTAGTTGTTTTTAGAATTCCATTCTTCCTTCATCAAAGTCATCATATTTTGTAGCAGTTAGTTGGTATCCTCTTTGGGTGGGGCAGTTATGATTTGTTGTTGCTTGGGGAACTGGTTGGTGGAAGTACTAGCTCCCCCTTGTTGAAATCTGTTTTGAACCCTTCCCTCTTTATTTTGTCCAACTAAACCTAGGGTTGGCCTTCCATCCCTCGTTATAAGTGTTAAAGCAGGGGTCCCATTTCTGATTTGATCATCCCAAATACACTACAGAGACTTCTTCAAACTGACTGGGACAAACACTGGATATGTGCATCATTGACCCACAAGTATCACAACTAGGTGTTGTGAGATCCATAGAGGATGTTGGGGGATGCACATTCATATTCTTCAGCTCTGCAGTGATGAAGGATAATTGTGATGTCACTATACTCTCCAAAGAGTCAACTTTTGACTCCAAACTCTCCATTCTTTTAGGTTGGGCTATTATGGTGCCTAACTCATGCACTCCTCGGGTCTCTCTAACACTATACTATTGATGATTCAGAGCCATCTTCTTGATCAAATCCTATGCTTTCGAAGTTGTAAGATCAATCAATGAATCTCTCGATGCCGCATCTAACATACCTTTGTCTTGACTTTTCAGTCCATCATAGAAATATTACACTAACTGTTCATCAGGTATTTAATGGTGGGGGCATCTATATTGGAGTTATACAAGTATAGTGCCCTGGAAAGCAAGTGCATTTACATGTAACTTAATTTTCTTCCAGTTACAGTTTTGTAATGAAAATATTTATTATTAATGAAACAAAAGAGTTT
>JANVCQ010000007.1:21019757-21033010 GCA_025531925.1 Erythroxylum plowmanianum
CATAACTTATTTGTTCATATTAATCTCTCTACATTCATTAAGGTATTAAAGTTTATATGATTTTAGGGGCTTTATAGTAGACAAACTCTACTCTTTATAATAATAGTTCTAGCTATATTAGCTCACCTTCCTTTATTAGTGGTTATATTACAAACCTTGTCATGTTATATGGTTTTCGAGTGCTTTATAATAGACAAACTCAACTTCTCTATAAGATTAGGGTTAGGTATATCAATATAATTTCCTCCATCAATAATAATACTATATACCTTATTATGAATGTAGCATCTAGCATCCAATATATTCTTCCTTTGCTACTTTAACTCATCATGCTTGATTTAAATATTTAAGGCTCACGTAGTAGCAAGCACCTTAGCTTCAATAACATAATCAACACCATCATTAGTAAAAACATCCAAGAGTTGGAATCGATCCATTTTCATAGAGATGACTCTCACTATCCACATCCTTATCATCCTTCATGTTCATAACTATTTTAATTAGACATTAAGATTTAATAAGCCATGTCCTGAAAAAGAAAATATTTAATATGTATACTTTGAAATGGCTTAGAATATATTTTATCTCTTACCTTATTGTAGGCATCCTTCTTAGATTTAGTTAACCTAACTTTTGCTTTAAAAGAACTCCTATCATCGTTTTGTAAATTAGGCTCATAAGAATTAATAGGACTATTTTGGTAATTTTGATACTTATTTACATTTTAGTTTCCTCTCCACCATCTTAGCCATATGTACCATCTATTCCAATTCTATATAGTTTTATAGCTCTACCATATTAGCTTTATCTATTTAAACCACTTAGAAACTATGATGCCTCAATACCTCCTGGGAGGATACGAGAGTGTCACATCGTACTCACAAATAGAAATAAACAACAGACCAATTTGGAAGCATTTCAAAAGATGCTAAACATTTATTACATGAATGTTCAGGTACTGAAGCAAACATACATTACAAATCATTAGTTCAAAAACCAACTTGTATTATGGTTATTACAAACCTTCATACAAATTCAAATACAAGTCAAAAATCTAACCTTAAAAATACATTTTCACAAACAAGACTTAGACTCTATTGGCTCTTGCGATTGACTTGTCCTAGTTTTTATAATCTTCACTTAGAGCCTACATGAGACAAATCCACCGTGCTTAGCATATAGCTTAGTGAGTAATAACTAAATGTTTAACCACAACAGATACAAAATCATATGATAACATAAACATCTCAATCATAATCAATTTCAGGAACAGAGTATGATTTATTAATAAAAACACTTCACATGATAAAGTCAATCACTTCAATAGTAGATCAGAACATATAAAATACAGAACTGATTTTTAGAATAGGGTGTTAACCCATCAGATTAAATTATGGTTTGTTTCTTATCAAAACTTATTATAGATCAAATACAAAACGAGTTAGACTGTTAATCCATGAACAGAAGTGGGTAATGGGACTTATATAGAAGATACCATGATTGGCATCACTAAACAGAAGAGATCGAAGTCTTAATAATGAAGTGTCCAGAAGAGACTGAAGTCTCGACATCGAAGTGTCCAGAAGTAGTTGCAGACCCTTCTAAGCATGCCTATTTATCCATAACTAGGACTTAACAGATTTTAAAAAAATATCTAAAATTAAATTAATATATCAATCAATGTTTTCATACCATGTATTCAAGCATATCACATTCTTACAGTTTTGCAAATCTTTTAATGATCTAAATCTATAGCAAACAAAACAATCAAAGGAAAACCATAAAAAATTTCTTACTAATTACTTACAAATACTCAAACATCACTTACAAATGAGTTCGTCTAAATTACTTATAGAAGAGACCATCTAAATTACTTACTAAAGCTCCCTTATTGGTTATTGCCTCAAAATCCCAGCAATATCTGGATGTGGTCGCTCTATGCGCTTCTCTATAACATTTAGAACAAACACATATCATTATTGTGTACGATTAAGAATTCATTAATGCATATTCATATATACTGAATATCTATGATGCATGTTCACGACAAATTCTGGGTTTCTTATCCTTAATCTTGTCACATTATCAATCATGTGAAGCCATACTCAATTTCTCAATTTAGATTTATCTCACAACTAACTTTTGTGTCCACTTTGCTCAATTATTCTCATTAAGAAGGTTAGGTAATTTGATAACACTTCCTTCTAGAAAGTTGTTCTCCCATATCTTAAGTGTCTAATGACACTAAAATCATTCACTTTAGTTCAGTATTTTGAAAGTTATTCTCCAAATATTTTTAGACTGTTCTCATTCTAAAATAGTATCCTTTACTCAAATTCTATCCAGAAATTGAAAGTCCTAGACTGAATTACAATTCAATTCTCTTCATTCATTCTGTAGCCTCATGTCTCTAGTTTACTCCAGATTAAAAATTATATCATTTGGAAATCTACAGATCAAGATATAACCGAAATACCAAAGCGCATTTAGTGAAACCATACCAATTATCATATTCTAGTACTCCTCAACAATTTTCATCCTAAAATTCATTAACCCCCATTAACTAAATTAAGTCACAGTTGTGCAACATAAACTCATGACTGTGCAAGAGTCACGGGTGTGCAACAAAAACTCACGCCCATGCACACCCTTGAAATTAAATCACAGTCGTGAGACTTCAATGCACTGCCGTGCACACTAAATCAGATATGTCCCACATTTTTCACTCAATCTCTCCCAAATGATTTTAGATATGTAGATTAGTGTGTTACAAGTCCAATGGTTCAAGTCCCATGTCATTTAGAGGTCGGGTTAAGAAGTTATAACAAAAAGATCAAATTATGTTCGGAAATAACCTCCTTTAGATAAACAAGGAAGTCGTGATCATGCACATGCACAACCGCAACACTCCGGGTGGACTTGCGAAGACACGATCATGCTTCTTCTTCACCGCCAATTTTTCTTCTTCTTCTTTGATTCATTTTCCAGATTTTCTCACTTTCTTTCTTCCATCTTCATCAATTCTTACTCTTCATTTAATAAATTTCTAACTTATTTTCACTATATATCCATTCCATTTTAACTCACCTTACTCCAGAATAACTCAAAATCAAGATTCAATATACACATCAGAAATCCGAACTACACGTTCCATGCTTACTACTGTGCTTTGTTTTCAGACCACAACCAATGTAGAATCTATAGCCTCACAGTTCTATACCAAATTTTTTTTGTATTTAAATAAATCACAATGAACTTCCTTGCCCACAATCTCAAATACATAATCTGCACATTCTCAAAGTCACACCAAGTTTATATAAAACATCCTAGCATTACCAAAGTTATACTACTTAAACTTCTCATGCATGTGCTTATTTCCAGTACTAGAACAACATTAAATTCATTTACAATTATCTAGAAAGCTATAACACAACTTACTTGCTTCTTTAATCAAATCCTAGCTTTGACAGTGAAGAACATGGTTTCGGTGTAGAATACAGAACAAAGCAAAATTGAAGAGCAACAAAGCTACAGGAATTTGCCTTTTAAAAACATGTACTTACATGTTTCCTTAATCCATTGACATATGGCTCCATTGCATGTGAGCCATTTGTCACCCACTTTTACATGTCATACTGCCATTTGCTTATTTTTCCTAATATCCCAAAATTTTCAGAAAAATTTTTAAAATTCCATCAAATTCTAAAAATATTACTAATAATCTCCAAATAAATATTTTACAATTTAATCACATTTATAAAACCATTTTGCCCAAAAAATGTCAATACATTTAGGTACATTTATTTTGTATGTATCAAAAATACATATGCACATTTCAGTGAATACTTGATATGCAAAGTATATAATGCACTATAATTCCTCAATATTCTAACCCCTATCATGGGTGTTATAGAAACCTTGTTGTAGTTGCTTCTTTGCCTCCTTTACATTGACTTAAGCTATAGCTACTTTTGCCTCAATATGATAAGCCTTCACACTTTTTTATCCTTAAAAAAGACTTTATAATTTCTAGTACAAATCCTTATAATAATGGATAAGAACAAATATCCTCATAGGAGCTTTCATGTTATTAAAACTCTATATATGTCACTCATGATTAATTCTCTCATTAGTTACTAATTGATTCCATCAAATAATGACATAACCAATAAAATATACCATATATATCTATATGTTTTTCTCCTCAAAGTAATTTTGGAAATCAGAAATCAAATTTTTCTTTCTCCTACCCTAAATAAGTTTTAAGGTCTTTTATACATTTAAAGGAGGATATTTTAATCTTTAAACTACCAAAATTCCTATTCACACCATCTCAACCTCTAGGCTCCCTATTAGGCTCCCATTCACATCTAGCTCTTCTTATTGACCTAAGTATGCCCCTTTTAACCTCAGAGGCTAAGTCAACTTCATTAACAATTAGTTTATCATTCTCTTCATTAACTTTTAATAAAGGTTTTAGATTATGTCTAGTATACCTCCCCACGTTAGGTATTCAAGGTTGTTTTTCCCTGTACAATTCAACAATTTAATGGAATTGGTTCTCCAATATGTCTTTCAAATCACTATACACTTATATAAAGATTATGTTATCATTTTCTTCTTTTAGTGTTGAACCACCTCTAAAATACATATTTTAAAGTTGCAAAAGGAACTTAATAAAGTAAAATCCTTATGTACTACCTTATAGATATACTCCTAAAAGATCTAAAATCACTCGTGTCTCACTCTTAGTTTGATTTTCTTAATGCCAATCTCACATGCTCTTATATTTTACTAATCTTTGCTTCTTTGTTAAGTTCTTTAAAGAACTAAACATACTAAATCAAATATTTCAACTATCTAAACATATCAAAATTAAGAGAACTAATGGTTAAAGCAAGCATAAGTCACAAGTTAATCAAGAAGTAAGAAAGAAATAAAAATAATTCAAGTGGACCAAGTTTCTAATAATTATGATTTTGATCAATTTGAACCACAAGAATAACTAGAATTGACTACATAATTAAACAACTCTTTTTGGATCAATTTGTTTATAAAATTGAATCAATGCAACTTCCTTCTTTAAAATGACATTAGGGCCATTTTAAACACCAGTATAACACATTAGGAGTTGTCTTGCTCTTTTATCCTTTTTCATTTTAATTGAATTCTTCACGAATCTTTTACTATCCTTCATTTGCAAAATTTATTGATAAACTTGAAGTAAAAATATTAATGATACACGTTTTATAATTTATATTGTTTTAAAAAATATGAAATTAAAAAGATTCTCCAATAGAAATAATTAAAAAAAGAAAGATAATTTCTTGTAACATATTAACTAAACATAACATTATATTCAGTTGAATTTCATTTTATCAAAATCAAAACAAAATTGTATGACTTAGATTTGAAAACAAAAGAGTATCCAATAGTTATAACACATATATTATCATTTATATATCAAAATGTATGATTGATATAAAAATTGAAACATTTAAAAGTTCCTAATGAATAAATTGCTAAATTATTGAATTTAATTTACAAAAAAATTAGTATCATAATATTAAAAAATATGTATATATATATATATATATATATATTAAAAATAAGCTCTTTTCTTTCCACTGAAATGTAAAAAATTTGAAACGAAATCAGAACTGTGACAAAATGAATCAACAAATATTATATATAGATTTGGGTTTTGACCAAGTCGGTGAACTCAACTAACCAAGCCCAACTCCAGAGACCTTCACTGGACTATAAGTATAAAAACTCCACAAATCAATATTAGGGTTCTGTAATTTTCCATCAGAACCGCCATGGCCTGCACAATTGATTTTTGAAACCTCGATGAAGACTTTGGCGGTAAGACCTATAAGCGTAAACGTCAAGAGGTCGAGGTTGCAACAGCTACTACCATCGCCGACTCAGCCATGGAGATCAACGACGTCACACTTCTGCCCCCATCCAAAAGATCAGTTGTACCATCATCGAACGATCCGGATAAACCAACATGTGGAAAGCTGATAAATGACGGTGTGAATGCTGATAGAGTGTCAGGCCAGAAGTGGAAGCAAATCAGGAAATATCAAGCATTGGCGAAGCACGTGAGTGTGAAGGGAACAAGTTTCAAAGAGAGAGAGAGGTAGAAGGAAATAAAAAAAGCATATAGAGAGAGAATGAATGAGCTGAAGGAAGAGATAAGAAGGAATAAGGTTGAGAAGGGGAAGATGAGAGAGGAGAGGGAAAAGAAGAAGCAAGAGAACATATTGAGGTACAGGACTAAGTTGCAGAAGATTACTAACCCCAAGACTTTGAAGAAGATTGCCAAGTCTAGAGATAGGAAGTTGCTTAAGGTTGTTCCTGATGATGTTGTCAACAAGAAGAATAAGAAATAAAAGAAGTTGTGCAGTTTTTGTTTTAAGATTGATATGCTGTAATTTTTTCATAGAGCAATGCAAGATTTTTCATTGGAGCTTATCACGTTGATGGATTCTGTATGTGGTATTAAATCGTGTACGGATAATGGCATAAAATGTTTTATGTTGATTTTCATCAAAAATAAGTCAAAATGGATTGACAAGTTCTTGTGTAAAGGCATGTGATAGATGTCAAGTTTTGAATCTTCTTGGCTGAAAAGTGAAGATATGGTAGCTGCTTTCTTACATATGGAAGCACAGTGCATCAGACACGCTAGGTTTTGGTACCTCACTCTTTGACAATGAACTTTTTGTTTTTTGTGTATTCCTTGCATGACCTATAACATTTTTGCTCTTTGTAAGTTTTTTTTTGTTTCCAATAGTTCATTTATCCTTGTCATAATTATAAAAGTTACAAATAAATTACAACAAAAATCACTATTTTTCCTTCATAAAAATAAAATGGTGATTTTTATTTACTAAAATAAAAAATGTAATAAGAAATCTTCAATCGAGTTTGATCTCTAATGAGCTTAGCCAACTACTCTCTTTGATTTAGTTTTTAGTCCTGCTTCAGACTGCTTTTGATCTCAAAAACATGGTTGCTAAGTGATATAAAGGTCATCTTGGGATGAACTTTTACCGAAGTTAATCGCCAACACCTTTTTCACGGCAGTCTCATTTAAGGTCCACTTAAGTAAGATTTCAGCCTTTAATGACCCTCAAAGTGTTTACTCCGCATACTCGTAGAAACAATGTTATGAAAGCTATAAGAAAATAAATGCAACAAGAAAACAAGATAGATATTGTAAAACTAACCTTTATATTACTTTCCCTCAAAAGAATACAAGGAATACTCTCTCTGATTGAATAAGGAGAGCAAAACTCGAATGAGATATATACAAGTACTCTAACTTGAAAGCTAAGTTACATTCAAAATCCTACTTAAACTGAAATGCCTAAGATCACGTCTATCTTTATCGAATTACATCACGTGGACTAATTGAATGACACTCTCGTCCAAATAGGACTTTAACTGATAAGATAGATTCTACAAGATAATAGAAAGATAGAGTTTACATTCAAATAGAAAACTAGCACCCTTTTCCTTGATGATATCCACTGTCTTCAGATGTTGAGTCCCACTGTAACTATAATTCTTAGTTGTCGCCACATCATCTAAGATCTCCCCACGGTCTCTACCCACTGATGATGTAGTGTGATATTGTCAAAACCCACATAGCACACTGACCTAATTCAATGCTTCTCACAACAAGTCCACTAGTCATGGTCCATTCATCCAAGCTTAGGCCTAGTCCTCAGTCCATCAAGTCCTTAGCTTGGGTCGAGTCAATCTCCACAAGATCCGAGACTATCAAAATTCGCACCAAGTTTGATCCCACTCTCCTATGTTTGCCTTAGTGTTTTTGGATGCCTTCTTCATGCATGTAATTCAGCTAGCTTTCCTCTTAAGGCACATCATGAAGGTCACTGAGAAGTGCTCCGAAGTTTAGGGGTCTAACATTAAGTGATTAGCATTCCAAGATTGTTTCCAATTGCTTATGGACTTGGAAACAATTTCATTTTTTGAATTCTAAAACTAACACAAAAGAAAACATGTACACAATTGTTTTGTACATATTATACAAAATAATAATGAATTATTAATATATTAAGGACTTACTTAATGCTTAATTTATTATTCTTTCAACTCCAAGTGACCTTAATTTATAACGAATAGGGTGGCATATTTATATAGTATTTTGGAAAACCTAGCTTAATTATGTGGCATGGGTGGAATTAAGTGAGATAGTTTCTATTAAACTAAAACAACTAGAATGCTTAAAGCTAGTTTATAAAATACCAACTAATTTATAACTCAATATTACGTTGTAAAATAAATCTACCTTGAGTTATAGGATAATACATTATTGAATAAGGAAAATAAAATATACCACATCATTAAGTGAACTTGTTTTGATTTTCTTATATGCATTTATGTCACCACTACGTATGATTGAATGTAGAAGGACCCATTAAAAATCCATATTTTAAGGGAGGCAGTGTAGGATATGATGTATATCCTCCTTATAAATTGACATGACATATTTTATAATCTTGTGGAGGTTGCTCTGGTATTTAAAGGATAATGGACAATGTCTATTGCCTAATGAATGTTGAATTCTTTATATTTTATAATATCATTGGCCAATTCACCAACATTGTGCAATGTGTGATCAAATATAAAGTGGGATCTCTTAATTATTAGCAAGGCTCAAAAATCAAAATTTTACTTTAGTTAGTAAGAAAGGAAACGTGTGAATATTCATAGACTTGAAAATAAATATTTTTATAAAATACAGTGGTATATTTTATATTGAATTGTAATATGCTTTTTATTGTCGTAGATAACCTAATGTGTAAGTTTTTTTAGAATGCAGTGATATTTTTGTAAAATATAATGATATATTTTATTTGAAATGATAGTGTGTGTTTGATTGTCACATATATGTGTATGTTTTGTATAACATGGTGGAATTTTTATAGAACGTAGCGATATTTTTATGAAACAATTGTTTATTATTGAAGTATCTTTTACATAGTTTTTTAAAGAAAACTATTAATGTTTTGACATTTGCGCATATTTTTTAGATTCTACTAAGGAATTATAAACTGGTAACAAAATTATCATCTCCTCTAAGAAAAGAAATGAGAAGGCTATCATAACCAAAAGGAAGGTAATCTAAAAGAGAAAAAAACCCTTTTTAAGTAGCTATTGATAAGATATTATTAAAAATATGATGGTCGTGTTCTCTTAATTTGATTTGAATTATGAATTTTACATGGCGGTTGAGGACATTGCTAGTTATAAAAAACAAAAAAAGTTTGATAAAAACAACAAGATTGGGAGTTTGAACAAGTTTAAGCAAATTTTCTAAAGTCTGCATCATAAATTACAAATATTTTTATATGATAATGAGAGTGATTTATATAGACTTTGCAAATGAGATGCTAATGAAATGGTTTATGAATTGATGCTAAGCCCAATTCTAAAGCAGATAAGGTGGGTGACCAATATAGAATTTTATGAATTTAGAGAGATAGAGAAATTTTAGTTATGAAGAAATATCATCTATATCTTGAGGATTTAATGAGAAAGAGGAGGATCCTAACCTTGTTCATTATGCTATTAGGTTGGAAGGGGAAGACTATAGATCTCAATGTTCTCATGTTTTTTAGTACTTAGGAGAAGGGAACCCTAAACCCTGCCATCTAATAAGAAGCACCAAGACCTTAATTAAAAAATTTGTCTCCTTACTTATGTTATGCATGTTTAGGAGAAATTAATACTTATCATGTTATTATTTCTTATTATCTACATTATATGTAAGGTTCTTTAAGAGCATAAGATGGAGATTGCATAGACAATCTCAAACATTCAAGGAATTATTCTATATTTGTGTTACCATCAAATCCTTAAGGAGGACAACCATAAAAATAATATGGAGAACCAATGATGAATCAATCTAATTATAAAAGAAATTATGCACTTTAAGGGAATTAAGCTTTTAGATGTGCGAATCATATACCATAATTTTATAGCTTGTGCATGAGTCCCTGTATAGTTTATACTAAATAAAGGAGGTATGATGGTGGTGAATGATAAGAAGGATGAGTTAATCATCATTAATGTTGTCAATGGGTGAAGAATGTGCACTGGCTATAGGAAGTGCGATGTTGCCACATGAAAAGACCACTTCCCTCTACTGGTCATTGACTAAAAGTTTGAAAGGTTAGCAAGACATGATTTTATTGCTTCATTGATGGATGATAAAGATATAACCAAATCCTTATTGCACCAAAAGATTAAGAGAAGTTAACATTTACATGTTCTTTTAACATTTTCACCTATCAAAGATATGCAGACACTAATTTGGTGTTTAATTCGAGAAAAATGTCATTTTACGGTACAAGAAAGAATAGTAATGGGATATAGGATTTCTAAACATAGGATTGAGGTGGATCGAGCTAAAGTTGAAGTTATAGGAAGATTACTAGTCCCAAAATTAGTCTTTATAGTCAAGATTTTTCTTGACTATGCTAGTTTTTATTAGCATTTTATAAAGTTTTTTAAAAATTAGTCAACCTTTGTGTCACTTATTGCAAAAGGATGTTCCATATAAATTTATTAATGAATTTATTTTTGCATTTAACATATTAAAGAAGGAACTAACTTTGGTTCCTGTAATGGTTGTACCCAAATAGTACTTCCCCTTTGAGCTAATTTGTGATGCTAGTATTATATAGTAGGTACTATTTTAGGCTAAAAATTGGATAACAAAATTCATATTATATATTATAGTAGCAAAGTTCCCAATGATACTCAGATTGATTGTCACTGAAAAGGAACTTTATTTTTAATCTTTACTTTTAAAAAAATTAGATCTTATCTTGTAGGTTCCAAAGTGATTGTTTATACTGACAATTTGGCACTAAAATATCTCTTACATAAAAAGGATGTGAAACCAAGATTAATTCATTAGATTTTCTTTTATAGGAATTTGATCTAGAAATCATAGATAAGAATGGGTCAAATAACTTAGTGGCATATCACCTATTGAGAGTGGAGTAAGAAGACCAAATGGATAAGGAAACTATCAATTATCAATTTCTTGATGAGCGGTTTTCAACTATTCACCATAATATAGCCGATCAATTTATAGATTTTTTGAACTTCTTTGTCTTTGAAATTATCCCAGTATATTTTCCCTATTATCAAAGGAAGAAATTTCTCTTAAAAGTTAAATCTTACTATTGAGAAGATCTTTTGTTATCCTGTAGATGTTTTGATGGGGTTCTAAGAAGATGTGTACATAAGGAGGAAATGGAACAAATTCTACATCAATGACTCTCATCTCCCTATGATGGACACCATGTTGTTAATAAAACCACTTCGTCTATTTAAAATTAATCCTTTAATGACTTATATGTTAAAAGGTAGCTAAGAGTTTCAAAATTTTAATAAATGGACTTTTGATTTGTTATGATGGGAAGTTTTAAATTGACTTATGGATGTCAGTTTATCAAAAGGATTAAGGTTCTATCTTTACTTAACAATAAATTTTTGTCTTCTCACAAAACACCATCATGAAAGAAAGTGAGAAAGTTCAAGAAAAGAGACAAATGGGGAAAGAAGCTTATTAAAAATCATTTTTGCATCATTAAGCTTTGGACAAACGTTAGTATTGATAAACTTTGTCTTTGTGTTATAAAAAACTTATGATCATGATTGAATATTTGTAAGTTCTAAAAATTTCTAATGCCTGTTATATTTATAAAAATTATGCTTATATGTGGTATCATAGCATGGTTATAAGATATTTGTAGTTCTCCTTTAATGGAGATTTTTAATCATTAAGAGAACTTTATGAATCCTCATCTAAAATTTTGGAAAACCCTAATGTTCATTTTTCATGGATGTAACGATTTTCAAGGTTGATTTAATATCAAATGTATAAAATTAGAAAAAAAAGGAGAAGAATGCAAATTGATGGTAAAAGTTTCCTAGCGTCAATGCTAGAGATTGGGAATAAAATCCCAGAGCCGGTAAGCCTTGGCAACATGACCAACACTAAGCACTAGGAAATCCCAATGTTGGGATATAATGTTAGCACTAAGCACTGGGATATCCCAACACTGGCTAGTGAACACCAAGCATTAGGAAATTCCAACATCATTGGTTATTTTTTTATTTTTAATTATAAACATCATGTTTTAAATTTCGGTTACTTATAATTAGATGTTTATTAATTGTAATTTTATGTTTAAATTGAAATTTATTAGTATAGAATATTTCTAAAACTACCTAAAGGTGGTTTGTTTATTTTTATAGTTAATGAGAATGAATATAGGTAATGCATATACATAATTATTTGTGTTTTGATATCCAAAGATAATAAATATTTCTAGTTTGTGTATGTGTAATTATCAAATTCTGTACATATGATCATTTTGTGTTTTATGGTATATTGATGGATTGCCCAAATGTAAACATTAGTATGAAACTTATGAGAATTATTATGTATTATATAGTGTCTTAATGGATTGTCTAGAGGTGAACATTAATATACAATTTATGAAGTTTTTTTTAAATTTGTGTGGCATATTCTTGTATGACTCAAATCATTAATATTAAGTTTTAATTTCTTACAGTAGTTATTGCCATATATCCAGATCTTCCATCTGTTACAATGTTTAATGGACTAAATTTTTCTAAATAGAGTGAACAAATTAAGTTCTAGTTAGAGTTTTGGACTTATATTTCATACTCAGAATGAGAAACCTAATGCTTTGAATGTTTTGAGCACCAATGAGGAGAAAATCTATTTTAACAACTAAGAAAGATCAAACAGATTGATTCTGATATATATGATGATGGCAATTGCTGGTAATATTAAGTCTACTCTTCCCAAAATTAAAAGTGTTAAAAAATTATTTAAGTTTGCATAATTGTGCTCCCAAACTACTGATAAGTTTCTTATTGGGACTCTTATAGGTACATTGACCACCATGAAGTTTGATGGATTGTGTACTATGTGTGACCACATCATTAAGATGAAAAATATTGCAACAAGACTTAAGTCCGTAGGAACGGAAGTGAATGAAAACTTCTTTAAGTAGTTCATCTTGAACTTATTACCATCTGAGTATGGTCCATTCCAAATGAACTATACTACTATGAATTAAAATATAATGTTCATGAGTTGTATTGTTGGGACCCGATCCGGAGATCAGATCCCAACCGGAAAACGAAACAAAAATAGCCGACAC
>JANVCQ010000007.1:21073344-21085466 GCA_025531925.1 Erythroxylum plowmanianum
TGTAGATCGAGTTGGCGAGAAAAGTCATGGCTCACAGGTCGGTCAGCTGGCACTTTTTGAAGGATGACCTAGTTAGGTTTTGTATTTGATTTTCTTTTGGAGTAATGTACAGACAATGAAAATTGACAGTTATGTAAAATACTGCTTTTGGTGATATGAAATGAGAAAATTGATGGTTTTAAAAATTAGTGATTTTCATATTGATGCCTTATTATTATGATACCATGTGAAGTGTTAGTGATTATTCGTAACGCACCCTTATCGTAAGATGTGTACCGGAATGACCTACGGGCGTCCCGGTATCTGTCCTATGGTAAAGAGGTGCTACAAAGACCATTCATCACATTTGTGCTCATATATATCTTTTTGTTGTGTGTTATCAATCATAGCTTGTTTGTGCTAGAACTTGCTTTTGAATACGTATTGAGACCACATTTTTGATGATTTTATATATAAAAATAATAAGCGCACTTAAGATAACCATTTTTTACCTAAACAAGCGTACCTTAATTTGTATCCCTAGAAAACGTGTTTGAGCCTTACCCTTTCTTTTCTTACATAATAACCTTGTTACAAGCCACTTTTACCCTTCTTTTGTTGATGTTCGTAATAATTTTGAACCTATAAATTGAAGGAATTGTATCAAGCCTATTTACATGGGATTTTGACTATTTCCATGACAAGTAAATTAGTTTATTCAAGTTGCATTGCTTTGATCTTTCGTTTTTTTTAGAATGGAGAAGAAATATAAAAATGAAAAATCTCCTCTTTGACATTCTTGTTTTAAAAATGAAAATTTTTATTAAAATTTTATTAGAAGGGATGTTATTTAAATCAAATGAGTTTTGGATTGATTTAAGTTAAAACTTGAGTGGATAAGTTTGTATGATTCCCTTCAATTTACTTAACCTAAAAATTTCTTTTTGCCATACCTTACCTAAGCCATGCTACAACCCTTATGAAGTCCCTCTAATTTATGCATTAAGTTCATGTTTGTTAAGTGGTGTGGATATGGTTCTTGATCAAGTTTATGGAAATAACTCACTATGCTTTGATTTGAGACTTTATGAACCATAAACACTTTAAGTGTGTAGAGTGAAATCCATGAAAGGGTGTCAAATCAAACCTTGTTTCATTTAATTTTAATGAAATTGATGAGGTGATATGTTTTACATTCTAACAATGTGTCGTATAAGTACTTATTCTTTCGATTGTTATCTTATCCTAACACTTTAATGTGAATTAGCTTTTGGATATTTATGAATAATAAGAAAAAGAAGAAAGGTTGTTATGAGGACGATTGATGTATTGAATTGATATATGCTTGAGGATAAGTATGAATCTAGTGTGGGAGAATTTGATAAGATGTTATTTTGATTTATTAATTGGAATTATCTCTTTTTATTATATTTTAGTGCTTAAATAGGAAAATTAATGTTTGTTTTGTTTAGGAGATGAAAATTGGGGATTGCGTCAAATTGGGACATTATTGGTTAAAATCATGAATTTTTGAAAAAACTGGACAGATTACTACAGTAGACAAGGTGAGATCACGCCTATTGTCAGATTCACCTGAGGAGTTGGAATTTAATTGGGAAACTTCTTTCTATCCCTATTACGTAGGGAATTGAATTTTTTTTAGGTAGGAATCTTTGAAAGATAGGAATAGACTAGGTTTACAATTAGAAAACAATAAAAAGAGATGTTTTCCAACTCTCCATAATCATCAAACGTTCTCTGTAGTAGTTTACTCCCAATATTTCATCTTTCTTCTATTTTTGGTGTTGAAACTTAAGCCATATATGGTAAACTCAAATATTATGATTCAAGGGGATTTAAAACTCTGGTTGTAACGTCGTGAGGTTTTGTTCTAAACTTTTATTCATGTTGTTTTAATTCAAGTATTTCTTATTTTGAGTTCATATATTTCATAAATAATTAATATTGATTAATATGACAAATTAATTTAATGTTGATTATCCTATTGCTATCCATTAATTCAATGATCCATAGTTGTCATGAAGGATTGGACAAGTATAGCAAATAGATTATTTATGAAATTGCATATTTAACTTATGATAAACAAAAATACTAAGTTGAATAGTTGCAGTTATCTTAATTATTTAACTTAGGGTTTAGTCTTTTTCTCTAAGTTTCTAGCTATCATTTAATTGGCATAGATGCTATTATACCTAGTCAATTGATGATAAGTTTTGGTTTGGATGTTGGGATTGAACCAATTAATTTAGAAATTTTTGAGACTTATTATGGTTATCCTAATATGTTTTGGACTAACTGATTGAATTGTGATAATTATTCTTTTCAGACCAAAGATCAATGATAAAACTAAATGAGATCTTTCCCTTGAATCGGAGTTAAGTATTCTTGATTTTCTCCCTTTTATATTCGGTTGATTTATTTTGATCTTGTTAATTTTAGTTAATTAGTTAATTAATTGAAAACCCTACTTTATTTTATTATTTGAAATTAAGAAACTAGTGTTTGGTTCTCTTAGAATTCGATCTAGTTCACGACTATTACAAGAAGTTAGAGAATCAAATTTAATTTTAAGGGCTTCGACAACTTGATCAAATATTAATAAACTTTGTCTTTGTATTAAAATAAAATTATGATTAGGATTGGATATTTTTAACTTCCCTAAATTTCTAGATCCTCTATGTATATAAAAACTATGCTTATATTATCGGCCTATATTATTAACAGATATTAAGAGTTTTGTGATGATATCTAACACCCCAATATATACCCTGGAAGTATCATAGCATGTCTATGGTGTATTAAAAAGTGAACATAATGAATTAAGCACATCTAAGTATAGCGGTACTTAATGTAAAAGACATGGGTTAATAGGTAATGTGTTCATTTTTGCATGGACATATATACTTAGAAATATTTATGAAAATTTTTAATATGTTTACTTGGATTTATAAATGTAATGTGAGGGGAGTTGATAAAATAAGAATTCCATAAGTAAATAGGATATGTTTGGTTAAATTGGATGTACTTTTTTATGCTCTTGATGATAAGACCAAAGTTAGTTGATTTAGGATGTGTACCTTGCTGAATAGATGGATTCCACTAAACAGATTTCTGTAATTTGGCCATATATTGGCCTGTAGACCTCCAAATTAGATAATTTTAATTAGAGATTAAAATAGAGACATAGAAGGAACCAAAATCTGATTCTACCTTTAAGATTTTTTTAATTCTAGCTTAAAGTTCTGTCCCTATTTTCAAATAGCCTATAGTGTTTTGGGTATAACTCTCAGAATAATTAACCAAATTGCATGAAATTTATTACATTAGAAAATTAAAACATTGTGGAATGAAATTAATTGATAAGATTATAGGCCAATCTAGGAAGTAAAGGAAGAAGAAGGACCAATATCCAATTTTTCTAAAGTTAACACATGGACTAATTGGATTAAGGCATATGTGACCAATAATAATAAAGCAAGTGTGTCCAATAGGAATTAAGCATATGTGTTAGTCTTGAAAGTTTTGGAATGGGGACATGGAGAGGGGAGATGTACGACATTTTGGGAATTCTAAGTTCAGATTTTTCTGCTCTCCATTTCACCTTCTTCATCCCATCATTTTCCATTTAAGAAATCAAGCCAATCTTAGGTGGAAATCAAGGTAAAGGTTAAGGATTTTCTCTTCACCTTTATCTTTCCTTACTTTGCTTATGAAGGAATGAAATTATAAGGTTAGAAGTGGGATTGAGAGGTATATTTTTTGTGTTTCTAGTTGGTGAGTCAAGCAAAGCCAACGAGGAAGGGAAGGAAAGGCAATAAAAGACCTATTTTGTCAATTTTGAGGTTTGGGACTTCACTTATTTGATTTCTATATTTTTGCATAATTTAATTGATATAAAGATTCATTTGGATGTGGAATTGCTTCTGGGATATTGCTTTGGTGTTATTTTGGTGTCATTTTGCATGAACTTGGTTGTATATGATAAGACAGTATCGTGTAGTGGAATTCTGTCTAGGGTATATTTGAGTCAGTCACATTGTTTGAGTCATAACTCAGCCTACAGACCTTTAAATTGTGTGATTTTAGCTGATTAAGAAACCTAATACATACAAATAAATGTCTCTAGAAGGGACTTTCACTTAATTCTAGCTCTTTGACCTTGGAAATTGAGATCTAAAAAGGTGACCTGATGTTGCCCCTATTTTGGAGCAGCTTGTGATATTTTGCCTATATCTCATGATTTAGAAGTCCAAATGGTCTTATTGTTAATAAAATAGAAAATATAGACATAGAGAAAAAATTTCTAGAAAAACTCAAAACCAATTTCTAAATTTCTCTATATGCTTAGTAAGGAACAAGTAGTGGTATGAATGGAGAGAGTGTCTATCACGACAATGGCTTTATTTTTGTTTTTGATTTCTACCACATCTTATCCGAAATTTTATGAATGTGTATGAAAGTTTTAAAACACCTAGAAATAAATGAAATAGGACTTACTTCATGTGAATTAGGTGATTGAACATTGGAATTTAAGAATGAGCATAATGCATTCCAAAGAAAACTCATATGTACATAAATGATTTGTTTGCGTATGTATTGCTCATATGTGTATAGTCTGATTATACAAGTGTGATTTTGACACCTTACTAATCATGATAAGTTATTAATTTCATGTATAAACTCAAACACATATTTTATGACTTGAAATGTATATCATATGACTTGTCAATATATGAATTGTGACATTGGCAAACGGTTAAAGGAAATGTTACAGTGTCTGCTCTATTGTCTTAGTGGTGGGTAAATAGGCATACCTATAGGGTTACAGTGTAGCTACTACAGTTTGACACCACCAGTGTCCATAATTCAATACCTTCGGGCATCCATAGTTCTATACCTTCGAGTATCCATAACATCAGTTATCCACACCCATAGAAAATGTGCAGGCTTAATACAAAAAGGAAACTAAACTTTTGCATTGGTTATAATGATGAATTCTAATGATGAGTAATTATATTGATAATTTGTATCAATGAGCATTGAATATCAATATTTGGCTTATAAATGTGCTTTTTTGATATATGGATAATATGTTAAAGCATATTTGCATTATGTATGTTGCTTAAGTATGTCATCATTGTTTACATAAGCATTGAATAATATCAATGTTTGGTTCATGAAGGTGAATTTATAGTATATAAGTTGTGATATTTCTGAATGTGTGTGCTTGGTGGATGACTATTATGATTGGTCATCTAAACTAAGTGTTTTCCTGACTAAGCTTTCAAGCTTAGCACAGGTGTTAATCTGTGTAGTTCTAACTCATAGGAGTAAGGTACAAGGAACATCTACAAGGACCAAAGCCAATCAATAGAAGAAAAAAAGTACTTTTCGAATATGTTTTTAGCCACAAATGATTACACTTGTAATGAAGAAAGGAAATTGTATAATTTCTTTTGGATGACCATGTATGTGTAAAGATGTTTTACTACTATTAAATGATAATGTTAAGCATTGGGGAGTTTTGTAATGAGTTTATGTATAACACTGAACTGAAATGCATTATGAATGTATATACAAGAAATTGGTTGCATTATGTGTGAATGGTTGTAGGTTCCATATAGGGGGTGTTACATGATATACGACTTATGACAAATTATAGAAAATATTAGCAGATGACATATATTTTGTAGAATATGTTGTTATAAGTCGAGCCTTTTTACCTATAGAGCATAGACTTTATAGGGCCATATTATTCAACCTATAGCAATACTTACATCCTTATAATGGTGAACTATATATCAAAATAGGTTGAAATAGTTGGCTTTCCTAAAAATATTAGTGTCAGCAACGTGAAATTTATGAAGAGGAATATTTTCTCACATTTTAGCATACCTTATGCTATCATTAGCAATAATGACATCCAATTTCAAAATTCCTTGTTCAAGACAATTTTGAAAAGGAATGGGTGCACTTTCAAGACTTTAACCACTTATCACCCTCAAAAAAAGTGGTCAAGTTGAAGTATCTAATTTGGAGCTTAAACAAATTTTGGAAAGAATAGTTAACACTTTTAAGAAGTATTGGGAATTGAAACTTGAGGATGCTCTTTGTGCTTATAGGATATTTTTCAAGACCCCACTAGGGATATCTCTCTATCGATAAGTATTTGACAAGCCTTGTAACCTTCTAGCTGAAGTTAAGCTTAAGGCTTTTTGGGAGATAAAGAAACTCAATTTTGAGTTCAAGTTCGTTGGTGAAAAGAGGCTTCTTCAATTGAATGAGCTTAATAAATTATAAAGAGATTTTTTTTTAAATGCCTACATTTAAAAGGAATGGTATGGACTAGTAATATGACAAAACTATCCTGAGGAGGGAATTTAAAATAGGATAAAAGGTTTTACTTTTTAATTATCGATTTAAATTTTTCCAATGAAATTAGTCTCAATGGTTTAAATCATTCATGATAAGAAAAGTTCAATCCTATTGTGCCATTGAAATTAAAGGCAATGATGGGACACAATTTTTGGTCAATATGTAACAATTAAAACATTACTTCAAGAGCGATATAGTGGATCATGTCAACATAATTTCCTTTATCGAGTAACTTGTCTTTGTGACCACATTCAAATAAAAGACTTATAAAAAAGCACTTATTGGATGGAAACCTAATAATTTATATGTTTTTTTTTTAATTTGTTAAATTAGGATCATTATCATTACTTTTAAGTATGTTTTAATATGATCATCATCAGTTTGTATCTCTCAAACTGCATTTACAGAGCCTTATTAGAGGGGGTACCAATTATCTTTACCTTCATATATTGTTTTATGTTTTTTTCCTTTGTTCTTCTATGTTGTGTACATTAAAGTCCATGTACAATTTAAGTGTGGGGGATAGAGAAAAAGATATTTAAAAAATCAATCAAGATAATTAATTATAAGTTTAATTAATTATTATGATTTAAGTTGTTTAGGTTATGAGCTTTGATGAATAAGTTGTTTTAATTTATGTTGTTAATTCTAAGATCTTGATACTTGATTTATATTATGATATTTTTGTATAATTTGGAAATAAAATTAAGTTAGAAGTGGATTCTTTTTAAACATTTTCATTATCCTATATAAAAAAAAGTTTGGATAAGAGATTATAGAATAAATTCACTTAGCTAGCGTCAAACTAAGTAAAAAGGTTGAAGTTAAAGACTAGTGCTAGTAGTCATTTGAAATGGTTACCTAATTATGTAATCAGGAGTATTTATGACAACGTGTTTACTTCTATGTCAAAAGGTTAGGTGACTTTTTAAACAAGCTTCTAAATAATATTGTGTTAGTTCTAAAGTTAGTGTCATCTATTTTTTGTTCAATAAGAATTATGAAAATATTTAAAATTTGAAGTATCTTTCTTATATATATTCATTTTATGCTCTAGGTTAAGTTTTGTTGATTATGTTGAAGTTTGAAAGATTATGAAGTAAATAGGATTGATTTATAACTTGATGTAAGTAGCTAATGCAAAAAAAAAATTATGATCTTTCCAATTAAACAAATAATGAAAAATCTTGGTTGTTTTTTTTTTAATTCTTTCCTAGAGTTGTCACATATCTATGTTAAGAGTAATGAAATAAATTTTCTTGAAGACAACCAAATGCTTAAGGATAGAAGAATTTGATAGGTGCTAATTAATTTATATTTTTAGCATGATTTTGAGAGTATTTTGATTGATTTCTAGAGGATTTGGTAATTGATTTTTTTTATTATGGTAATGGATCCATTTGAGCTCTCCGTTAAAGAAGAATGACAAAATTGGAGTCAAACTAGGGCATTTAGGAAATTTGACACTAGAGTCATATTGGTACTGAGCATCAGTTACATCCTAGTTGGAGGGATTTGAGAAGCAAAACCTAACTAACAACCACGTCACAAATGGAAACAAGCACCGATATATTAGTGGATAGACAAGTTTAAAAAGCAGAAGCAAATTGACATCATAGCAGTACTTGTAACTATTACTAAACTCGTTAGTGTTTTCATACGCAGAGTTCCAAAAATTAATTAATGCCATTATTGAAGATGGTCTAGTGCCAAAGTCGTAACACACAATCTAAAGATGCATAAATATATAATTTGACCAAACTTAAGACTCTTTTATATAATATCAACTTATAATACTCTTAGTGGTGTTTATTAAGAGGTTTATATCTTGTTCTTTTGTCTTTAGTTTAGGGTTTTTTAACATCAAGGAAATTGGGAAGCAAGGACTAGAAGGAGATCAACCTTATCTAAACTGTAAATAAGGATATCTTGTTCTATTTGTTTTTCCTTCTTTATTTTCTTTAAAATTTTGATTGTTTTATTTTTGTTTTTTTCATTATGTTTAGTAACTAAATCTCTAGTTAAGGTTATATATGTAATTTATGCTGGATATTTCAATTATTAGTACATGATTTGTTATTGATAGGTTGAATTTAATCTCTTTGATCTTAATGATTGGATTTATTCCTAACCACTATAGATTCAATCTTAGGAATTATATAAAAGACAAAGGTGAGAAGTAACATCTTGATATAAAGACAGAGGTACCCTAAACAAAAAGGTGATAATTAATAAATTAACCATGCTTAATGAAATCGATTAAGTATTATGCATTGAGGGATGATAATGTTAGTGTCTTTATTTTCTATCTTTTTATGTGTTAATTTTCTTTGTTCTTGAGGTTTAAAGTTATACTTAATGGGAATTAATCTTGTTTTACGTGAAGGTGTATTTTGGAACTAAATCGAAGGAACCGTGACAATTTTGGGATAAAAAGAGCTAAACTAGACGTTGACCCTAATTAGACGTGGCCTCGTGCAATAACCAGGAGTTTGAAATGCAGCAGGTTGGAAATAGGAAACAAATGAAGCAAACGACGTAGCAAAAACGGTTTAAAAGGGCATGAACAGTCAAAAAGGAAGCAAAGATTAAATTGTTAAATTAGTTAATAGGCTTACAAGGGAGCAAAACGTGGAGACCAAAAGCATGAAACGCAACACATGGACCAAAACTATATCTTAAATTGTTGCATCAAGTGGCAGAAGTGGGAGGCAAAAAAACATAAAGTAAAACAGCCAAAATGTTTTCCCTTTTCTTTGAAGGACGATGCCCAAGATTGGTTATATCATTTACCTACTGGAAGTATTAGAACATGGGTAGAGATGAAGAAGTTATTTCTTGAGAAGTTTTTCCCAGCTGCCAGAGCTGCCAATATCAGAAAAGAAATGTGTGGCATCCGAAAAAATGCCAGAGAGTCATTATATGAATATTGGGAGAGATTTAAGAAGCTATGTGCAAGTTGCCCCCATCATCAAATCAACGAGCAACTGTTGATTCAATACTTTTATGAAGGGCTTTTATCGACTGAGAAGAGTATGATGGATGCTGCAAATGGAGCAGTGCTAGTTGATAAAACAATAGCAGCTGCATGGGATTTGATCTCAACTATGGCTTCTAACTCCCAACAATTTGGAGATCAAAATGATTATGGTTCAAGACAAGTTAATGAGATGAGAGTTTCGTCATTGGAAAGAAGATTAGATGATTTGACTTTTTTGGTGCATCAACTTGCGGTATCACGGAAAGAGGAAGTTAAAACTTATGGAATTTGTTCTATGGTTGGTCATCCTACAGATATGTGTCGTACTCTACAAGAAGACCATGTTGAAGAAGCCAATATAATGGGTGGTTATTTGGGAAAACCTCAAAGGAAGTATGACCCATTTTCAAACTCATATAATCCGGGTTGGCAAGATCATCCAAACCTCCATTATGGCAACAATCAGTGACAACAAGTAAGTTGTAATTTTCAGTCATATAAACAACCTTATGTGCCTAGACAGCAGCAGCAAATGGGACAAAGTTCTAGTGCAAATAGTTCTTTGGAGGACATAATCAAGACATTGGCCATGAATACTATGAACTTTCAACAGAATACCATGAAATTTTAGCAAGATACGCAAGCCAGCACACAGAATCTTGAGACTCAAATGAGCCAAATGACGATTGCCATCAATAGGTTAGAGGCACAAAATTCAGGAAAGTTCCCTTCTCAACCTGAGGTGAATCCAAAGAAGAGTGCTTGTGCTATCACACTTCGAAGTGGTAAAGATTTAAAGGAACCTACCCCAAAGATTTCTAAGTGAGAGGTTGAAGAAGAAGTAGAGAAAGAAGTTCCAAAGCAATCACCAGAGATAAAGGAGGGTGATTCTTGCATTGTCACGCTTAAGTTCAGTGTACAACTTCATTTTCCTAGTCGTTTTGCCAAGCAAAAGAAGGAGGAGCAACAAAAAGAAATTCTGGAAATTTTTTGCAAGGTATAGGTAAATATTCCTTTGCTTGATGCTATTAAAAGATTCCTCATTATGTTAAATTTCTTAAGGAACTTTGTACCTCAAAAAGAAAGTTAAGTGGCAATGAAAAGGTGTGACTAGGTGAGAATGTTTTTATTGTGTTTCAAATGAAGTTACCTCCTAAATGTCCAGATCCAGGTATGTTCACAATCCCTTGTAAAATAGGTAATCTGAAAATTGAGAAAGCGTTGTTGGATTTAGGTGCTTCGATTAATGTTATGCCTCAATCTATTTATGAATCTTTGAATATGGGGCCTTTGAAAGAAACTGATGTGATAATCCAACTTGCTGATCGATCTAATGCCTATCCAAAGGGTGTTCTTGAGGATGAACTAGTTCAAGTTGATAATATGATTTTTCCTATTGACTTTTATGCCCTACAGATGGGTAATGAACATTCATCCACTTCAGTCCCAATTTTATTGGGAAGACCATTTTTGAAAACTTTTAGAACAAAAATTGATATCTACGATGGGCCCTTGACTATGGAGTTGGATGGTGACGTGATTAAGTTCAATATTTATGATGCCAAGAAATTTCCTAATGATGATCAATCTTTTGTTTCTGTGAGTTTTCTTGATACTTTAGTGCAGGAAGCATTCTGTTTAGATGGACCAGATAAATTATGTACTGCATTGGAAAATAGCTTGGATATTTAGGAAGGAAAAACACTAGCTAATTATCTTGTCATTCCTAAAGAGCTGGATACCACTATCTAGATTTTAGAGTGGAGCAAATTGTTGGAGGAATAGGTACATTTTTTGGAACTAAATAGAAATAATTCGAAGTTGTTGTCATCTCTCATATAGCCACCAAAATTGGAGTTGAAGGCTCTTCCAGGTAACTTGAAATATGTGTATTTAGGTGAGCATGACACTCTTCCTGTTATTATTTCGAGCACACTGACATCTTTGCAGGAAACACAATTATTAGGAATGTTGAAAATTACAAAGATGCTTTTGGATAGACTGTGGCAGATTTGAAAGCAATTAGCCCATCAATTTGTATGCACCAAATTCTATTGGAAGATGGAGCTAAGGAAACAAGACAGCCTCAACGAAGATTAAACCCACCAATGATGGAGGTAGTCAAGAAGGAGATTCTAAAATCCTCGATGCTGTAATAATCTATCCAATTTCAGGCAGTAAATGGGTAAGTCCAGTACAAGTGGTTCCTAAGAAAACTGGAGTAACCATGGCGGAGAACACGTTAGGTGAATTGGTGCCCACCCGTGTGCAAAATGGGTGGACAGTTTGTATCGATTACAGGAAGTTAAATTCTGTTACTCGTAAAGATCATTTTCCACTTCCTTTTATTAACCAGATGCTTGAAAAACTTGCAGGAAAAACTCATTATTGTTGTTTAGATGGTTACTCAGGTTATCACCAATTTTTTATTACATCAGAGGACCAAGACAAAACAACTTTCACATGTCCTTTTGACACTTTTGCGTATCGAAGAATGCCTTTTGGATTATGTAATGCACCTGCCACGTTCCAACGGTGTATGGTAAGTATTTTCTTTGATTATGTGGATGACTACATTGAAGTTTTTATGGACAACATTACAGTTTATGGTGAGTCTTTTGATACTTGCTTGATTAACCTTGAGAAAATTTTGAAACGTTGCGTTGAAAATAATTTGATTCTGAATTATTAAAAATGCCATTTTATGGTTGATCAAGGGATAATCTTAGGCCATGTAATGTCTTCTAAGGGAATTGAGGTTGATAAG
>JANVCQ010000007.1:21085566-21096630 GCA_025531925.1 Erythroxylum plowmanianum
CCACCAACACCTTGATGCATTAACAGAGAAGCTTCTTAAACCTTTATTTTCTTTATTTTCTTGTGTTTTTCTTTTTGCGAGTACATTGACGACAATGTAGATTAAATGTGGGGGGGAAACATTGAATGTTTGTGTGACTGTGTGATTTGAATTTATTGTTTCTTTGTTCATTTTGATTTTGAATTTTCCTTTCTTTTTCTTTCTTCTTTCTTTTCTGTCTTTTAATTTGCATGTGATGTGTGTTAAACCATGAAATTCTATCTTAAAAGTTAGAATGAGACTGAATTGAATGCTTGAGTTCAAATTAGGCCAATTGAATAGAAGGTGAATCATGTTGATTGATGAAAGTAGTTGGTTACATAAGTTTACTCAGAAATTGATGCTTGAGTGATTAGGTAATGCATAAAAGCATAATGAATTTTCAATTGAGCCTATTTGAAGGATTGATCCTATATGACTCCATTCAAAAAGTCATTTCATTTATTTATTTGTACAATACTCCCTTAGGTGATTACCTTCAGAACTTGCTCTGAACCGATTTGAATTTATTAGATGCATGCTAGATAGAAATGATTAAGGCCCTTTTTTCTTAACCCTTAACTTAAATGACCCACCTATCTTATTTACCCTTGCAAACCCCTTTAAACCTTTTAACCTTTTGTTTCTTAAAGAAAACACCTCATTCTGAAACATCAAACTCCATTAGCCTTACATATTCACAAGTTTAATAAAATACTAAGTTTGCTAGTTTTAGGACTTTTAGCTATTTTTTTCTGAGACGAGTTTATTCATACTTCTACTCATAGTGCACATTGTATTTAGCTGTTGTTATTGATTATTGCTTCCTTAGTATTCAAAAAAAAGAAAAAAGAAAAAAAGAAAGAGAAAAAAAGAAAAGGATTAAGTATAGTAGCAATAATAAATTTTGAGTAGTTAGTTGTTTACATGCAATTCTCATAAATACATTTTGTTGTCACTTTGTATATTTAGTGCTTTATGACCGCTTGTGAAGAACCCCTCAAAATCCTTTTGACTCACCTTAACCTTAGCCCCATTACAACCTCAAATAAAGCCCTTTTGATCTATTTAAGCATGTAATCACTGTAGAAGAGAATTGGTGTATTTGCAAGCCTATGGTAGTGTGATTTCCTATAAGGAGTTTTGAGCGAAACATAACCTATAAACACTTGAGTGAAATCAGTGAATTCCGTGAGGAAAATTCATTGTGAGTTTATGCTTATCTTTGAATGATAATTTCATAAGTTGAGTTAGTTTATGTGCACCGATGAAAACTAATCATAATGTGTGTAGCAGCTTGATATTTGATTGACCAAAGTTTGAATGATTGCATGCGTTTAGTTTCTTTGAGAATGAATTTCTAAAATTTGATGGTCATGTTTAATTTGCTCAAGGGCGAGCAAAAGGTTGAGTGTGGGGGAGTTTGTTAGTGTCTTTATTTTCTATCTTTTTGTGTGTTAATTTTCTTTATTCTTGAGGTTTAAAGTTATAATTAATGGAAATTAATCTTGTTTTATGTGAAGGTGTATTTTAGAACTAAATCGAAAGAACCACGACAATTTTGGGATAAAAAGAGCTAAACTAGACGTTGACCCTAATTAGACGTGGCCTTGTGCAACAACCAGGAGTGTGAAATGCAACAGGTTGGAAGTAGGAAACAAATGAAGCAAACGACGTAGCAAAACGGTTTAAAAGGGCATGAACAGTCAAAAAGGAAGCAAAGATTAAATTGTTAAATTAGTTAATAGGTTTGTAAGAAAGCAAGACGTGGAGACCAAAAACATGAAACGCAGCACATGGACCAAAACTACCTCTTAAATTGTCACGTCAAGTGGCAAACATGGGAGGCAGAAAAACATAAAGTAAAACAGCCAAAACATTGACGTTGGGGAAGGTAGGAAGGTTGGTGCGTAAGTGGCTTGTGTGGATAACAAAAAGGCTGAACTTTTTAATTGGAAAAATAAATAAGGAGGTGGCTAGGGCATGAAATAAGAAGAAAAAGGGCTGAGGGTTTTAAAGAGGGCAGGTGTGGACAAAAACGGAAGACTTCTGAATTAAAAAGAAAAATCGCACAATAATAGATAAAGTAGTGGGGGCTGCGTCAAAACAGGAGAGTGCGGCAGAAGATAGGAGGTGCTCTCCAACCTTTAATTGTCCCATCATCTTCAGTGACAAGAAGGAGGATTTAAAAGAGGTTAAGAAAGAAGGCTACGACAAATAGAAAAGAAGAGAGCATCGCCCATGATAGTCCCAACACCAGTGACAGTCGAAATAGTTAGGAAATCATGATGTTGGGTAACTAAATTTTTATTTCTTAGTTTACGGAATCCTAGTTATTGAACTTTGCATGTCGTGAGACTTTTGTTCTTTATTTCAATCAATTTATTAGTCAAGTATTAATTATTTTTTTGGGTCATTATTGGATCGTTTAATTTGACAACTAGGTGCATAACTAGTTTGTGATTTTATTCAATCAGTCGTTAGATTAAACAAGTTGACGTTCAATTCTTTTAATCAAAAGTAGCGACAAGGATTTTTGTCTACTACATTAGGGGCATGATTCTAGGAAAAATAATTGTCTAGGCTAAACATACATTGTATGTATGTTGTCTAGTTTGTCGATTTTCTTGATTCGTAAAGCTATTAATTAATTAAATCTGAGATCATATCCAGGTTGTTAATTTATAAGGGTTAATTCAAATACTTGTTTTGGTTAACTAAACATAAGAGAAAATAGGTAAAGAAATTTACCACGACAAATGCTGAACTAATAAATTGGTTAATTTTAGTGTCGATGATCAATGCAAGTTCAATAACGAAGGAGACCGGAAACCAAGATTTGCTTCTATTGATTGTTAAATTCTCATTATTTTGTTTTTAGTTATTTTTCAATTTCAATTTCCAATTAAATTTTGTTTAATTCGCAATTACAAAAGCCCCCTTTTTTATTGCGTAACTACTAACGTTTGAATTCCTCGTGGGAACGATCCCTACTTTCCACTACTACATTAATTTGGGTTGTAGGAAGTTGGTTTCTTTTTATATTTGGTTGCAAGCGACAGCAATTCCTATGTATCTTGAAAGAGGATATAGGTATGATAGGTTAATAGTTATTTCAAACTACATAATCAAACTTGTATAATAATTGAAATTCCTCATAAGTGAACCCCGAAGCCCTAGCGATTGTAATTTTGATTTCTCTTTATTAGTTAATATTATTGTTTTGTTAGTTTAGTTATTTAATTTAGTTTTTCTAAACTTTGATTTATGTAATTTAATTATTTGGTTAGGATTAATAAATTTAGTAATAATAATCCTTCTGGGATAGATACCTAAAAATTATAGTTTGTATTACTTTCTATAATAGGTTTTTTGCACTTAGATGTAGATTCAATCAATTTCCATTAGATTAATAATATCTTCAATAATTAAAGAAGAAAATTGAAAAAGACTTCTTTTCTGATTCGGTTTTTCCTCCATGACATAAAAGGCAAGAAGATTGACTAAAGACCTATGAGATAAAAATAATAGATCATAAAAATCACTTAATCCTTTTACATGTTTGTTGCTAGAAAAATCTATCCATATATGACTAAATAATGTTACACCTACTACCTAAATCTTATATAAAGAAACTTCAACTAGTGTTTGAACTTTAGCATTGATATCTTATCCTAATACCTTCTTAAATTGTTGATTTCTATTTTTGTGAATTTGCAAAGGTATTCAAAAGAAAATTGTCAAACAAACTATATGTGGCACTAAAAGGTAGAATCAATTATAGACATATATAGACTTATTAGTGTTATCATGAATTTATCATCATGATATCAAGACTACTCATAAATTTCATATGACCACACAAAGGACCGCTTTTGTAATAATTTTTATAATGTAAATTAATGTACCTATCTCTCACTGTCTCAATAATTCTCTCTAGTACTTTTTATCATTTTCTTGCGTTGTTTAATTAATTTGAGCTCTAATTATTTAATATTTTAATTTTGATCATAATATAGTATTAACACAAGTCGATTATAGCAATACTCTATCTCGTATTTCCTTCTTTCTTTCTTGGAGTTTATTTCGATAGATTATTAATTACTATATTGTTATACTTTATTTGGTAATTTAAGGTATGCATGTTTATTAGTAATAGAATCAGTCACGAAAATGGAAAAGATTGACTGGGTCCATCGATCATAAGTTGTCTAAATTTAATCCAAAACTGGATGTTTTGGATCAAATTTGAGCCAAGTGACTTAAGCTCACTCGAGCTACCTAAATTTTCTAAAACAAAGTTGTTTTAATCTTAACCTTTTAAAATTTATGAACTAAAATGATGTTATTTCAAGGATAAAGGTTAGGCAGTTTAAACTAGTCTCGACTGAGCCCCTCAAAACTAAGTCCAACCCAAAGTTTGATTAACCTAAACTTAAGATATTGACTTCATGACAAATCTGACTAATTTTGCGGCTCCCAATTAAAATGTTGTCTTCTTTATAAAGGAAAAACAATAAAACTAAAAGAAAATATTGTAAACAAAAAAGTATTACTAAACAAGTGACATGAATGAACCTCTTCTTACTGATCACACTGGACATACTAAGAAAAAAGTTTGCATCGGTGAATGGGAGGAAGATCCACCTCCCCTACTGACTTCACCACAACCAGCAATTCCCAATTACCGCGCAGCAGTCACAGGTCAATTGAATCCATATGCAAACAAATCAGAGTGGCCTATAGAAGACCTTGTAGAATTAGAAGAAGGAGATATAAACATGCTCCTTAGAGAATTCAGACTCAGTATAGAATTATCCAATTCCTTCAAAGGCAGACTCGATAAACAATGGGAAAAGGCTATTGTGGTTAAGCTAAGGGGATGAAGAATTAGGTATACAATGCTCAAACAACGACTGACCTCAATGTGGAACTTGACTGGGCCTATGAAAATCATAGACATCGATAATTATTTTTTCCTGATAAATTTCTTGGAGACTGATGACTACATCAACGCCCTCACACAGTGTCCATGGGTGCTCCTCGAACATGCTCTCTCTGTACAACCGTGGAACCCATCTTTTTGTCCTTCCTCCATAAAGTCTCTCATGTCATCACATAGGTGCGATTTCCTAAACTATTGGTTGCTCGCTATCATCCCTCCACCCTAACTGTCCTCGGTAACCTAGTCAGACGCACAGTGAAAATTGATGCTAACACACAACAATCCCAGAAGGGAAAGTTCGCAAAGGTGGTGGTGGACATCGATATCAGCAAGCCTCTTCACTCCATTGTTGAACTTGATGGGGAGCTCATCAATGTGGCTTATGAAGACCTACCACAAATTTGTTTCTCATGTGGTCTTGTTGGCCACAGTGCTGCAAGTTGTCCGTCTCGGACTACACCTTCTCTGACTACCACTGGCAACTTGAAAGACAACCCAACGGCTCTCCCATCGAAACGACATTTTGACACACAAGCAACAAAAACATGACAGGAGATGTACGGACCTTGGCTCCAAGTTCAACGTCGAAGTCGCTGTCCTCCCACTAGAGAAACGGTAACAAGAAATGACAGAAGAGAACCTACCAAACTAGATGTTTCTCAGGGTTCTAGGTTTTAGATCTTGACAATAACGTCTCCCTTGACTCCTCTAAGATACAGACAGCTTCTATCCACGCAACCTAACATGAGGCGGCTAGCTCAAGTGGGCTTACGGAGAATCTCTCCAAGGCTCACCTCTCCAATGCCCAAGCCCACTATTCCAGGCCTCTAATAGCCAACAACATACAATCTCCTCACTCAACTAATCAAAGGCAAAAGGTTGTCGTTCCCTAGAACCCAAACAACCAACATAAAGCTATCCTCATTCCATCACATAAAGATCTGATAATTTAGGACCCCTCATTAGTCCCAGCCATGAATGAGAATTTAGTCGATGGCACCATGGATGAAGACATGAATACAGATGTCACGCTTCATCCATCGTTGAACACCTAACATCTTCTACCTCCCTCTCTAATCACCAAACCCTGAACATGGTGTATATTCGAATAATGAAACCATGGGCATACTAGATTCTCAGATGGATGAGCAGCCGCCACATCCTATGATGACCATAGATGCTGTTCAAATTGAGATCTTAGAATCCACTCAAGACTAAGAGTAGTCTCATTACCTTACCAAACCTTTTATTATATCCATATTCATTTGTAATTGTCAAGGGGATAGAAGCAAGAAGTTTAAGCCAATTCTCAAGAATTACGTTCGAATCCACAACTCTATGCTCGTAGTTCTGGTTGAGATTAGAATAAGCAAAGAACAGGCACAAAAGATTATCAGAACTTTGAGTTTCCCAAATTCCTATCAGGTGAAACAAACGATTTTGTCAAAGGCATTTGGCTTTTATAGAAATCAGACATTACTCTTAAAATACTTCTCGCTCATTGTTAGTTTATCCATGTCAATATTGAATGGGTGCACACTTCGTTTGATTTCACGACCATCTATGCAAATCCCACCAATTCCCTTCAGCATTTCCTTTGGAAGTATTTGCGTAAAATTACCACGGTTACCTCTCATCCGTGGCTCGTAGGGGGAGATTTCAATGCTAAACTAAAATAAAATGACAAAAGAGGAGGTGTTAGAAATTATCTGGTTATTAATCTTTAATTTTGTGATTGTGTGCAATGTTGCCACCTTCAGGACCTTGGATTTACCAGGCCTAGGTTCACATGGCGACGAGGCCAGACTATCGCTAGATTAGAAAGAGTTTTTTGTTCTAATTCCTAGACCACCTCTTTCCCTCATAAGAGAGTAACTTATCTGCCCTTTCTCAAGTTTGATCATCGCCCCCTAATAGTGACTTTCCATCAAACAACTCATCTACCTACTTCTTCTCGGCCTTTCCATTTTCAATATGCTTGGTTGCTTCACACAAACTATTAAAAATCACTGGAATTCTCATATGCCTAATTTTGTGGGGCAGTCAGGAACCTGGGCAAAAAATTGCAGAAATGGAGTTACTTTACTTTTGGAAATATTTTTCTTTGCAAAAAGAGACTCAACGTACAGCTAACGGGCATTTAAAAATCTCTAGAAAAGGAATTCTGATTCTCTTCGAGAGCTGGAAACCTATCTTTGTAATGAGCTAAAATAAGTCCTCTTTCAAGAGGAGCTCTACTGGCACCAACAATCAAGATGTCAGTGGCCCAGCTAGGGAGATAAAAATTCTAAATACTATCATGTCGTCACAACAGCCAAAAGACGAAAACTGCACATTGTCTCTTTAACAAACAAATCTGGATATGCTAGTTCAGACACAACTGACATCAGAAATATAGCCAAGACTTTCCTAGAAAAGTTGTATATGCCCGAATCTTCAATACCTACGCAGCTTCAACTCAAAGGTTGTTTTCCCACCCACTCTCCCAAAACTACACATGAACTAAAAAGTCCAATCCTACCCAAAGAGGTCAAGACAGCCTTTTTTGACACAGCACCCAATAAGGCCCCAGGATTTGATGGGTTTACTGCATTATTCTTCCAATCCCAATGGGACACCTTGTGGCCTTCTCTGATCAGTTTCATCCAGCTAACTTTTCAGCACATAGTTTAGGAGTCAAAGTTGAACCGCACTATCATGGTTCTCATACCCAAACTCCCTCCCCAATGTCGATCACGCAATTCAAACCTATCGCCTTGTGCTCAGTGATTTACAAAACCCTTACAAAGATCATTGTTAATAGGCTGAAACCCTTTCTAGATGATCTTATCGCTCCTAATCAATGTAGCTTTGTCCCAGGGAGATTGATTGTTGATAACATCATCATTGCCCAAGAAATAATTCAAACTATGAGAAGGAAATCTGGAAAGAAAGGACTTCTGGCTATCAAGGTGGATCTCGAAAAAGCTTACAATCGACTCTTTTGGAACTTCGTCAACGATACTCTCATCGATATTGACTTCTTGGATCATTGATCTCCCTCATTATGAAGTGTGTCTCCTCGGTTTCCATGCAAGTTAATTGGGGAGGGGAACTTAGTGATGCTTTGAGGTAATCGACAGGGTGACCCATTATCGCCTTATCTTTTCATACTGTGTATGGAACGACTGGGTCACCTAATCAACCACTCTATTTCTCAAGGCAAATGGAAGCCCATTAAATTAAGTAGACGAGGTCCCCCTTTATCTCACCTTTTTTTCATTGATGATCTCATTTTGTTTTTATAAGCCTCAACTGATCAAGCCCAGGTCATTCGGGAAACCTTGACATTGTTTTGCATAGCTTTAAGCCAACAGATTAGTCAAGAAAAATCTTGCTATTTTTATTCAAAGAATGTCCACTAGTCCATGGCGTAACGATTGAGCAGGGAATTGGGCTTTAAGCAAACAACAGACTTAGGACACTATCTTAGAGTGCCTTTGTTGCATGAACGAGTCTACAAAAGAACGTACCAATTTATTCTAGACAAGGTTCAACAACGCCTCTTGAGCTGGACCGAAAATCTTTATCTTTTAAAGGACGAACCACTCTGACTCAATCAGTTATCTCTGCTCTCTCTATCTATACAATGCAAACGGTTCATCTCCCTAGACACCTCTACGATGACTTGGAAAAAATTATATGCAATTTCTTGCAGGGCTCTTCTCCTAGCAACAAAAAGCTACACCTCGTTCACTGGGACAATGTATGCCAACCTAAAGAGATGGGTGGTCTGGGCATTCACAAAATTCATGAAACCAATGATGCGTTATTAACTAAATTAAGGTGGGCCCTAATCTTGAAATCGAGCGTGTTATGGGTGTGAATTATGTCAACTAAATATAAATTTGATGTCAACAACCTATCAACTTCCCTCGAGGCTGTTGGTGGCTCTATGACTTGGAAGAGCATAAAAGTTATTTGGCACAATGTGATTCACGGCATGAAATAGGTAATCTGTGATGGCTCAAAGGCCCGGTTCTGGTTGGATCCTTGGGTGGAGGATTTGGGCCCTCTCATATCCCAAGCACTTGTTCCTATCCCTCCTTCAGCCTTTGATCTACGAGTTCAACAGTATATGGATAATTCAGGTAACTGGCTATGGGATGAGTTCCAATTTTTACTTCCCCACTCTATTTGCATGTTCATTGCAGGTATCTTACCACCTAAGCCTCACTTAGGGCCTGATAAAATGATCTGGGGGATGTCGGGTACCGAATAGTTCACTACTGCCACAGCGTATTCTATGATTATGGAACATGGCCACCAAGACCCTAGTGGATCTTGGAAGATAATATGGCACTGGGTTGGCCCTCAACGGATTCGATCTTTTCTCTGGCTCCTCGCACAAGATCGGTTATTATCTAATCAACAACATATTCATAGATGCTTGACTACGATTATTGAGTGCTATCACTGCCGAGAAGCAGAGTCCTCACTTCACGTTATGGGGGACTGCCCCAAAGTGCGAAGTTTGTGGCTTACCTTCCCTCTGCAAGCTGTCTCTCTAGACTTTTTTATCTTAAACACTCATGATTGGCTTCACATGAATCTCCAAATGCACCGACTGGTCTGTGGCCTTGATTGGTCACTTATCTTCAGCATCGTTTATTGGTTCCTGTGGTCTTGGAGGAACAAGGCCCTCTTTGAGGCCTAGCCATCTTGGCCTTTTTCTCCTGCTTACAACGTACTAGATCATGTCCACCAGATACAAAAAGCTTTGATCTGGCAAGGTAGAGTAATTCCTGGCTACTGACCCCGGCACGAGCAACTCATTGGCTAGTGTAAACTGAACCCTGATTGGGTGAAATTGAACATTGGCAAGGCATGCAAAAGCTCATCTTACTCGGCCACAGCGGGTGGTCTTATTCGCGACACCGTCGGTGCCTGGCTTGGAGGCTTTGTCCAGAATCTTGGCTGCTGTTCCTCGTTATTTGCTAAATTATGGAACGTTTTCTCCAACCTGAATCTGGCTTGGAATCTAGGTTATCGTAGGGTGGAACTACAATTGGATTCTCAAGTGGTATCGAGTATCCTATTTGATTCCACTAAACGCACAACATCTCTTAATCCTATCGTCATAGGCATCAACGTGCTGGGAGTCGATCTCAGGACCAGATCCCAACTGAAAGAACAAAAAATAGATCGAAACTAAGCGAAGAAATTCGAATCATAGAGCGAAACGAAAAGCAAAAACATACATCAGATCGGAAGGCGAAACAATCGAAAGCAAAAGTATCGAATCAAAACGAATCGAATATGAAAGCGAATCGAATACGAATCGAATCAAAGCAAACACAATTCGAACGTATCGAGAGCAAATCAAAAATGAATTGAATCGAACAAACGGATCAAACAAAACATAAAGCGGTGACAAATTGAAAACAGATCCGACATCCGAAAACAAAATAGGGTAGGAAACTATCGTGTTGGAAACCTTAGACTAATTCAATCCGGATCCGGTGTAAATTTTTTTTTCTTTTCATCTTAATCAATCTCATACAAATCAATACACTTTTTCAATTTGGAATTCATCATCAATCAAAACTCAATATACTTAATTTTTCATATGTAAAACTTAACCTTAATTTACTCGAAAATCTTGCCAAAAGACACTTAACATATACTACCATAATTCTCAATCACAAATCAGTATCATCGGACCTCCCGTCCGGAATCCATATCACACATAATCCCATTCATATACAGTCATATTCATAATTCAATTCAATACACAATCCCAGAAATCGAATACATCTGACTCAATTTTATACACAATTTCTGTAACATCCCGTTACTGTCTTAAAGGGTATTTTAGTAATTGGGACAGACTGATAGGATTGCACTGCATTCATTGACTGAGAATGTTACTGGCCTCTAATTATAGAGGAACAGGTTTATTGCATATGCATTATTCATTGGTACATGCATTCATGATTTTTCGGTATTCTTATTGTGAGTATGGACTGACTGAATTGACTGAACTGACTGGATTGCAATTGATTGAGAAATTAGAGGTGATTGGACTCGAATGACTGATTTAGAATAGTTTAAGAGTAATT
>JANVCQ010000007.1:21096730-21111354 GCA_025531925.1 Erythroxylum plowmanianum
TCTTAAAGCATATTTACATCTATAACACAATACATATACAAAAATACTCATTTAATCTCATTTATTATTTCTTAATTTCACTTAAAAATCGAGGTCCAACACAACGAGTTACTCAATCACAACTGGGTAGTTATACCCCGCTATACTTACAGGAAGGGAAATAGGAGTGCCGATTGGCTTGCCAACTTTGCTGTAAATTTTGGTTTAGGGGGTTACCACTTTTGTAAATGCACCCTCAAGGTATCTCTTGATCCTTCTTGAGGACATAGCTAAGATTAGCCTCCCTAGATTAGTCAAGTAATTTGTATTGTACTTCTCCATTTATGCAAAAAAAAAAACAATAATAAAAATTGAAGAAAAATTCAAGCAGGCATTCCTTTCTTTCACCAAAACTATAGTTTTTGAGACTTCTTTGATTCATTATTAGGAGCTTAAAGAAATCAAATTCGATTTTACCAACAATAACTAGATAACAACAACACTTACTTTCTTTTCCTTGTTTGGTTGTTTTTCTTGCAAAATGTCTCCTTTTGTACACAACCAACACTACAAGAAAATAAGGCATTTTGTGACGTTTTTAAAACGTCACAGAATGTTCAAAAAAATTTCGTAGAATGTATTCTGCGACGTTTTAAAAAACGTCACAAAAAAGTCGCAAAATGGGGTGTAGGCAAAAGGTTTTTGTGACTTTTTGTGTAAAACGTCACAGAAAATACTGACATTCTGTGACGTTTACAAAAACGTCACTGAAAGTTTGGACAATCCGTGACGTTTTTAAAAATGTCACAGAATCTCTAACATTCTATGACGTTTTTAAAACGTCACAGAATGTGAAAGAATCTATGATATTTTTTTGGAAACGTCGCGGAATGTCTTCTGTGACGTTTTTAGAAATGTTGCAAAATGTCTTCCATGACGTTTTTAGAGTTATTTTCTTTTAATTATTAATTTTTTATTTTCTGAAAATAATTTAAATTTAATAATTTTTCAATTTTAATAATTTTTAAATAACAATTTTTTTAAATCTTATTTGTTTAATAACTATTTAATATTATTTATAAATTTTATTTAATAATTCTTCAATTTTTTAATATATCATTAATTTTAATAATTATTCATGTATTATTTAATTACAATTTACAAATATGTCATAATACACTAATTAATATCAAAACTAAGGGATGAAACATTTGAGATTCTAGAAAAAATGGAGGGAGGGAGATACAATAAAGCTTATTTAATATCTGCATCTACAATGCACTGGCAATAGATCGACAAAAACCATCATATCGTAACGTTTATCATATCTCCTAGAGAGACCAAATTAAAGCAGCCCAAATATCGAGTCATTGATCAAGATACTAATATAAGAACATAAACACTCTTGTATCTATTAAGTCCACCAGATAATCAGAGTCCACGGACATTATATTAAGTCTTGTCATGCGGAGTTTTGAATTGTCTTCCTCTAGCTTATTTACTCTATTTCTTGAATTTGCAAGCATCCTTTCAGTTTGTGTAAACTTGGCTAAAATATCTTCCTTCAAGCAATGTTTGTTTTGTGTTATTTTGACTTCAAACAAAGGAAAACACAGAGCAAGCCACGTCAGACCAATACAAATTACGTTAAGCAAACAGTTAAAGATAAGTGATCAAATAAGCACTCAAAACTATACCTTTCGGATATGTTCGCACACTTCATCCTAATGTGTACGAGATTGGTGGATTCAATAGAACAAAGTCATCCTAAGGAATTGGCAGATTCAATAGAACAAGGTCATCCTCTGTCATCGGATGACCTTGTTCTATTGAATTTGCCAATTCCTTACACATTACCTTGTTGTATTGAATATGCCAATTCCTTACACTTTAATTCCTGAAAAATTAAAAATTAATTAGATACACAGTCTCCTGTAGGACATCTGTAAGCTAGCAATAATATAGTTCATGAAGTTGGTACTCAAGCTCCTAGGCATAATTGAATTTTTAGGTTTTTAAATCCTGGAAACATACTATATCTATCACATTCTAGACAAAAGTACTTCAAAATTCTTCCAGTATATAAAAGCATCAGTGATAATAAAGGACATCGTTTCTGGCATGATTAACAGTTGGATAGCCCATACAAATGAAATCAATACAGATATTTAGATCGGCAGCAAAAACAACCCATGCAAATATGAGAGACCATATACCTAGTGCATGGTGGCCCCTCATTAGCATCTGAACACTTAGTACTACCTCTGCTATCATAGACTCTTCTGTATCGATTAAGACAAAGTCAGTAATTCTAAAGCAATAAAAATCTAAGATCCGAAGAAAAAGTTCCTAAAACTCATCACATTCACCTATGAACCTTCTTTGCTCTGGCACGAATGGTGATTCTAGGATGTATATCTATTGAATTGGGGTCTAAAGCTGGTTGAGATATCTCTAGCCCTTCTAATCTCACAATCTCTAAATACCTGTAAAAGTAAAATCGGCTAAATTGTCTCTTGTACGTGTATCATTTAAGAATGAATATAGCACAATAATAAAAATAAAAAAGTATAGAAGACAAACAAATTGAATTTAAGCAAGTCTAAGAAGTCCATGGCTTTACCTTCTCGGATCAAAATTCTCCACCCCTAAATCTTCATCCCAGAGAAATATGTAGTCATAAACAGAAACAATAGCTAGATGCAGAAACTGTTTTGCAAACCACCGAAGATAGCTCCTAGAGGAAAACCAAATTCTGCTCAATGTTTTTACACAACCAAAACCAAACTCAAACATCATCATCATCATCATCATCGCCCAGTTTGAAATCCCGCAATGAAGCAAGGTCTGAGGAGGTCCGATAGTACGCAACCTTACCCCTACATAATAGAGAGGCTGTTTCCGATAGACTCACATGCAAATGAGACAATATAATAATGATGCAAGTAATAGAAACAATTCAAAACAAATAAAAATAAATGAAAATACAAGTAATGGGACAAAAAGTACTAAATAAAAATAATACCCAAATATCAAGATATATCTAAAATAAATACAAATAACACTAATAATACTAATCACAAATAATAATAATAATAATAATAATAATGAAAAAAAACTCAAAGGAGTGAATAATACGAATAAAACTAGCTTACAGTGAAAAAGTAAGGAAAAAGGTGAAGGCCGGAAAATATGCTGAGACACCGAAGAGAACTCCCTCCACGGCAGGAAGTATGAGAGTACGGAGAAGGATAAGAGTCAAAGAAAACTAAGAGAGAGAAGTCTGGGGTTAATAGACTCAGCAGTTTTTAAAGCAGACTGTCAGACGCTTCTCCCAGAAAAACAAATTGACTGCAGAATAGTCAATCGACGCTCTACCATAGTAGATTGTCAGTCGACTCAAGGAGGGAGGGGCTCAAGAAGGGAGCGAAGGGTAACGGTTGAAACCAAGAAGAAAGCACTGAACACTGGGGACTGAAACCCGAAACTACCATAAATGTCTAGGGCAAGCATCATGAGACAACTAAAACTAACAGCTTACTATCCAGAAATGCCCGAAGACACCCTATAATAAACTTGCAGGAAAAAAAAAACATAAGATAGAAGCGTGCACCTGGAAATTCTGTGTTGGAGCTGGGGTTGTTGCGTCGAGCCTTACAGACATTACCAAATACTAAAATAAAATAAAAATAAACAAATGTTACCTTCACCGAGGCTGGCAGTGGCGTCGCGTGAAGGTGAGGCGCGTTGGACACCTGCGATGGAGGGGCAGCCACTGCGCTGGAGGGGCAAACTCATTGACCTGTGTGGCCAGATCTTATAAAGTCCCAAAACCCGATCTTGAGATAGGAAACCGCAAGCTTTCTTGAGCGAAGACACATTCAAAACATGGGTTAAAGAAATTGGAAAACAAACCTCACTGATCCTAAGAATAGACATAAGTTGATTCTGGTAGTCCACTTTGATTACATCGTTCAACCTCATCAATAACATGCGGCATTGTCATTGTAGCCGCCTCACGCTATAGGCTTGAGGAGGAGGGTGGGAAGGAACAATCAAGGAGGTAACTCAGAACCTAGAGTTCATAAAATAAAAAACGAAAGACGAAGAGGCCATAATCGTTGAAACAATTAGGGAAAAGAAAAAAGAAGAAGAAGACGGTGTAAGCATTCAAGCAAAGGCCTTCTGATTTGCGCAGTCCAGATTAGGTCCAGTTGGTACGTTAAACAACTACCAAACTCAAACATATGCTATTTAATTATTTGGAAAAGAAGGAGAAAAGATACAAGAGCCATAACTCAAGCAAAAATACTAACTCAAGCCAAATTTGCTTTAAGACAAAATTCAACTCTCACCCCTATTATTTTCCCTAACCACATGAAATCCCATTTGAAGTGCCAAAGCCTTGACCATCACTAAAACTATCAGCTAATTACCTAAGGCAGAGATATAATTTCAAGATCAGTAAAATACCTGAGAACCTGTTGCAATGATGAGAATACTGTTATTTATGGTTTCCCCAATTGCAGTTAGAAGTGTCTTACATTTCACATCAGCAGACATAACTCGAGTGCCAAGAACCAATTCAATACCTAGGTACAAAAATTAAAAGTCTACACTCAAAATGGAAGATATGGAACTTCTTTTTGCAGTGAAAAGACAGAGATGGACCTTCAAATGAGGAAAACTATGACCCAAAGATATTCACCATGTTCCTTGTACCATTCTAGAGTCAACCTTTCCTCATTAGCACCTATACAAGTGTGAAATGCTGGAAAAAATTCTAAAGATAAGCTCTTTAACACTGCAATGCGTAAACCCAAAACAATTGAGCAAAAATTAGAAAATGGATTGATATTCAAAGAGACTAATGTTCTTTACCAGAGTAAAGTATCCCTGCAATACGTTGCAAATGAAAACCTGAAAATTGTACCCAACCATATAATATTAATATTAGCATAAGAATCAAACTGAAATAGCAAGATATTCAACGGTGATAATAGCTCGTGGTTTTAAGTCCGTCTTCAACAATTTTAAAAGATATTTTCCAGCCAAACGGCACTCGTCCAACTTTAGTTCGTTTTCAGCAGGTATTGATGAGCTGTGCAAAGAAATTTAAAAAAAACTCAGAATTCTTTTTCATTTTAATTCTTTTTCTTTTTCTTAACAGCAAAATTGGGCAAGCAGAGATCTTACTTGCAAGGGAGAGACATTCCCATGGCTTCAATGGCAAAGGCCATCGTGTTATACATTCCACCACAAGCACCAGCCCCAGGGCATGAATTACGGACTACAGTTTTTCGTTGTTCATCAGTTATAGATCCACTTACATATTCTCCATAAACCTACAATGGAGTTGACAGAAAAGAAGAAAATAGGTATTGCAAACATACAATTTCACTCTAGCATGACAACCTATTGTTGTCGTTGGTTTAAATTTATGCCTAAAAGATTGAAACAGAGACATTGAAGGCTTTTGAATAAACCACAGCTATAGATCGAAATAAACATAAGACAAAGAATTTAATATCATCTTCTAACTTCAATACTCTTCCTTCCTAAATATGAAGAAGTAGAATGAACAGATCTAAATAGTAAGCAACTAAGCGGTAGAATAAGAGTCTGTTAAGTTCTTGATTTTTATTCAGAAGTCTTGCATCGTTTAGATATCAGCATTATTACACAACTCTCCAAGAAAGCACCTTTAATCAACTACAATATCATTCTGATTAAGACCAAGAGCTAAACAAAAGACAACCAAAATTGATTACCCAAATAGCAGTAATTAGAATACATCTAAAACAAACAAAATATCTTTGAAAAGGAACAAAGACTCTATAACCAACAATGGAAACAATTTCTTCGACGTCAAACCAAAAGAGTGGTATGCTCAGCAAAACCAGTTATTTTAAGATAAAATGCATTCAACCAATTACCAATCAAATACCAGTAACATGAACCATTTAAATAAAACTTAAAACCTCAAATTGGAATATCCACAAGATAAAGAGCATATGTAAAAGAAACCTTGAAGATGGTGAAAGGGGAGAATGAATGATAAGGGTCAAACGCCAAGAGATGCCCTAAATCCACTTGCAACTCATTCTCTATACCCATTGCAATTCGATTTACCCTCTTTCTGTTAAGTGAATAAAACCTTAGTAGAAGAAAGTGTATAAGTTTAAACGGGGGTGTCGTTTCTTGCTGTAGTTGGAAACATGTAACCAATACTTCTAACGACAACACCTTTTAGACTTTAAGTTTATAAGTTTGCGCTAACGACAACGCCTTTAACGCTTTTCAACCCCCTTTAAGAGCTAGTCTGCAGATTCGGGGAATGCTTGGACGTCTCAATCGCTAAGATGAAGAAGGTGGCATCTATTTCACCTTCACTATGGGATTTTTGTTTATGGGCAAAGAAAATTTGTCCGAAATAGCTCAAATCCAACAGAAATTGCTCAAAATCAAACGAAAATGGGTGAAAAGTCACCGAAGAGCATTCAAAGCACAAAGGAGAGGTGGTGAGTTATGAGCGGGAGGCTAGGGCTAAGATGATAGAGAATAATAAAAGAAAACAATGAACTAATTCGTGGACAACATAAAGAAGAGAAAGAAGAAACCAGAGAAAAACCAGCAAAGAAGAAACGTCATAGAAGAAAACGGGAAATGAACGCGTGTCGTGAAATTTTAAATATTAAGTACGCAAATCAACAGCGATGTTTTATTCAACAAAACGTCCCCATTTTTATTTCGTGACGTTTTAATTAAAAACAATCACAAAAAAGTGATACAAATTTGTGACGTTTTCATAAAATGTCGCGAAAAATTTAAATTTTTCGTGACATTTTTTAAACATTGCAAAAAGTTTTTACAATTCGTGACGTTTTATCAATAAAACGTCGCGAATTGTATTAATTTCTTGTAGTGCAAAAATGACTGCGTGTTGGATTGTGTTTCTTACATATTGTATGTAGGTACCGAAAACACTCGTTGTTTTGTTGGGTTCTTTGTCAGCATATTAATTTTTGATTAATTTAATTAGTTAGTTAGTCAACGGCAGTTAGTATTTTTCTGTTTTACAAGTTAGTTAAGTTAGTTTTCTTCTTTCTTGAGCTGTAAACTTGTATATAAATACATTGTACACTCAATGAATAGATGCTGAAAATTCCCAAATTAACTTTTCTACATGGTATCAGAGCACAGAAATTCATCAGCCGTTTTCTTTTTTCTCTCCTAATCTGCTCTCGTTTTCTTGACGGTTTCTGGATTTTCTTCTTTGTTTCTTCTAACATCCAAAAATGGCTGAATTAGTCGATCCTCAAATTACTATTTCTAGTCCCTATTTCTTGCATCCAAACGAAAATCCTTCATTGATTCTTGTTTCACCAGGTCTCACAAACTCGAATTACAATACCTGGTCACGAGCTATGAGATTAGCTCTTCTCTCTAAGAATAAACTTCAATTTGTTGATGGTACAATCATGGCTCCTACGCGTCTTGATCCGATGTATCCAGCTTGGGAACGCTGCAATATAATGGTCATCTCGTGGCTCAATCATTCGGTTACACCTTCCATCTTTAGCAGTGTGTTTTGGCTTAACACAGCTTATGAAATTTGGAATGATTTGCGTGAAAGGTTCTCTCAAGGTGACATCTATCGTATATCTACTTTACAAGAAGAGATTTCAGCTTTTAAACAGGATGATAAGTCATTCACTGATCACTTTACTGAGCTTAAGATTTTATGGGATGAATTGCTTCATTTTCGACCTCTTCCTACTTGTTCTTGTGCAACTCCTTGTTCTTGTGGAGTTTTGCAAACAATCAAACGTTATCATGAAGATGATTGTGTTATCCGGTTTCTTAAAGGTCTCAATGATAAGTATCTCTCTGTTAGATCACAGATTATGTTGCTTGATCCTTTGCCTACTATCAATAAGGTTTTTTCCATGGTCATTCAACAAGAAAGACAGTTTGCTATTGGTGCTTCCAAGGTGTTTGTTAATAATATTGGTACTTCTGATACACCATCTGATTCTAGTGTTCATGTTGTTACGAAGAAACCAATTGCTCAATCTAATGTTGACAAGAGGTTTTGCACTTTTTGCCAACGGCCAAGGCATACAGTTGAGACTTGTTTCAGGAAAAATGGATTTCCTCCTGGATACAAAGTGAGAGGGCAGGCTCATGCAACCAATGTATATTCTGATGATGTTGCTGAGCCTTCATATGTTTCAGATGATAATTCTGCTAATAATTCTGGTTTTAATTTGACTCAAGAGCAGTATTCTCAATTGCTTGCTTTGATCCAGTCCACCCCTTCCACATCTTCTACCCCTGTTACCAACAATGTTATTCGTGACACATCACTCACCTTAGCTACCACTGAAGGTACTTTCTCTCCCAAATCATCCTTTTGGATCATAGACGCAGGTGCCACTGATCATATTACCTTTTCTTTATCATATTTTACAACCTACAAAACTATTAAACCTCTCCTTGTTACTTTACCAAATGGTTTGAAACTTGAAGCAACCATATCTGGCACAGTTATTTTCACTGATCATCTATATTTGCATGATGTTCTTTATATCCCAACCTTTACATTCAATTTACTATTTGTTACCAAACTAACCTCTACTTTACCTTGTTGTTTTACCTTTCATTCTTCTTCTTGTAATATTCAGGCTCTCCCATCCTGGAAGACGATTGGTACAGCTAAAGCACTCAATGGCCTCTACCTGCTTGATCATCCGATTCAATCCTTTACCCTTTCTACTTCATCCACCAATGCTGTTTCTAACTCTTCTTCCCATATATGGCACTCCCGTCTTGGTCATATTTCAGATTCTAGAATAAACTTACTTTTACCAGATATACCTTCCCTTTCAATTTTTGATAACTCAGCTTGTAAAGCTTGTCATTTAGCTAAGCATAAGAAGCTTTCTTTTCCTGTAAGCAACTTTGTTTCAACAAACATGTTTGATCTTATACATGCAGATATTTGGGGTCCAAATTCTATTGTTTCAGTACATGGTCATCGTTATTTCTTAACAATTGTTGATGATTATAGTCGGTATACATGGATCATTCTTTTAAAAACCAAATATGAAGTTCGAGAACACATAAAACATTTCTTTCATCTTGTTGAAACCCAGTTTTCTTCAAAAATCAAAGTTATAAGATTTGACAATGGCCTTGAATTTCATTTAGCCTCTTTTTATGCTTCCAAAGACACAATCCATCAAACCTCTTGTGTTGAGACCCCACAACAAAATGGTTTAGTCGAAAGAAAACACCAACATATACTCAATATAGCTAGAGCTCTTTTATTCCATTCAAATGTTTCTCAATATTTTTGGGGCTATGTAGTACTTCATGCTGTTTACCTTATTAACCGCACCCCTACACCTCTTTTATCCAATCATACACCTTTTGAAACTCTACACAAAACCAAGCCTGATTACACTCTATTGAAAGTTTTTGGATGTTTAGCTTATGCCTCTACTTTGTCTGCTCATCGACACAAATTTGATCCTCGTTCTCGAACTTGTGTTTTTCTTGGTTTTTCACCAACTGTTAAAGGTTGCATACTTCTTGACATTGAAACCCACGCCATTTTTCTCTCACGTCATGTCACTTTTCATGAGACTCATTTTCCTTTTTTCACCAATACACAATCTTCACCGTTTTTCTTTGATTCATCAACACCTTCCCTGCCTGTTTTCAATTCACAACCCATTTATGATGATTCCACATCTACACCACCTTTACCTCCTCAACACTTTATCCCACCGCAAGCTGCTTCATCCACCCCATCTTCTTCTCGACAACAACGAACCCGACAACCACCAGCTTACCTACGAGACTATCATTGCCCTACGGTTCATGCTTATACCAATTCTCTTCTAGGTAATTCCCATTCTCTCACTAATTCTTTATCTTATTCTAATTTTTCTACCATTCATTTACACTATACACTAGCCATAACTGCTGCTTGTGAACCAAAAACATATAAACAAGCTGTCCAACACCCACACTGGAGGGACGCAATGCAAGCTGAGATTAGTGCTCTTGAACAGAATAAGACTTGGATTGTTACAGATTTACCTCCTCGAAAGCATGCTATTGGTTGTAAGTGGGTATTTTGTGTGAAACATAAGACTGATGGATCCATTGAACGTTACAAGGCTCGTTTGGTTGCCAAGGGTTACACACAGACAGAAGGGATTGATTACTTTGATACTTTTTCTCCAGTGGCCAAGATAACCACCGTGCGACTTTTACTTGCATTAGCAGCTTCTAATAATTGGTATCTTCAACAACTCGATGTGAATAATGCATTTCTTCATGGGGAATTGCATGAAGAAGTCTACATGTTGATGCCTCCTGGATTTGAAAGTTCTGGTCCTAACAAAGTTTGCAGACTTCACAAATCACTATATGGATTGAAGCAAGCTAGCAGACAGTGGTTTTCAAAACTCACTACTTCCTTGCTTTCTCTTGGCTATCAACAATCTTCCTCGGATCATTCCTTGTTTGTTAAAAACAATGATAATTCATTCAATGCCTTATTAGTATATGTTGATGATGTGATCCTTGCAGGCAATGATCAACATGAGATCAACACAGTCAAAGATTTCTTGTATGAACAATTTAAGATCAAAGACCTTGGTGACTTGAAATATTTTCTTGGTCTGGAGATAGCTCGATCAGCTGCAAGAATTCATCTGTCTCAGAGGAAGTATTGTCTTGAAATTCTTAATGATAATGGTTTTTTAGAATGCAAACTAGCAAAAACCCCACTAGCCACCAAGTCTACATCTAAGCTGCGCAGTGATGATAGTGAGCTACTTGATGATAACGCAATTTATAGACAACTTGTTGGCCGTTTGTTATATCTCACATCCATACGACCAGACATCACTTTTGCCGTTCAGCAACTCAGCCAGTTTCTTGATAAGCCAATTGTTTTACATCTCCAGGCTGCTCATCGAGTCCTACGATACTTGAAGAATTCACCAAGTAATGGTCTCTTCTTCTCTACTTCCAGTCCACTTGAGCTCAAAGGTTTTAGTGATTCTGATTGGGCGGGTTGCCCAGAGACTAGAAGATCTGTTAGTGGTTATTGCTTCTTTCTTGGCAGCTCACTTATAAGTTGGAAAGCAAAGAAGCAATCAACGGTTTCTCACTCATCCTCTGAAGCATAATACCGTGTCTTGGCTTCCACAGCTTGCGAAATCCAGTGGTTGCACTATTTGCTTCGTGATCTTCACCTCCCGGTTTCACATCCAACTCCTCTCTATTGTGACAACAATTCTACCTTACAAATCGCTGCCAATCTTACCTTTCACGAGCGCACAAAACACATTGAAATTGACTGCCATATTGTTAGAGAGAAAGTTGCCAATGGTGTGATTCATTTGATGCCTTGCTCCTCACGTGATCAACTAGCTGATATGTTCACAAAGTCTCTCGTTGTTGCCCCATTCCAAGCCAATTTGTTCAAGCTAGGAATGATGAATATACATTCTCTAGTTTGAGGGCGGCTGTCAGCGTATTAATTTTTGATTAATTTAATTAGTTAGTTAGTCAACGGCAGTTAGTATTTTTCTGTTTTACAAGTTAGTTAAGTTAGTTTTCTTCTTTCTTGAGCTGTAAACTTGTACATAAATACATTGTACACTCAATGAATAGATGCTGAAAATTCCCAAATTAACTTTTCTACATTCTTAACGCTATGAAAAAGAAAGTTTGTATTGTGGACACTGAAAAAACGTTTTATGTTCATTGTGAACATTGATAATGGTTCCCACCAATATTAACTTTTCTGTGTTTTGTTGTGGACGTCATGGTTCTTTCCTCTAATTCCAGTCTTATATACCAATCGTTACATTACTGCCACACTGCAAGTTTTTGCATTCTTTTCTGTTCCTGTGGTTTTGACATTGTTAGCTACTTATGGCCACCAGTCAACTAGCTTTTTTCTTTGGAATAATACCTTATAGTAAAAAAATTTCCTAACTTTTCATATTAATATCAATTTTTTAAAATATAACCCTGTAAGTGAAATATAGAAAAATATTTTTTTAACTTACATGTTATCTTTGTTTTGATTTCTTCCAGTTTACAGTTTTACTTTTGCTGGAAACGGAAATGCTTGTTCATCGAGTAATTTAGTTTGTGATATCAGTTGTCTTATGTCAATAGTATTCGAGCGTTTCCATAGCAATATGTAATTTGTAGATTTCTTCCGAAAGTTAACCAACAATGTCAGACCAAGAGCTAATTTCAACGCTAGCCGCTACTTATGTATATTCCTGTATAGGATATTTTTTATAATTACATTGGCAAGTAGATGTAGTTATAAGAATCTACAACAAAGCAAGAACTTGAAAAGGTATCTATCTTCTGGTACTAGTAGACACCCCTCTGATACTCCCTCGCACAAAACTCTCCTCCAAGATCATCGCATGCCTCTGCACAGAAAACCCTGCAGAACAGGAACATCAAAATCAACTGCTACAGAACTGTTTGTCAATGAAAATCAACACTATGGAAAGTAACCATAGTAACAGGTTAAGCATATTACGTCTTTGGGCCATTGTACTCGAGGTAATCTCTGTCAAAAGACTCGGCAGCAATTCTGCTGGCTTCATTTCTTGCATCTGGATTGAGCCTCACTTCTGGGTATATGTCTGCCTGACAGGCATCGCCGCCAACTACTTCACATGCCTCAGCTGGAAAAACACTGAGCAACGAACACTGTTTTAGAACAATCTAGCGTTGAAAAGAGCTGTGTACATGAGATGTGAAGAGTAACTTACGACAGTGTCGAGCTGTAGTCAACAGTGGATGTTTCATAGGCGACCGAAGCAGCTTTGATTGCTGAGCAGCGGGACGTTACTGAACCTGGCAACTTTGGTGGGGTTATGTTTTTGGCCTTGGAAGGATATACGGGGAGAACAGTAGGGGTAATACACAAAGCTGCTTGCATTTTAGGGTTTATAAAGTGAGAAGAGGGTGTCTTGGAATTTATAGACAGCAAAAAGGTGCAAGATAGTTATCTGTGTTTGTGGATAAGGGTTAGATTTTTCACTTGAGCGATGGAGAAGCCTTAGTGGGTTTCAGTCATGTAAGGATTTAGGAGACGCTACCCAATCATTCAGATATTTCTCTGAACTATCCTATAAAAATATCTCTTATCGTCTATGGTCGTTTTATGTAGAAACAGATTGATGCGAAAGAGATAAGATCCTCTGTCCAATATTATTCTGTCTTATTCTGTCTCATAGAATCTCAGTCATTTATTTTGTGGGACTCATGCGGGACCCACGTGGGACCTACATAAATAAATGACTGAGATTTATTGGACACAATAAGACACCATAATATTGGACAGGAGATCTAGACTCATGCGAAATTGGTGTTTTCTTTTTTCACTAGAAAAGAGAGTTTCAATTTTTCATTTTCTTTTTATAATGAGAATTCTTTCAATACAAAGGGGGTGATATTAGCATGACAATGGGCCAGGTCTAGGTCAAAGGCCCAATTGGGCCTTATCGGTAGAGCCCAAGCTGGCCCAACTTTTTAAATTTTTTCATTTTTAATATAATATGAGAAATTTAATTAATTAAATTTACAAATTTAAATTGATTAACAGAAATTAAGATTGTATAATAAATGAATATATAAAATACACATATATTAATAAAATGAATGAGATGAAATCAATTTTATTAATGAAGGATGATAGAATTATAGGAAATTAAAAAATATTATATAAAGTAAGAAATTCAATTAATTGAAGTTACGAATTTGAATTGATTAATAAAATTTGAGATTTAATAATGAATGAATATATGAAACGACATATCTTGATAAAATGAATAAGATGAAACAAAATTAATTAATGAATAAAGGTAGGATTATAGGAAATAAAAAAGATTATATCTAAAGTGAGAAATTCAATTAATTACAGTTACAAGTTTTAAATCAATTGATTAATAAAAACTGAGATTTTTTAATGAATATAAAATGTACATATGAATAAGACAAAACTAATTTCATTAATGAAGAATAATAAGATTATAGGAAATGAAAAAAAAATTATATAGAAGTCGGAAATTCAATTAATTGAAGTTAACAATTTCAACTTTTCAATTGATTCACAAAAATGAGAATTTATAATGAATGAATGTATAAAACATAAATATTTAAAAAAATGAATAAGATGAAACTAAATTCGTTAAAGAAGAAGGATAGGATTATAGGAAATAAAAAAAGATTGTATAGAAAGTGAGAAATTTAATTAATTGAAGTTACGAATTTCAAATTTTCAATTGATTAATAAAAATTGAGAATTTAAAATGAATGAATATATAAAACATACATATATTGATAAAATGAATAAGATGAAACCAAATTCATTAATGAAGGAGAGTAAAATTGTAGGAAATGAAATAAAAAGATTATATATAAAGTGAGAAATTTAATTAATTAAAGTTAAGAATTTCAAGTCATTAATAAAAATTGAGTTTTCATAATGAATAAATATATTAAATGCACATATATTAATAAAAAGAATAAAATGAAACCAAATTCATTAATGAAGAATGATAAGATTATAAGAAATAAAAAAATTA
>JANVCQ010000007.1:21135133-21149404 GCA_025531925.1 Erythroxylum plowmanianum
TAATTCCAAGACTCAACATAAAATATATCTATATATGTACACATAATTAAATCAATTAAAGCAAACTAAAAATAATTTAAGTAAACCAATAAATCAATAAATCAATAAAAAAAATATAAAAAAAATTCGAGGCCCAACAGCATCAATGACGGCAAATTCACATACTCATTGATAATGGTAATACACATAATTTTGTGGACATTGCGGTGCAAAGAAAAGGAAGTGTGACCTCAAAGAAATTAATCTCGTTTCAATTACAATGGGTGGAGGTTTACAACTGGAATGTCGACAGTGCTACAGGAACTTTGCATGGTCCATGCAAGGCGTGCAATTCAGTATGGACACTCTGGTATTATCATTAGGAGGTTGTGACATCATTTTGGGAGTTCAATGACTGTTGGGATTAAACGACGTCTTATGCAACTTTAGGAATCGGACAGTGACGTTTAGTTAGGAGGGGAGAGTGGTGACCTTGCGGGGAAATCTTGAAGGCAAATTAAGAGTCATTTCAAGCAAAGGGTTCCAGAAGGCTCTACAGTGTTTGTCGAGTGGCTAGTTGCCCATGATACAACTTTCCACTCCAATCGAATATCAACTCCAGTAAATGTGAATGACAGAGGAGCAAGGAAGTGTGTTTAATACAGTGTTGTCTGATTATGTAGAGGTGCTCCAAGAATTGTCTCATCTCCCTCCGAATCGCAAGTACAACCACCATATTATACTAATGGATGGAGTGAATGCAATCAACGTAAGGCCATACCATTAGTCAGGGAACCAGAAGGATGTAATTGAACAAGAGGTCAAGCAACTCATGAAGCAGGGGTTCATCTGTCACAGTTGTGGTCCATATACGTCACCAGCAGTTCTTGTCAAGAGGAAGGATAACTCGTGGAGAATGTGTGTGGACTATCAGGAGTTGAACAGATATACAGGGAAAGACAAATTTTTGATACCTCTCATCAAAGAATTGTTGGATGAACTACAAGGAGCTAGCTAGTTTTCCAAGCTAGATCTGCATTTGGGTTACCACCAAATCCGACTGCAACCGGAAGATATTCCAAAGACCGCTTTCAAAACATATGAGGGATATTATGAGTTCTTGATGATGCCCTTCGGGCTAACGAATGCACTGTCTACATTTCAATGATTAGTGAACGAAATTTTTAAGCCATTTTTGTGTCGTTTCATCTTATTTTTTTATAATATATTTATATACAGTTCATCATTGACGTTACATGTAGAATACATCTCAGTAGCTCTTCAGACATTATTGGACAACCAATTAGTTATGTGAGGAAGAAAATGTGTTTTCGAAGCTTGACAGGTGGATTACTTGGGTTATACCATCTCAAAAGAAGGAGTGGCAACTGATTTGTGGAAGGTAAGAACAATCGAAGAGTGGCTTGTACCGAAGTGTGTTAAGGAGCAGCAGGGATTTTTAGGAATTACTGGGTATATTATAGGAGTTTCATTAAAGGATACGAGGTGATGGCAAAACTGCTAATAGAATTGCTTACGAAGGAAAAATTATCCAGTTGGAATTGGCAATAGGAGGAACAAATGGCTTTTGAGAGATTGAAGAAAGTAATTATGTCAGCCAAGGTGTTAGCATTACTGGACTTCTCCAAACCATTTGTAATCGAAGTTGATGTAAGTGGGAAAGGAATAGGTGCGGTACTGCAATAGGGAGGCCATCCCATCGCCTGCTTAAGTAAGTCATTGGCGATGAGACATCACAGGTTATCTACTTATAAAAAAGAATTTTTGGCAGTAATAAGGCCATCAAGCATTGGCATCACTACCTAAGTCCCAGATCTTTTATCGTCAAAACTATTCATCAAAGCTTAAAATATTTGCTGGAACAACGTTTGTCGGCTCCATTTCAACAATCATGGCTACCGAAGCTTTTGGGCTATAACTTTGAAGTGCAATACCGAAGTGGTAAAGAGAATGTCGAAGCGGACTCCCTCTTAAGAATCACGAGTGCATAAATGTTAATGATATCAGTAACATAGATGCAGGGTGAGTTTTTATAAGAAATAAAAAAGAGTTAACAGGAAGATGGAGTAATCCAGGACTTAATCAAGACATTAGAATCTAATAATACTAAACCCTATGCTTACGAATGGAAGGATGGGTTATTAAGATGGAAGGGACATTTAGTAATGGGCGCCAACTCGAGAATCCGTCAACAGATCATTGACTTTAGTCATGACAATGCCATGGGAGGGCATGCAGGTGCGGTAGTCACTATAAAGAAGCTACACAAAATGTTTTTCTGGAAGCGCATGGTTCGAGACATAAGTGCTTATGTTCAAAATTGTATAAGTTGTCAGAGAAATAAACACGATAATGTTGCTTACCCAAGATTGCTGCAACCTCTCAAGATACCAGAAGGAAGCTAGAAAGAGGTGAGTATTAACTTTAAGTAGGGCTTACTTGTTTCAGAGGGGAAATCTACTATATTAGTGGTAGTAGTTCGATTCACCAAATATTCTCACTTTCTTCTTGTCAAGCACCCTTATTCTGCCTATGATATAGCTAAATTATTCCTTAGTAATATGTTTAAATTACATGGAATGCTAGAGTCCATTGTTAGTGACAGAGACCGAGTTTTCTTGAGCAAATTTTGGTAGGAACTTCTTTGGTTGTAGGGGGTTAAGTTGAAATATTCGACCGCCTACTATCCAAAAATGGATGGATAGACGGAGGCAGTAAACAAAATTCTCGAAACATATTTGTGTTGTTTCTGTGGAGAAATACCTCAGAAATGGAGAGAATGGATAGCGTTGGCGAAATGGTGGTACAATACCACTTACTGAGCTACCATCAACACCACTCTATTTGAAGTTTTGTACAGTTATCCACCACCATTATATACTCCTTACACTGTAGGGAATTTGAATGCCTTAGAAGTTGATAAGGTTTTACAAAACAGAGAGGCTATGCTTAATGTCACAAATTTTCATTTACAAAGGGCCCAAAATTGTATGAAGTAGTATGAGGATTCTAAGCATTTAGAGAAAGAATTCAGGGTGGGAGACATGGTGTCGGTAAAATTACAACCATACAAGCAATTTTCGTTACAAAGGAGGAGCAATCAAAAGCTATCTCCACTGCATTACGGGCCATATAGGGTGATTCAACGTATTGGAGAGGTGGCTTATAAGTTAGACCTTCCAATCGAGGCAGCAACACACCCAGTATTTCATGTATCGCAACTTAAGAAGGCACATGAGGGGTAAGACCGCACTTCTTCATCGCTAGTAGAGTTTCTTACGCCTATAGATCGAGTTCCAGTAGCAATATTGGACAGGCGGATTACCAAAAAGAACAATCGAGTTGTTACACAATGGTTGATTTAATGGTCAAATGGGGAGAACACTAGTGCGACATGGGAGTATGTTTTCGACCTCCAAAAGCAGTTTCCAGAAGTCAATTTGATAGACAGAGACATTGAGGGGAAGGGAATTGTTGCAGAGATTGTCGAAGATGAAGAAGCGTGAGCAAGAACGCAGAATGTCCGGAATATTAACTAGTATTATATGTAGCGTCTAAAATAAGACCATAGGGTGATGTCTGTACTCGAGTATAGTGGATAACTCACAAATTTATTAAAGCGTGTCCCAAAACATAGTATATAACATGTTTTGTTACAATGAATGAAATCCTTGTCTCTCTATAACCCTCTTTCTCTCTCTCTCTCTCTATAACAAATTTCTATTATTCGAACGATCTCGTCTATGATTGTGGTTGTGTGGCAGATTAACTTTACCAACATAATGGCTTCTTTGTCTTGTGGGCATAAGGATTTCATATTCTAGCGCAACTTTTGCGAGGGATTTTGATTTGAGCGAGAAAGAATGGAGCGTTCAAAGAAGAAAATAATTAGAGGAAGCGAAAAGAAGAACGCAAGAAGGGGTTCGTACAAGAAGAAAAAAGGAACAAGTTTCAATAATATCCATATGTTGACTAACCAATTGGACCAGTTTGTTAAAAAATTGGCCAATATATCAAGCCGGTTTTAATACATAAAGATTATTAAATAAAATCAGATAAAGACAATTTCGGTTGAATCAATCAGTCTATACAACATTAAACCATAGTTTTAGTATAATCATTTTCATATAATAATTGGTAGTACTTGTCACGTTTATTAACTGCAATTAATAAGGACTAGTATTAAGTTATTTATCGGAATAGTATTATTAATTTATGCTCTTTATGCATTATCATTTTTATTATACACATTTTAAAGAGATATTAACATTTAAAATTGGTTTGCAAACATGAATATCTATTTCCACATGTCATTTAAAATATGTATTTGGAAGTTTGATTAGGCTTAAATTATACTGCTCGAATAGACCAGGCGAAGCTGATAATACCTCCAAAAAGTAAAAACAGAAAACTTGCCGATATCTCTGTGCAACGTTTGTTACAAACAACCGAGGGAGGGGCAATGAATGTTACTGGAACACCTATAGATAAAACGGGAGTTAGGATCAGCTACGGGGACTTGAAACCGTAGCGAAGAGTGTATGCGGCATGTTCTGACCATAGCATTTAGAAATCCGATTTTGGACAGGACGAAACACCTGTGAAACTGATATGGAAAGGTAAATTTGCAGACTAATCCCATTAGGTAAACATAGAAAACCACGTGTTAGATACGAACAAAGAGACCAAAACCATGTCCACGTGAAGCCCCGACGACAAGAACAAGCCACCAGAAAACGATAATTAGAGGGAGGAAGAACCAAAATCAACAAGTTCTTTTGTTACACACAAAATGACGTAATGTATACATAAAAGAAGTTCATATTTTAAATTCAATTAAGTCTTTGTAAAAATCAGATTTCAAAAAAAATCATTAAAAAAAAATCAAACCCGACTTAAAATTCAATCAATTCCAACCAATACGTATGTATTGAATTCATACGGACTCCTTCCCATTCCTAACTATGAAGATGCACGAGTTAGTGCTCAGCTCACTGAATACAGGACAATGTCCACACCTACCTTGTTTTGTTTTAATACCATGTAATAATACAAATATCAAAAGTTAGACAAAATATCAGTCGTTTCACTTTCCAATATAAACGAAAACCATGTCTTTTCATAACTCGAACACATACCAGAAAAAAAAAAAAAAAAAAAAAAAGGGTCTAACTTGATGATGTTGTTATACACAAACACTGCAACTGCATCCCCCTGATCTAAGATCACTAAATAACGCCTCATGTAGAGCCTAACTCTGATACATATCTTATTCACGTAAAGAAAGAAAAGCTTATTGAGCCAGTCTACCTGCTGTTCCAAGTCTTCTGAATCAAATAAGAGAGCCTTATTCAGTCTCGAACAATGCGTCAGAATCAGAATCCGAAGTCTGTTGCATTCCTAAACTAGGTAGACTTTCCTTCAGGTGCATTTCACAGCCATTATACATCAAATACAGAATAAGATGAGTGTCCAAAATCGATAACAAAGGTTCGGATTTCCATGGGGGCTAACTCAACCACGAGTTTAACCGGATCCACAGGTCCACCCCTCTGTGATGGTGGTGGCGCTGCTTCTTTCGACGAGCCTTCTGTCTGCCAGACAAGTCTTTTCTTCTCCATTTCTGTTCTTTCTTGGTTGGCAGATAAGCTCTTTTCCGTCACTTTTCCAATCTTAATTGCAAGAAAAAGAAAAGCAGAAAGAAATAACAGAGGTAAGCAGAATTTTACAAGAGGAAAGCTAAAAGTTTATAGAGAATGATTCCTGAGTTGTCATTAAACCATTACATTTACCTTCTTCCCAGGGAACAACTTTCTAAGTTCCACGCTTGTTATCACAGAAAGATCCTTATCCTCTCCAATCTTAGCATAATTCCATGAACCCCAAAAGGTAAAATAACAATTTGGATTTAGTAAACATGAATGGAAAATAGAACAATTAACAACTGAATGCGTGCAACAAATTTGAAAAAAGTAGTTAAAGAATCAGAATGCTTAAATTCATACAACTAGGTGACAGACTTATGTCTACAAATAGAGAGACAGAGCTACAGTGAAAGGACTGCAGGTGTCTTGTATATATGAGGCTTGTCTGTTTGTTAATCAGTATTACTAATCGGTTATGGTAATAAAAGCAAAATGTTCCAATGAAAATACTATGAGAAAAATCATTAACATCTTAAAGTTGTTTTCATTTCTAAGTTGCAGACACCAATATGACACTAGTACCATTTCCATGGCCAGAGTAAGAGAGGAACTTCAACCTCGTATAGATGTGCTAAACGAAGAAGGACCTTTCCATCATCAAGTTCCTGCATATTCAGGGGAGAAAGTATTCATACTTTGGAAGAAGGAAACAACTTCAAAAGACAAGGTGCTGTGCCATCTGAAATTGTTACAATCTTATATCTATCCCACTGAAAAGCACAAGAGAGAAGAGCAGACTGATGACTTTCAACATACAAAGTTCCAAGTACCTGGTAAGTTATAACTGCAACATTATCTGGTAAGACATATGAGAATTCAATGCCTGAGAAATTAGTTATATGAGAGTTCATCCAGTCATCTCCATTCTGCAAAAGGAATCCATTCAGATTATCAAGAAGTATATCATCCTCATTCTGTTAATTCTACAATCTTACCACTTCAGAAAAAGCTAGTAGCAAGGGTGAATATATCTCCTGGCCAAATGAGCGGCGCCATTTGGCTCCTTCTCCTAGAGGGTCAATTCTGAAGTAATATTTTCCTTGGATCTGCAACCAAAACATCCAAGTTAAAGGTAGGAAATCCAGGCTTTTGTGCTTGTATTTCGAGACTTCACAATGACCACAAGTACAGTTTGTACATATGAGAATCAAAGAAATTATAACTCAAATCATGCCAGGAAGATTCTGAGCTATACAAGGTTAATAGTAGACAAGGAATGTAATTTAACTAAAACAAGTGATGCTCTCAGATGTAATGCTATAAACAATTAACATATTACGCCAATTCTGGTTTTCAAGAGGGAATATGGTTACCGTCAGTCCTGTGCACTTATCAAGAACACAAACTGTTTCATTTAGAGCCTCTCCTACACCCCTGGAATCGTCGAGTAGCAGTCTCCTGCATGCAAAAGGAGTCCATGAATGCACATTGGCTTACAAGGATACTTAACACAGCCATAAAGGCATAAAACTATGTGGCAATGTTTCAACAGCAGCTTTTCTTCAACTCCATCATCAACCCATCCACACCATATGTGTTTTTTTCAGCAATGTCATCAACCATACACAAACAAGGAAATTTTAACCGTTGTCAACCCAATTCCTTAGATACTGGGCTAAATACAATGGTCATGGCAGAGTGATAATCAGAAGAGAGGCAACACACCTATGAAGCATCAGCTCTAATTGTCCATCTACTATGCTAGATCCTCCAAGAGGTCGGTCCACTAGAATGGAGAATTCTTTCTGATTATCTTGAACATAGATTCCAAGATTTATCTGAAAAAATTTAAAAAAAAAACAATTTAACTCGAGAAAAGTAATTGTTCATCTTCGCAACTATGTGATACATGGGATAACTTGTATATGAATGCAAGAAGGTTAAGAGTTCCAATTCAAAAGGACTAATAAATCACACATAGGGCTAATATCTTCGATCTCTCAGCTTAACCAGTTCATGAGATATAGTTCATCCTTACAACTATAAACAGAATACATATATAAAATGTATAGCATTAAAAGCAAAAGCAAGCTGTCCTCTGCCAACATAGTCACTTTCCGAGTTACATACTGGGTAATAATTTCCGGCAACAGGTTGGTTCACTTCCAAATTCCAGTCTGTTCTATAGTCACGAATCTGCAAAGTAAACAAATCTTCAAATTCTCTTTCCAAAAGTCAAGCTTATTGACACATTCTATTACCATCAAGACACTATGACAATTGACATATTGCTAGGCCAACAACCACAAGAAGATTGATATAAAACAAAATGGGTCAGATTTAACCTACCCGCTCAATGAAATCACGTCCATTAGAATCTGTATAGAATGTCTTATTAGTCGCCATGGTAGTTGTAATTTTTGTAGTGATCTCTTTGCCAATTCCATCATCAATGGGTATTGGGCCAATCTGAAATAGCACAGTATTAGCACACCCAAAAGAAATGAAGAGAATTATGAAGAGAACAGATTCCACAAACACAATAAACACTTAAAGAAACATAAAGAAATGAGCCAAAAAATTACGGAGCCATCAGTTAAGCTTACAATAAACTCAACTTCAACATGCTCTTTGCCCTTGTATAATCTGTTAATCTGCATATATTTTAAAGGAACAACAAATTTTTATGTGGTCGTGAAGCATAATAAGCAATCATGATGGGAAAATATTATCTAAATTGATAGCAAACATGTGATAGGAAAGGCACCTGATAAATCCATGGATTCATCCGCTGATGTACCTCATCTACTATTGATCCACGTATAACTGTCACAGGAACCTGATTAACATGTTTCAGAACTAGTGAGCAATATAATATTTTACTTTTTCTGGAACATACTTCGTAAAATCATTGCAAACCTGATGTTCAGGCTTTATGGAAAATGAACCATTTGGACGGAAGATGTATGCCCCATCATTCTAGAAATTAAAATGCCAGAAACAAGATGAGATCATTTTGTATGGGCATAAAAGAAGTTGAATCCAGGTCACTTCATTTCAAACCGAAAGGATGAATAATAGATGAGGAATGTCAGCATCATACTTGTGGATCTTTTTGATTTCCAGTTCCATTATGTGCGGCATAAAAAATGAATGACTGATCAACTGATTCCCTGACCTTCATAAATTAAAAACCAAGGAATTAGCGACAGAAGCACTTCTATATTGCTACCTGAATAACTAAGAGCAACCTGAATAACTAAGTGTATAGTACAAACGCATAAAGATGTTGTGAACAATCTTGAGTAGTCAGGAATAGAAAAAATAAAAAGTAAATCCTTTGTTGGTTAACATACTGCACTTTTTCTATTAGCATAGCTAATAGGATTGTCTTGAGCTGTGGAAAAAGTAAGCTTCAAGTTTCCATGACCAACTTGAATAATAGATTTCTGGTTTGCTTGAATGGTGTCTGCCGATGATTTAGTGCACCGAGAACCTATAATAGACATGAAGAGATTAAAAATGACAAATCAATATCCACAACTATGAGAAATAGGCTGTAGTTTGTTCCACTAGGAAAGATTGATTTGTAAAACATGCCAAACCTTCTGTCTTTGTCCTTGAGATGCTGAAAGTATTGAAGCCAAAGGGTGGAACGGATACTGCAAATGCCAGCCAATACTTAGGTGTTTCTGGTGGAGTTATACCTAAATAGGCCAGAACATGATAGTTCCTCAAGTCCACATGAGCCTCTGTTAACGGAAGAAGTTGTGATTCAATCTCTATTCCCTTTGAATCACGCACCACAATATCTTCATTCATGACCTAAAAAATGCAGATATCAAAGTTGGTACCTGGTACTTATCAGTATAAGTTTGATATACTACTCAGGAAGGTGCTCTTGTTATGCAAAACTGGAACAAGCACACCACTCTAGAAACAACTTTCTGCACAGAGTCATACAAGCAATTGAAACAGAGAGGGAGAGAGAGAGAAACTAAGGTTCAATTGGTAATACGCAAAATTGTAAGTGAATTCATAGGTCAGTAAGGGTGATAAGAATGTTGATTATAGTTATGGATAAAGATGAAGACATAGAAGAAACAAAAAAAGGGAAGTTAAAAATCCAGGAACTGTACTTTGGGAAATGATTAGTTGCCAAACAAATATGTTAAGAAAGTTATCGAGTATATTGCTTGTTATGGTTGTTGAAATATTAAGCAAAGACTTAATATATTACCAGAAGTAAATACAGAGATACTCACAGGAACTCGAATCACATCCTCTCTCTTCCATCCAAGAGAATTATAGACCACAAGAATCTAGAAGTATATATATCAATAAGTCATCTCATTTTAGATTAAAATTATCCAGCAGAGCTAAATATGTAGAAATATCACCTGGTGGTGGTATCATATAACATCCTTACCAAGTTTTCCCCACTAGATAGACTGATTTCTGACCCAGGACAGTAGCTTATATTCAGAAGTGGGCACTGAGATAATGCCAAAGAGAACCAAGTCAAAATTCAGTTTAGAGTAAATTTCATTTGAAGAAAAAAAGAAAATAAAGAATAAGTAACTTACTAGTCAACTGATATCTAAGATGGAAAAAATGTTCTAATAAAGCTAACCAAGTCTTATATTAATTTCAATGTGTATCCTAAAGTTTGTAATCCAGAAATTGACCCACTTGAATTATTATGATAACCATCACTTAAAAGAATGCAATAACACAGAAGACCATGGTATCTATTAAGTGCCATGAACTATGGGGAGCACAAAAATAGGAAAAATAAAATAAAATAATCTTTTAGTATTAACAATACACAAAAAATGTTTATCAGTGCTAAAGGGTACTGATCTTTGCCTGCTGAAATTTTGTAGCTGTATTCTGACATCCAATTTCTGATCTTGACTCAACCAGGGAAGTAAGTGCAGATGCAACAACCTTTTCAGCCTGTAGAAAAGAGTTTTTACATAACATTTTGCAAAACTAGAATAACTTACTATTAACTAGGTTTTAAGCCATCTATTTAATAGCAGGGATATACAAACTAATTAAACTTCCCAAATTGGATACTTTACCTATCGCAATATAGAACTAATTCCTATGTAGGATAGAAACATAAAGGGTATTAGATCTGTTATTACATTTAAATAGATAAGAAAAATGATAGTCAAAAAGCTCTGATCAAATCATGTCGCACCTCTGTGTAACCTATTGACAATCGCTTGGCATAATCATTAGCCACGTGTTGTTTTTCTGTACCAGTCACTGCATCATGATGCTGTGCAATCGCCAAAGCATCAGCCAATGAATCTGTGTTTGGCCCCATGTTAGTCCTTCCTTTGAAAATCTCTAATTGCCTTGCAGCCTGACAAAAATCAGTAGCATATTGGTAGAACTAGAAGGAAATAAAGAATACGCTTTGGAAAGGAAAAATACGATTGTTTATTGAATGCAATTATGCAAATAAACTGATATAGAGAGTACTGGAAAATCTCACAGACAACCACACCAGTAACAAAAGACAATTCGAGCTGCCTAAACTATAAGAAAATATTTGAAAATAGAAAGATTGCACACCCTAATGACAATTACTATAGACCTATTTATAGACTTGAGTCCTAGAGACCTAATTGTAGATAATAATAAATCCTAATTGTAGATAACAACACGTAACCTGCTTCTACTGAAAATCGGAAACTACCAACTCTTCCTATTTTTCCTCTAATAACTGCCAACTAATTACATTATTTGCTCGACTTAGTCTTCTTGAGAAGGTATGTCTTTAGTGGTCTATCACACATGAATAGACAATAAATCAATATTGGACTGCGTAAGCCTTCAAATAACTAAAACAATGACATGGAAGCTACCATGTAATAGCCACTCATCATTCTGACATAACGTTTTATTGCTGATCTGCTTGTAAAGTACCCAGTCCAGTAAGCATTTGCACGATCTGCATAACTGGATAGTCACATGTTTCAGATGTTAAATATGCTCAATGATAAGGTGACAACCCACTAACAGATTGTAATAGCCTTTAGGCAACAAACTCACGGGAAGAAATCATCAGTCTTTGTCGGCCACAACTCTTTTGCAGCATGCTTTGCATCTGTATATATGGATGGCGTAGAATAGAGTGCATTTACACGTCCATCCTGGAAACATTCATAAGTTATTATCATAATGACTTGAGCTGATTTCATAACAAGATGCAAATTAATATTGCCAGTTCCAAAATATTACATTTTGATTTTGTTACCCAAAGTGAAAATCAAGTTGGCATTATATCTTGGAATGAATCCATTTGGAAATACTCTCCAACTTGATCGACTTTAAAGTCTGATTTTTTTTTTTTACGATAGCTATGGATCTAAAAGTCTCGAAAATGGACTTTTGACCATTTCTATAGGCTCAAACAAGTAAATATTAGGTGTCTTAGAACAACAACCACAAGTTTGTGTCACTGGTATCTTATTTCTGTTTAAGTACACTAATGATACAATTAATTGTTACATCATATCTTTGCATATCGCCCGGATACTAATTTCCTTGATTAGGGAACTTGATATTCATCATTTTATTCAACAGCATGGCATTGGTGGTCTTAAAGAATAAATTGATAGTATACAATATAAAACAAAATCAGACGCATTTGCGTAACAGTTACCATATTCACATAGTGAATAAACTTGTCCATCTGCCGGAACCATGTATGCGCATATTGATACTTGAAATCTGTCCCCATAGTCCACATTATATGATTTGTACGAGTTATATTGGCCTGCGAATGAAGTAACTGCCATTAAGTGGAAGGACCATTTGAAAAGGATGCAAAATTTTCTTTTCATGCTAATAATATCAGCAACTCAGTTCAACTGTAGGTCTCAGTCTAGCCCAAAGTGATGAGTAGCTTCACCCCTAAGAAACTTTTAAGCTGATATGACCAAGGTCAGCAAGTAATATCACCAGAATAATTGCATCTTTAGTAAAATCCCTTAAATCTTAAAAAAAATCCAGTCACATATTTTGCACCACAATATCTTGAGGCAAGTTCAGTAAACAAGAATGAGAGTCGATTTGTTTTAGCATGGACATGAGAAGGGAGAAACAAATTAAAAGCTAATGGGGATCCTCAAAATTGGTGATCCTCTTGGACAATTTGAGAGTAAAATTATTCCACACCTTGACAGATTAGCTATTACCTGTGCTACTGCAGCAGCAACAAAGTCATTGACTCTTTCTTGAACATTATAATCAAATAAGTCCACATCATCCTTAAAGGAAGAGAGATCCAAATTAATAACATAAAACACTGAATATTAGTGAGCTCATAAGAAAAGAAACCTTTTTCTCATGACTTACTTGGACAACGGGGGAGTTATCGTTGACTTCAAAGTAGAAACCACCAGGAGGAGGCTCATAATTCACCGGAAATGCACCAGCAAAAATCTAGAACAGCAATATATGTAGTTAGGATAAAATGATATATTTCGTGTTACCAATAGTTCCAAAATGACAGGAAAATCTCCCCAAGATAATTCCTTACAAACTCCACTAAATGAACAAATGATGAAACCCATGTAAATCTCAAAGCAAAAATGCAGATAAGCTAGAAGAAGCAAGGAAAATCCATTCATTTTACCTGTGATGATGATCCAAAACTCTTGGAACCCTGCCATACTACTTCAAGGCTTTTCTCAATTTTGCGTTTTGCCCTGTCCTGGTAATCTATCCGCCCAAAGAAGAAAGAATCAAATCCAACCTAGACCAATATCAATAGCAACTATGTTATCAATCACGTGAAAAACCTCCATAGGAAATTAAGATAGTTAGCGAAAATTTAGGCAAAACTATGAATACTTCAGCTCCCAGCAAGTAAGCCTGCACTGCAGAATGTCCGAAAGGATCAATTTGCCAACCAATTCTTGGGGTCACACCAAAGTCCTTTTTAATAAATCTGTGCCCAAGGGTCGTCTGGTCAATCATGTCAATATAATGGGTCACAGCTTCATCATGCATACACCAGCCTCCATTTCTGCAACAAGCAGGGCAAAAGAAACTAAAATGAAGAGCCAAAGTCCAACCATTTTGTGCTTCAGAACATAGATGAAAAGCAATCATTAATCAGCAGCTCAACTAAACAGAAACTTAGTGACAACGATATTGCTTGTAGAGGTAATGTTTTAAACAGTTTATTTTACATGAATTCTAGTTGACCCGAGTTGACTAGTTGCTTCACCACAAGCTGCATTGCTTCACTCTGATCCCTCCACCATCGTTGGAAAAATGCCTACATAACAAAGAATTACAACAGAAATGAACGGGACGAAATATTTGGAGATGACAATAGCTCATTACTTAACAGGTTACAGTATAGTAGCTAGTTGGCATTGAGGCAAAAATTCTTATTGAATGAAGCTCCACAGTCCTCACCACATGCGTCATAGGAGATTCAGTGTTAGCAGTAACTCAAAATAATTGAAGTTTTTTGAGATTTTTCCCCAGTGTTCGGTCCATTGTAATTGTGGACACCGCAATGACACTGGGATGATAGGTTCATGTTGGCATAAACGCAAGGGAATAAAATGGTCCTATGCAATTTTAATCATCA
>JANVCQ010000007.1:21155208-21167598 GCA_025531925.1 Erythroxylum plowmanianum
ATAAAAGATTAGGTCATATATCCAAGGAAAGGATACAAAGGTTAGTTAAAAATGAAATCTTACCTCCATTGGATTTTATTGACTGCGATATATGTGTGGATTGCACTAAAGGCAAGCAAACCAAACATATATCAAAGCATCCAGCCACAAGAAGTAGCACATTACTGGAATTAATACACATTGACATCTATGGTCCTTTCGACGTTCGTCCTTGGGGTAACAAAAAATATTTCATTACCTTTATTGATGGCTTCTCACGATATGGTTATATTTATCTACTATATAAGAAGTCTCAGTCTATGGACATCCTAGAGGTGTTCATTAATGAGATAGAAAGGCAATTAGATAGAAAAGTAAAGATGGTGAGGTCTGATAGAGGTGGTGAATATTATGGAAAATTTAATGAAAGTGAACAATGTCCAGGTCCATTTGCAAAGTTTTTTGCCAGTCGAGGCATATGTGCGCAATACACAATGCCTGATACACCACAACAAAATAGTGTAGCTGAAAGGAGAAATCGTACTCTTATGGAAATGGTTAGCAGTATGTTAAGTAATACTACTATACCTTTATCATTGTGGATGCATGCATTAAAGACCACTGCGTATCTACTAAATAGGATTCCTAGTAAGGCAGTTCCTAAGACACCTTATGAGCTGTGGACAGGAAGGAAACTTAGTTTACAACACCTTTACATTTGGGGTTGTCCAGTAGAAGTAAAGCTATATAATCCACATGAAAAAAAGCTTGATACGAGAATTGTTAGTGGCTATTTCATTGGCTATCCCAAAAATTCAAAGGGGAGTAGATTTTATTATCCTAACCACAGTACGAGAATAGTTGAGCCTAGTAACGCTAGGTTTATTGAGAATGATCAAATCAGTAGGAGTGAAGAACCAAAAAAAGTGGATATTCATGAGAATTGAGTAGAAACTACTCCAAGACAAGTAGACACTACCACATCAGACATGATGCCACCGATGGTTATTCCTCTTGTTGCATCACAAATACGCAACATACCAGAATAACAAATTAATGTTCCAATTCCACAAGTTAAACATATTAATGATGACCAACTAATGATGATCAAGTTACAAATTATCAAGTGATGCCACAAGAAGTAGCATTACGAAGGTCTATAAGGCAGAAAAGATCAGCTATTTTGAGTGACTATGAAATTTACTCACTTGAACATAAATGTGACTTGAGCATTGATAAAGATCTAGGCTCGTTCAAACAAGCCATAGAATGTATCAATTCTGAAAAATGATTCAATGTTATAAAAGAAGAGTTGAAATTAATGGATGACAACCAAGTCTGGGAATTAGTTAAGTTGTTGGAAGTTGCAAAGCAAGTGGGTTGTAAATGGGTCTTTAAGACCAAACATGACTCACAAGGCAACATTGCAAGATATAAAGCTAGACTTGTTGCCAATGGTTACAGTCAAAAGGATAGTATTGACTATAAAGAGACCTTCTCTCCAATTTCAAAGAACGACTCCTTAAGAATTGTTATAGCACTGGTGGCTCATTATGACTTAGAGCTTCACCAAATGGATGTAAAGACTGCCTTTCTAAATGGTGACTTAGAAGAAGAAGTATATGGATCAATTGGAAGTTTTTGTGACTTCAACAAAGAAACGATTAGTATGTAAATTAAAGAAGTCAATAAATAGACTGAAGTAAGCTTCCCAACAATGGTATCTTAAGTTTAATGATATCATTACATCTTATAGTTTTGTAGAAAACACCATTAATCGATGTATCTATATGAAAGTTAGTGGGAGCAAGTTCATTATATTAGTCCTATATGCTGACGATATCCTTCTTGTTGCAAATAATGTTGTGTTGTTACATGATGTAAAGAATTTTCTTTCTAATAATTTCGAAATGAAAGATATGGGTGAGGCATCCTATGTGATAGGAATAGAAATATTCCAGGATAGATCACAAAGATTGTTAGGATTGTCTCAGAAAGGTTATATCGAGAAAGTGTTAGAAAGATTTCAAATAGGAAAATGTTCCGCAGGGATAGTTCCAATTCAAAAAGGGGACAAATTTAGTCTAATGCAATGTCCACGAAATGATTTGGAACGTAAGGACATGTAGTCTATTCTTTATGCATCAATAGTTAGGAGCTTAATGTATGCTCAAACATGCACCAGGCTAGATATCAGTTTTGCTGTTGGAATGCTAGGACAATATCAAAGTAATCCTGGACTGAACCACTAGAAAGCTGCAAAGAAAGTCCTTAGATACTTATAAGGCACCAAGGACTATATGCTCACATATAGCAAATCAACCCATCTCAAAGTGATAGATTACTTAGATTTGGACTATGTCGGTTGTGTAGACTTATGGAAATCTACATTCGGTTACATGTTCCTATTAGCTAGAGGAGCAGTTTTATGAAAAAATGGAAAGTAGTCCGTCATTGCTACTTCTACTATGGAGGCTGAATTTGTGGCATGCTTTGAGGCCACAGTTCATAGATTGTGATTGCGTAACTTTATTATAGTTCTTGGTCTTGTCAACAGTATTACCAGACTGTTAAGAATTGATTGTAATAATTCCGCAGTCATTTTCTTCTCTAAGAATGAAAAATATTCAAAGGGTGCAAAACATATGGATTTGAAGTATTTGTCTGTGAAAGAAGAAGTGCAAAAACATGAAGTTTTAATTAAGCATATTAGTATCGATCTCATGGTAGTGGATCCGTTAAAGAAAAGCTTACTGCCCAAAACATTTATTAGTCATATTGAACGGATGGGTCTTATGGATAAGTCCTTGTTAGTATAGTATTCAGACATATATATATATATATATATATATATATACACGTATCATTGTCTTGCTCGAATTGTTATGACACTTGTGAATTCAATTATAGTCATATATTTTTGCTCACTTATTGGTTATCCATATTAGGTTGTATATAATAATTATTATTTGTGTGATAACAATTACTGAATTACCCACTTAAAGTTTGTTGAGTTGAGTTGATTCTGTGATACATGGAAAGAATCAGGTTATACACCTTGTGACCGCCATGATCCCATCAGCTTAATTCAATTAAGGATGACTTGATTGATTCCATGTATTGTGTGCACTTAAAGTTTTAATATTAGATCACCAAGTCATCATATGGGCCAAGTGGGAGATTGTTAGACTATTTAATGTCCCATGTGACTTATAGATTTGAGTCCCATGAAAAGCACCTAAGATAATGGTTATTGGGTCTTACAGAATGGATCTCAAATGGGTTAAAGATCCTTTCCCTTTCTCTTCCAACAATGAATCATCATGATGGTTGGTGATTGAGTGTTTAAGTTTTAGAAACAAAAACTTATTAAAGTGAATCTCAATTATTCTAAACCATTTGAAGAAACAAGTTAAAGAAAGGAAGCAGAAAGGGAATAAATCAACATCTTACGAAAACAAAAACAATCATGGATACAGGTACGCAAAACTCAATCGATCCGTAAATGTCTTACACAAACTAAGGAGAAATCTTCTTCCCTTAGTTTATGATAATCAATTACGTAATCATAAGTGCCATATCAAAGGCAATGAAATTGTGTTGCAAAAATGAGTATGCTCTTGTAAAAATTGGTTCGTACTCAATCAAATTAGGTAACTTTTACTTAAACAACTATGTTTACTTCCTTGTCTCTATCTCTCTCAATCTTACAAGTTCAAACTAGGGTAAGTGGTCTATGAGAATCTCTTCTTTTTCTTGCATAGGCTCAGTAAAGTACTTCATACTAATTGGTGACAATAGTTCACAGATAGACTACTGATGTAATATAAATATTATTATCCCAATAGTCAATCTTCTTACTTCTCATATTTTTGGCTATTCTCTCCTCCTATAAAGGAGAAAGGGCTTTATGAATGTTACAAAATGAATGGTAAAGGATAAAGAGCATTCCCTTTAGAAGAGCAAAACAATCAAGATGGTAGAGTTTCGCACTAAGATTTCACTACTAAAGCTTTGAAATTATGTTCTATTCCTTTTTGCATCCAATCGCAAGGAAAAATAAAACTGAACTCACACTACATGAAAGAATATAGTGCCTATAATTTTGAAAATCAAGAGGGCTTTTCAGGGTTGTAATGTATAGAAGGATAAAGGGGTGGATTGAAGAGAAGAAAGAAAAATGAGTACATGCACCACAATTATTTCCTCATGAAGCAAACATCAACACAAAAAACAAAATCTAACATTTTTTTTAGGCTTTATGCACTTTTCTTTCTTTTTGTTTTGAGAAAGCCCTTTTGATTGTTATTATTATTCTTTTACTTCCTCCCTTTTCCTTGACTTTTCTCAATAACCAATCTCCTGTGAAAAAGCTCTCTATTTTTCTTTCAAAAATCAACTCAAATTAAAGAACTAAAAATCAAATATTTACATTAAAATGAAAACATGTGCATGCACTAAAAAATATGGCTCAAAGGGCTAGCAATGGTTAAATGTTTGGGTAAGTAGGGTTTGGAAAGAAATGCCTCTATCATGTTAACAAAATTTTAGTTCATCAAGTTTGATCAAGAATTAAAATAAGTTCTAGAGAGATATGAAATTAAACAGATACATAGAAAAATGAAAGAATTGAAGCCCAAATATCCTACCAACAAGGTAAGTATCTCAATTAAGCAATCTCAACGTTTAAAAACTTGAAGTGCTACTTTGCCAACGTACCCTCACTTACATAAGTTGAAAACATTGAAAATGAAATTAACCAAAACCAACTACTATTTAAAAATCATAGAAAGCATTTTCAAGAACACAATGAAACTTTGAAATTTATAAAATCCTTGAGAGTCAGGAGTGAAAAGAATCTAATTGGGGAGAATTATTGAAATGAGAGGGTCTAAAACAGTTTCTGTAAGAAAAATGGCATCATCGCGAAAAAACCAAGAGCTCGCCGCGGCGAATCAACAAGTGTGCAACATTGTTGCGGTGAAGAAAAAGTTTGCCGCGGCTAATCAATAATCAAGCAACATCGCCACGGTGAAGAAACAGTTCGTTGCGGCGAAAAATGATAGAAACATTTGGAACAAGAGATCTTGCCACAATTCCCAAGTTTAAAATTGTCAAATTACGCTCAATGGAGTTGCACAAATGGTGAAAATGGCCAACAATGATGCACAAACAAGAATTGCAAAGTGGGAAAACCTCCCCCACAATTAAACATCAAATTGTCCTCAATGATGAATTAATCAGAACACAATCATAATGGGAACAAAACAAGAGATAAAGTTCAGGGCATGAAGAGATAGAAGGGAATTTTATTGGAATGTAAAGCTACTGATGAAATTAAAAACACAGCTATCTTCCTACTGAGATGGTTTCTCCACCACACTTGTTAAGTAAAGTAGAACATCAAAACATGGCATAACTAGTCAAAGACCAAAAGTAAACAAACAAGTGAAGGAGAGAAGGAACCTGATATTTATGGTGGTTTTTGGTTCTCATGATAGAGGTTCAATAGGTGGCCATTCACTTTGAGTTGGGCTCCGATTTCTTCATGTACAAGCTCTACCATACCAAAGTTGTGTAATTTAGTGATCAAATACGGACCATACCAACGAGTATTGAATTTTCCATGTTTAAAGGTGAAATGAGCCTTGAATAACAGGACTTTGTCCCCTTCCTTAAAGCTTTTCCTCTGAAGAATCTTATCATGCATCAACTTTGTCTTCTCCTTGTAGAGGCGAGAGTGTTCATATGCCTCTAGCCCTAACTCCTCTAATTCTTGCAGTTGCAACTTCCTCTCCATACCGGAAGATTCCAAGTCTATGTTGTATTGCTTAACTACCCAATAAGCTTTATGCTCCAACTCCACGGGCAAATGGCAAGCTTTTTCGTATATTAAACGATAAGGGGACATGCCTATTGGATACTGCTTGTGCATCATCTTTCCTAGTAGGAACAACCTCTATCCATTTGAACACATAGTTAATAGCTAAAAGGATATACACAAGGCCAAAACATGGGGGAAAGGGACCCATGAAATCAATTTCCCATACATCAAAGATTTCGCAAAATAATAGAGGTTGTTGTGGCATTTCATGTCATTTTCCTAACCCTCCAAAATGTTGACATTTGTCACATGACCGACAAAAGTAAAATGAATCCTTAAAATGGGTAGGCCAATAAAATCCAGAATCTAGAATTTTCCTAAATGTTCTCCTTCCACTAAAATGCCCACCATAAACCATTGAATGACAAGCTGAAATTAGAGCATAAAATTTCTCATTAGGCACGCATTTTCGGATTACCTGGTCACTGAACAATGTCCATAGATGAGGAGCATCCTAGATGTAATGCCGAGCTTCACTTTTTAGCTTTTGAGCCTGCACCTGAGACATAAAAGGAGGAGTTAGGCCAGTCATGAGATAATTGACGATATGTGCATACCAAGGTTCTTTGAAAACTGAAGCACATAAAACTGAATTAGGAAAAGAATCACAAGTCAGTTCACAAGAGTCCACTCCCTATGTATCGTCTGGTAGCTTGTTCAAATGGTCAGCTACGTGGTTTGTCGCTCTAACTCGATCCTTTATCTCAATATCAAAGTCTTAGAGAAGCAATGCCCATCTTATCAATCTAGGTTTCGACTGTGGTTTCTTGAGAAGATATCGAACAGCTGCATGATCAGTAAAAACGATTACATGTCAGTTTAACAGATATTACCTAAAATTTTCTAAATCAAAAACTACTGCAAACAACTCTTTCTCAGTTGTTGTATAGTTGATTTGAGCTGGATCTAGTGTTTTGGAGGCATATGCGATAACTCTTGCTAGTTTCTCCTCCTGTTGACCCAACATAGCCCCTATCGCACAATTGGAAGCATCACATGAAAGCTCAAAAGATAAGTTCCAATCAGGAGCAACTAAAATGGGTGGGGAAATGAGTTTTAATTTCAATGTGTCAAAGGCATTTCTACAAGAATCATCAAACTTAAAATTTTCATCTTTTTGTAAAAGCTTGGAAAGAGGTAATGCAATTTTGCTGAAATCTTTTATGAACCGCCTATAAAATCCTACATGACCTAAAAATGATCTTATATCTCCAACACAGGCAGGATAAGGCAAAAAAGATATAACCTCAATTTTAGCTTTATCAACTTCAATCCCCTTGCTAGAAATTAAATAACCTAGCACTATACCTTCATTAACCATGAAATGACATTTTTCAAGGTTCAAAATCAAATTCTTTTCAATGCATCTTTTTAAAAATTTTGCAAGATTGAATAGACAAGCATCAAAAGAATCACCATAAACTATGAAATCATCCATAAAGACTTCCATACATTCTTCTAAAAATTCACAGAAAATAACCATCACACAATGCTGGAAAGTTCCTGAGGCATTACATAAACCAAAAGGCATCCTTCAATATGCAAAGGTGCCAAAAGGATAAGTAAAGGTGGTTTTATCTAAGTCCTCTGGTGCAATAGGTACCTGAAAGTACCTAGAGAAACCATCTAAAAAACAGTAATGTGATTTGCCCGTGAGCCTTTCAAGCATCTGGTCAATAAAAGGGAGGGGAAAATGGTCTTTTTTTGTGGCATCATTTAATCGTCTATAATCTATACACACACGTCATGAATTCTGCACTCTGGTAGGAATAAACTTATCCCTATCATTTTTTATCACCGTTATCCTGCTCTTTTTCGATGCTATATATATTGGACTAACCCACTCACTATCAGAAATGGGATATATTATCCCAACACTCAACAATTTTGTGATTTCTTTCTTAACCACGTCTAAGATAAGTGGGTTTAGTCTCCTTTGAGGCTGCCTCACAGACTTTGAACCCTCATAAGATCCTATGTGTGCAAATTGTTAGCCAAATTCCAGGTATATCTGCTAAAGTCCATATGATAGCCCTCTTATGTTCCCTCAAAATATTCAGGAGTCTCTTTTTCTCAGTGTGAGACAAGGTATTGGCAATTATGACAGGCAATCGCTCATTAGACTCAAGAAAGGCATACTTTAAGGTAGTGGGTAGGGTTTTCAACTCAAGCACAGGGGGTTGCACAACAGAGGGAATCAATTTATGAAGTTCAAGAGAGAAAATATCACTCCCTTTTTCCTCCAATGTGGAATCCATCTCCTGGTGATCTGTTGCAGCAACGGCCTAGGCCAACCCTTCCTACTTCTTTTCGATGAAGCATTTGTGGTGAGGTACAATGCCTTCAGCTATTTCCTCATCAACATCAGTCTTCGTGATGCCTGAATCACCTGAAATATTAACAGAAAACCTTTCCCCAAGATCAAATGAATACAATTCAGAATCAAAGGAATGCTCTTACAATTCAAATTTATAGCAGGCATCATCAACAACAATATCAATCATGTTAACACCCAAAAGCGAATAATCCTTATCAGCATGTTTCATTGCTTCATACATGTTGAAACAAACCTTGTTATCCCCTACTTCCATGGATATGGTACCTTCTTTCATGCTAATCATGGTGCTAGCAGTCCTTAAGAAGGGCATACCAAGAATCAATGTGGCATCTTGCACAACTTCAGACGACATATCAAGCACATAAAAATCAGCAGGAAAGACCAAACCCTTGACTTGTACCAAAATATCCTCTATAATGCCCACCGGATGCCTAATAGATCTATCAGCCAATTGGAGTACTACAGTTGTAGGCATAAGAGTCTTGACTCCCAGTGAAGCATAAACGGACTTAGGCATAACATTAATAGCTGCCCCTAGATCTAACAAGGCTCCCCCTATGGTAACTTTACCTATAGTGCAAGGGATAGTGAAAAATTCAGGGCCTTGGCATTTTGCAGGGATTTGAGATTTGAATAAAGAAGACACATTTGAGCTTACTTGAACTCTTTCATTTGGCCTAAACTTCCTCTTACAAGTAAACAGGTCTTTAAGGTATTTGGCATAAGCAGGAACCCATTTCACTAGATTAAGCAAAGGGATGTTGACCTCTATTTTTCCAAACAAGTCAATAACATCTTTTTCATGTTTAAAGTCAGTCATCCTTTTACTAAGCAAATATGAATTCGAAAAAGGAAGGTCTTCCTGGGTGCCTTGCTTGCTTGATTCTTGGTGGCTTTCAGAATTTGCTTTCTTGCTCTTCATTTGTTTTGACTCTTTTGTAGTCAAAAGTATTCTCTCCTTGGAGCTTTCTGATTTCTTGATTCCGCCATTTGTTGAAGGCAAGTCTCCACTATCGATCTCTTCCTCATCTTCTCCTTCATCTTCATTGCTGAACCTCACTTGTTTCCCACTATGAAGAGTTATGGCATTCAAACTCTTGGGGTTCATAACAGTATTGGAGGGAATGGTTCCACTGCTTCTTGCTTGGTTTTCACTCATGCTGTTGGACAGTTGAGTGACATAAGAGTTAATATTTTTAGCTTTCGTCTCCCATTGCTCCATTCTCTTTTCCAAAGCATTGAACTAAGTAGCATTCTTTGAAGAATCTTGCTGAATCAGAGAAGCTATGGCATTAAACTAGTTGTTGTTAGAATTTCTCTCCTCTCTCATCAGCGCCATCATATTATACAGCAGTTGGTTAGTGTCCTCCTTTGGTAGGATAGTCAGTGCTTGTTGTTAGTTTTGGAACTAGTTTATGGAAGTTCCAGTTCCTCCTCCTTATTAAAATCTGTTTGGACCCCTTCTGTTAGACTACAAACGTTTCTTAGAAGTTAGAATAGGAAATAAGAAATTTTGGTGATTAGTCATGAGTAAAGAACTAATGTGAAAATTCTTGAACTAAGAAATGATAGCCAAGGGTAAATTAGTTAATGAGAATTGTGGATAGATTCATGTCTTGCTTTGGTATTTCTGTGGATAAGAGATTTCGAAATGGGAAGAATTAAGGTGAAAGTTAGAAGCAACAATGAAGTTGAATTTGTGTAATAAGTTGATGAGGAATATGTATATATGTGTATGTTCTGTTATTCGTATTCATGATTAATCATGGATTATAAATATCTTTATATATGATATTAAATTGAAATGAAGTTGAGAATGGGGAGTAAATGAAGTAGAAAAGGTGATCTTAGTATGATTTGTGTTAAGGAAAGATTGTGAAACAAAATGGATGGTTGATGGAAAATGTTTATGGAGTATGCTTTAGTCTTTTAGCCACAACTTTTTCTCTAGTTATCCAAACGAGATGATTCTTGATTTGGATTAAACTAGAAACATATGGCTACATTTCTTATGAAGACATCAAATCTAAATTCTATCTTTACAAATCTCAAAATTTTTCATGAAGTAGAGAACTGGGTGCAGTACATTGGACGAATGTAAAAATTCATGTTCTTTATTCAAGGGAAAATCTGGATTAACCAAGGTTGATTTAAGAAATGTGTCTTCTGGAAAGTTGTAGGTCTTTCTTTTAGCTTTCCAATGGTATATAGTATGGAATTTTTGGATTTCTAGGCTGAAAGTTATGGTCCTTATAAAGGAAGATGTATCTTCTTTCTTTTCACTTTTTCTATGTTTTGGTCCTTCTATGTTTTGCTTCCTCTATGTTTTGCTTCTTTTGTATTTTGCTTCTTTTGCCTTTTACTTCTTCTGTGATGATGTCATCTTTTTCTGTGTTTCTTCTGTGATGAGTCATCTCCTTCCGTGTTTTACTTCTTCTATGTTTTGCTTCTTTTGCCCTTTTGCTTCTTCTATGATGACATCATCTTCTTTTGTGTTTTCTTTATGATGACGTCATCTTTTTCTGTGTTTTACTTTTTCTATGATGACGTCATTTTCTTCTGTGTTTTGTTTCTTCTGTGATGGCATCATCTTCTTCTATGTTTTGCTTCTTCTATTTTTTTTACCTGGCCTATTTTCTATTCCATTTTCGACCCTCCTAAAACTAGAATATATCTTTAAGATCTTCATGAAAGTTGTAGATCTTGAAGTCTTCTTTACAACCATATAAAGAACATCTTAATCTGATATCTGTAGGGAAAGTTATAGCAATTTTCCCACTTCTTCTATCTTTTTTCATTAGTCTACTTTTAGTCTATACCTATCTTCTGTTCCATTTTTGACTCCTCAAAAGATAGAATCTATCTTCAAGGTCTTCATAAAAGTTGTATATCTTGAAATATTCTTTCGAACCATATAAATGACATCTTAATTAGATATCTGTAGGGAAAATTATAGTAATTTTCCCACTTCTTCTGTCTTTTTCCATTTGTTTGCTTTTTCATTTGACTTCATCTATACCTATCTTCTGTTGACCATCCAAAAGATAGAATTTGCCTTTGATATCTTAATAAAAGTTTCAGATTTTGAAGTATTCTTTCTAAACATATGAAGAAAACCTTAATCAAATATCTGTAGGGGAAGTTATAGCAATTTTCCCACTTTTTCTATGTTTTTCCATTAATCTACTTTTCATCTTTACCTATCTTTTGTTCTATTTTTTACCCTTCAGAAGATAGAATCTATCTTCAAGGTCTTCATTAAAGTTGTATATATTGAATTCCTCTTTCTAACCATATAAGAAACATATTAATCTAATAATTTTAGGGAAAGTTATAGCAATTTGCCCACTTCTTCTGTCTTTTTCCATTCTTCTGCTTTTTCATTTGGCTTTATCTGTACCTATCTTTTGTTCCATTTTTGACCTTTCAAAAGATAGAATCTATCTTCATGGTCTTCATGAAAGTTGTAGATCTTGAAGTCCTAGTTTTAACCATATAAGGAACATCTTAATCAGATATCTTTAGGGAATGTTATAGCAATTTTTCCACTTCTTCTATCTTTTTCCATTTTTCTGCTTTTTCATTTGGCTTCATCTGTACCTATCTTCTGTTCCATTTTTGACCCTACAACAGATATAATATGTCTTTGAGGTCTTCATGAAAGTTGTATATCTTGAAGTTATATTTTGAACCATCTAAATAACACCCAAATATGATATCTTTAGGGAAAGTTATAGCAATTTTCCCACTTTTTCTGTCTTTTTCCATTCTTCTGCTTTTTCATTTGGTTTCGTCTAATCCTATTGTTTGGTCTGTTTTGACCCTTCTGATGATAAAATCTGACCTCAAGGTATTTTTCAAAGTTTTAGATCTCAAAGTTATCTTTGAAATTATTCTAAGATGATCTTAATCTAACATCTTTAGTGAATGTTATGCCATTTGTCCCGAAACAAGTTGAATGTGATTGATGACCAAACCTTGTTTGATTCTTTTAGCCATAATTTTGCTATCCGACTCCAAATGAAGTGATTCTTGAAACAATAGTTTCTTAACACATTTTTCTATACCTCCAAAGATTTTTATAGCTCTTTGTATTTATTAGAAAAAGATAGATTGAATCAAAATAAGGGTATCGATTGGAAGAGTAGGAATTGGATATTTTACTGAACATGCTTCAGTATTTTGATGA
>JANVCQ010000007.1:21238488-21254347 GCA_025531925.1 Erythroxylum plowmanianum
ATGTAAAGGTAAAGAGTTAGTTTCAAAAATAATTATGGACTCAGTACTTACCTCCGAGCTAAAAGATATGTCCTTTGCGACTTCGAGCTCATTCTCAACTTCTTCGGCACAAACAATTCGTTGAAGATTGAGCTCAAAATTCTCAAGCTCCTCATCACTTTGCAATTTTTCCGCACAGACTTCAATTGGGTACACCTCGGGTTGATACGTCTGCTCCTCTTTGCTTTGCACTTCTAGGGGATCGATGCTTGCTACCATCTGACCCATTAGGTGTTCCATCCTCTGATAGCTTGCTTTTGTTTCCTGTTGGCTTGCTTTTGTCTCTTGTCAGAATTCTTGCATTTCATGCTGCATATCCTGTAGGAATTGTAAATTGTTAGCAACCATAGTATTAACCAGTTCTTCTAAGGATGCAAGTGAATTATGTTGCCTCTCCAGATCTTGGGCGCTATAACATGTGTCTTTTGGAAATTGCCCTCCATCTCTCCGAAATTGTAGAGTATTCTCCTGAAATTTTTGCATCATATTACTCAACTCTTCCTGAGATGTATCAAAGTCATGATAGGAAGCTTCTGGTCTGTACAACAATTGTTGTGCGTCCTAGAAACTATCATAAAAATAATTCTGCTGATTATCCCATCCATAACAAAAGTTAGGTTGATCAGTTGAAACATTGTTATAGGATTGAGAATATGAATTATAAAAGAAATTACTTTCGTCCATATCGAAATTTTTTTGTTTTGATTTTTTTTACATAAACAAAAAAAAGAAAAGATAAAAAAATAACAGAAAAGAAATTAATCACGAACAAATATATACAAAACACCAATTAAATCACATACAAAAATTAAAACACCACACTCCCCAACAACGGCCCCAAAATTTGACCGCCCATCGTTATGCTAGTCAAAATAAAATAACTAGACTACTATTGTAGCAGTGGTGAGTCTAGGTCGATCCCACAGAGAGTGTGTGTAAAGTTTATGGAATGAAATTAACCGGTGTTTAGGAAAAAAGGGGGGTTTTGGATTTTTGGAAGAAGAAAAATAAAATAAAACTAACTAATAAAAATAAATTAAGGAAAACATGCAATAAAATGATAAATGTGGAGAATTTGGTAGGGACTCAGTTTTTTGGTTCAATCTCGGCCTACGCCCTGACTAAGTATATTTCATTAATTTGTTTTTCTTTAACCTCTCCTAGCAACTATTAGTCTTGGGTTAAAAATTAACCCGAGTTTTCCCTTAGATTTTGTTTAATCAAGATACGATCATTAATTAAACCTAATCACCTAACAACCTAGGATACGATCTCTAGATTTAATTAGGCAGTAGCATTACGAATTAGGAAAACCAATTAATCAAGGCAACAATCACATACGATGCATCATTTAATCTAGGTCATGTTATCCGTAATGATTAAGAATCATTAGTCGCTATACATGAATTTTCACATAACAATTATGGATTATATTGAAATTCTAACAATGGGTTTGAAATTAACAATTCAATAAATGCATTAAAATCTTTAGTTTCTAGTCACTGATGTGCCACACTATAGCTCAGATTAGACAAATAAATTTCAGCGATTCCACCTCTTGTTGATGTCCAGCCTTGCGTGCTCCACGTTGCATCTTCTCCAAGACGCAGCTGCAGCCTCCACGCCAGCACGCAAGCAAACCGAGCCACACTCCTGCTTCACTCACGCCTGCTGCGCCTCCACCCTCTAGCTATGCTTGTTTTATTCTTCCCTCTGTTGGAGCTTGACAAGACTAATAAGGGTCTACATCAAAATAAACCTTGCACTGCTCCTCTCTGTTGCTTCTTCCTTATGCGATGTCGCTTCACTGTGCTTCTTAAAACCTACCGCGGCTCTCTTCCTTCTTGTGTGTTGCCTTCTGCGTTTTGAAGTAAAATGCTGCGCTCTCCTTATGTTTGCCAGATGTTGCATTTTTTGTCCCCTGCATAACGCTGCGTTTCACGCAGCGTTAACGCATGCATGAAACGCAGCCACCAAACTCTATTTTTTTGTCTTTTATTTTTTTCTTCTTTCTCCATAAAGGCATACAAATATAAATATTCAAAAAATGGCCCATATATAGTGCTTTCGACTTACTTTAATTGTTTTGCTTCCAAATTGTACCTAAAATAATATATGAATTAAAGTGAGTATCTTAAGCATTTTTGTATCATTAATCACTAAGTGTAAATAATTAAAAATATCAACAATTAAGCACATATCAAACATGAAATTAGCATCTTTTAGGATTGAGAGAAAGTTGCAGTTGCAAGAATTGCAAGAGTTAAGGCTAGAGGCATATGAGAACTCTCAACTCTACAAGGAGAAAACAAAGTTTGTGCACGATAAAGTTCTCCTGAGGAAGAGCTTTAAAGATGGAGACAAAGTTCTATTGTTTAAGGCTCATTTCATTTTTAAGCAAGGGAAGTTTAACACTCATTTAGATGGGCCGTACTCAGTCGCAAAGGTGCACAACTTTGGTATAGTGGAGCTTCTACATAAAGAGACTAGAGCCAAGCTTAAGATGAATGGCCATCTGTTGAAGCTTTACCATAAGTACAAGAAACCTCCATGACTCTTAGGTTGTTTATTTCCTTCACTTGTTTACTTACTTTTGCTCTGTGACTGTTCATGACATGTTTTGGTGCATTAGTTTGCTAAGTAAGTTTAGGGGGAGAAACTACCCCAATAGGAAAAATAGCTTAGTTTTTAGTTTAATTAGTAGATTTTCAATTCAATAATATCCCCTTCTAGTTCAATAATATCCCCTTCTAGTTCTATCTCTTGCCTTTCTTTTGTTGTGCATAATTGCCCAGATGCATGATACTTCTTCAAGTATTGTTGAATGTGTTGCATTTTCTTTTCTTGAGCTTATTTGGTACCTTATCACCATATATATGCACTTAAAGAGTTTTCTGAGCATCCAGCCTATGTCTTGTGTTTCTTTTTCATGTTTGTCATTTCTTTGTTGAAGTTTTCTGTATGTCTTTTTGAGTATGGGCTACTTTTGTCGTAGCAAAATGTCCCCTAGTTTCTTTGTGTTGCTCTCAAGTTAACTTCACTGCGATGTGCATTCCACATCGTCACAGTGAAGTCCCTTTCTTTCTTCCCTTTCCTTTCGTGTTATTTTCATCACAACGTGCATTCTATGTCACTGTGGGGAACTACCCATGTTTCTTCCCTTTTTCTCTCGGGTTATTTTTGCTATGGCGAAGGTCGAAATTTGTGCAGACGATGGCTATTCTGCCCTATACATCATTTATCCACTCATCTTCTTTCTACCCATTTTTGTCTTTCCACCCTCCCACCCCCTAACCCTTCCAACTATCCTTATTCATTTAAACAAAATTTTGGTGCCTCCACATCTCCCTCTCCTCCTCTTCCATCCAATAATCTTATCTCCCACTTCTAGACCCTTTGCTTCTCGGCACCCTCTGTGAGTATCTTCATCTTCTCTTCTTCCTCCATTTTCTTTATTTTTTTTATCATTTTTTGTGTGTTTTTCATTTCCTCTCGATAAGTATCTGATTCAAAAGTTCACCCTAAACCTCCTAGTGAGTCTGACTCCCCTGCTGAAAACTATACCTCTAAGGAACTATATGAAAAAATCGATACTAGACCTATCATTAAAGAGCCACCTTTTCCTCTCACCCCTGCAGATAAACCCTGTGTCAAGTAACTCCATGCCTCCCAATTAATTGGTTTAGTTTAACCACGTACCCTAGGAAATGACAAGTTCGTTCATCATTTTCACACCTATGCCCAGTTCCACGATCGACCTAACATTGACTTCTATGGGATTAGGGAGCCATATGCCTTTAATATTGCTAATATCCACTACCACTATGATCTTCCCCCTATCATCACTGCCATTATGACCAATTAGTCCATAACTACCATATGGCCGATGTTGCTTGCACCCTCTGTGAAGAGGGCATTAACTGGCATTGACCACGTAATGACGAACACTACCTTAAATGCTCTGGGTTAAGGCCAGAGGCTCATCTTTGGCTACACTTGGTCTATAACAACATCGTTCCCATCTTCCACCTAGCTAATGTCACCAAGCGCCAATCCTTATATATTTACCTCCTGGTGACTGGCTGTCCAGTCAACATAGCTGATGCTATCACCTCCACCCCTTTATGTCTCCATCAATACACCCAAACTCACCAACACCACAGTCTTCCCTCACCTTATATCTGACATTTTCCATGCCTACAATGTCCCTGAGTTTGATAACGACAGTTATTTTGACCCAGCCCCACTCTTTAGGTACAACCTGCCTTTCAACCACCACCCCTTTCCCTACTTGTTTTTTATGTTAGTGTAGCACCAACAGTTAGGGCACCAGTCTAGGAAGGCTAGTCAGCTCAAGAAGTCCCTGAGCCTGACACTTTAGAGACCTTTGCTGGCAAGATTGATGGACTTTTTGCTAAGCTATACTAACTCCGCGTTATGTATGGTCGAGACCAGTGTTATTGACATCGCTTAGATGCTTTGACCACCAAGCTCTTGCAATTCCAATTGCCTTTGATGAGGATGAACTGATGAACGGTGCTAGCATAATTGGAGTGGGCACGTTTGGAGCAGGCCCATCTGGAGTAAGACCATCTACGTTTGAAGCTGATCCTCCTGTAGACTAGTCTTGAGTCTTTTTGTTCTCTGTATTATTCTTTTGTCCTTGAATCTTTATGTATTAAGTATTGAGTCTACTAGATACTTAGTTAACTTTTCTACTATTATTTTTCATGTATTGCACTACCCTATAATGGATGATATGATTTATTTCATTGGCTACTAATGGCCTTGTTGTTTTCCTGATTCTAATTGTGTTTCACTTACCCCCATGCTTTGTCTTCCAATTACTCTATATTTATATTCACTATGTGATTATGATTTGATTGTTTTAATATTGAGGACAATATTATGTTTAAGTGCGGGGGAGGAATGTCTATGGTCACTTATATGTTATCTTTAAAGTTTTGATCTTGGTTTTTTAGGTGAATTTGAAATTGCATGGCATTTTTCCACCTTTCCATGTCTCTGCCACCTTTCACCATGGCCATCTTATAGTTTCACCATGTGGAAACTCTTCAATTTTACTATTTTTTCTTCTCGAGTAAACTTCTCCACAGCCAACTTTGGTTTCGCTACGGTGAAGCCCCATCATTTACATACTTCGTCGCAGCCAACTTAGTTTCACTATGGTTGGTTATGGCCAAGCCCCCTCATTTACAATCTCTTCTCGACCAAGCCAGTATTCCCTCTCTTCAATAATTCTCTCAAATTAGATTCTTAATATTTCTATGTTTTCAAAGTTTTATATGTGCTTTTGGATAACCATCGATGTTTTTAGATGGTAGTTGATTTTGGATAATTCCATTTTTAATGTTTTCAATGAGAGGTAAGTGAGGGTATGCTAAGAAAGTGGTGCTATGCATTTTTAAACCTTCACATTACCTAATTGAGATACTAACCATATTGGAAGGATATTTGGGTCTGAATTCGTTCATTTTTTTGTATCTGCTTAATTTCATATCTCTCTAAAACTTGTTTTAATTCTTAATCAAGGCCTGATAAACTAAAATCTTGTGAATGTGATAGAGGCATTCATTTCAAAACCTTTCTTATCCAAACACAAACCCTAAACACATAACCATTGCTAGCCCTTTGAGTCGTCTTTTTGAGTGCATGCAAATTTCTATAAATTGATGTAAATATTTTATCTTCATTGATCTTTGTGGAGAGTATAATTCATAGATTGGCCCATTAAAAAAATGAGTCAATTCATTAAACATTTGAGGAATCTTGTTTGACTATAAATTATGACATTTTCCTAAACAATTGTTTTAAAGTATAGAATTCAATTGTGAAAAAATTGGAAATAGAAATAAATAGCAAAAGAAATGTTGCTATGTTAGAATTTTAGATATTTTCTCTAGAATAGTTGACACTTATATCAAGAGGAGAATAACTGTGATGCATGCTACTCATCTTTTTCTTTTATTCTATCCATTTCACTTGGCCTTCATCCAACATTACAACCCTGAAAGTCCTCTTGATTTGCGAAATTATGGTTCTTGTAGTGGAGAGGTAGAATTATCACAAGCTTATGGTAGAGAATGGACTAAGCAGATTTTAGAGTGAAATTATCCCAAGACAAATGAGTTAAGAGTTAAATAGTTTCCCTTGAGAGAAATCTCTTTTGCTTAATCTCTTAGATTAAATACTTATAGTGTTTATCTTCTTGATGCTCCTTTAGTCTACTTTGGTTGATTTCTGAGAAAATGATTTTACTAATTTTCTGCTCTTGTTTTAAGTATCATCGATATTTTCTTTTTGCATTTGTTTCTCTTTGACTTTTATAAGCTTTGTCCAGAAGTACAAAGGTCTAAGTGTGGCAGAATTTGATTGAACCCAAGTTTTCTATATTATTTAGTAATATTTTCATGGTTTTTGTTATACTTTTCAGCTCTTATTGTTAGATATTGTGCTTAATTTAGCTTAAAAGTGCTTGTTTTAAATTAATGTAGTTTGAGGGTAAAATTTTCATAATTAGTTAGTAATTGCACTCACTTGGTTTCTAGGAAAATTGATATTGCAAACTATTTCTTTTCATTGCAAGACACTCAAGAAGTAGAGTCAAGAGTGAAGAACAAGAAATTGCAAGTCACAAGACCAAACAAGAATAGCTCTTGGGAAAAGTTCGCTGAGGAAAAGAAAATGTTTTGCTGCGATGAAACTAGGGAAAATTACCAAAGAGCCCTCAGGAAAAATTTGTCGTGACAAAGTCACTCCTTTTCCATGGCAAAACCTTCGAATCAGCAACCCAGACTCAAACCATTTTTGGAAATTTCACTTATCCATTCTTGTAAACCGACTTGGAACCTGTTTTAGAAACCCTATTTTGGGATAAGTGACATAAAGACTCAAGAAGACAGCCTCCATATTGTCATCTCTCATCATCTAACATATTTCTCTCATCTATCTCACATTTCCTCCATTTTTCCACTGTCAAACCTCCATAATGGGTAGCTCAGATTCATTCCCAATTGTTAAGCTTTCGAGTGTAATTCATGGATAGGCGTTTGATTGAGCCCAAGTTTATCATATAAATTGGCAACACTTTTATGACCTTTACTACACTTTTTGACTCCTAATTCTTGATTTTATGCTTAAATTGATCCTTGAATGTGCACTTTTATTTTATGCAATTTGATGGTAAAAATTGTTACAAGTTGACATTGATTGCATTATAAATTTCCAAGAACAATGGATACTGCAAATTGCTATTTTTGATTGTAGGAGTCTCAAGGAAAAGGAGTCAATGGGGTTAAACGGAGCCAGCATGAGGACATGAGCTTCAGGATGTTCGACGTGGCAAACTAGACCTGTCGCCGCAGCGCAACATGAATGAAAAGCTCACCGCGGCGTAAATTAATTATTTCACGGCGAAGGATCCAGTAAGCACACATCACGGCACAACTCGCCTATCGCCGCAGCGAACTATCAGAAACACGGACCAAAATTGAAAAATTCCCTCACTATTTTGACCCGACCTATGACCCAACATTTAAAACCATGCCAAATTAGGTCATTTGAGATAGACTTTTTCAGCAACAATACGGACACACACTTTGGCCAACACTGCAGAATTCATCTCACTCTCGACTTTCATCCATCAACTCCAACTACCTTCACTGTCAACTTCACCATCTGCCGTTGCTGCTGCCATGGGTGACATCGAAGCTCTTACAGTTGTGAGGATTCTTGACGTTATGCTTGGCTAGAACACCGATTCCTCTTGAAGATGTAGCGATGGCTTGAGTTTGATGGGCTTCAAAAGGGAGTTGTTTTACTTTGTTAAGTTTAACTGCATAGTTGTAAACTTCTGAGTTAGGGTTTATGGACATGTAGTTAGATTAGCTTGACTATAGTTCAATCAAGTGTTGAACAATGCTTGTGTTATGGATTGGCTTATGTAGAACATTGATTCTTAATATATGAAGTCTCATATATGTCTTTGTGGTGATTGTGTTAACTCTCTTTTATCTGCCTAGTTGTCTTTGATATTGAGATTAAGCTTGATCCATATTGACCACTTGCATTAGCTCATCCATTAATACACACCAAGGTGCATTTAACAAGGTTTTAAGAAATGGAGTTCAATGATTAAAACCTTAGACTTAAAGAGTTCTTTAAGGTTTATCATTCGAAGACTTAGTGAATTTCTCTCCCGAAAGATTTGTTTTGAACCATGATAGCCAAAGCTCGTTTTCAAGAGGATTTTATCATATTTGATCATTTCTTGAGTTTTCACTTTTCATTTCCCCAAAAATCCAAAAAATATCTTTTTATACATTTTCTTTCATTTAGTTCAATTTTCTTAATTTTTACCATTGATCCAAAACCCCTTTTTTATCAACGTAGTTTGCATTTTCGATAATTAGGCTAGCTTAGACCTTTTGCGCTAGGTTCCGTTTAAGTGAGACGACCCGAGGTTGCATCTTATATTGCAATCCTTGGAATTAAATTTTTGATTCAGTTTCCAAGGGATTAATCTTTAGATCAAACGAGAGCCGATCAGCGTTTCTTTTCCTCTTGAAGATGTAGCAATAGCTAGAGTTTAATGAGCTTAAAAGGGAAGTATTTTAATCCATGGTCCATCTATGAATTTATAAATTCCTAAGTCTAGGACTACTTGATTATAGTTTTAATCAAATGTTGGATATTCATTATGTGTAGATTGGATTGGTTTATATAGAACTTTGAGCTTAAACATATAAAGTTTCATATATGCCCATTTGTGATCTTCTTGATTCTCTCTTATCTTGTATGGTTATATATGATATTGTGGATTTCATTTGACCTATTGCATTAGCTGATCCTACTACACACACTAAGAGCACTTAATAAGATCTTAAGAAATGTAGTCCCATTGATTAAGATCCTAGAATTAAAGAATATTTTAAGCTTTACCATTTTAAAATTTAGTGATTTCTATTCCCACTAAAATCAATTTTGAATTATGATAACTCATTTTCAAGAGGATTCTATCACTGTTTAATCTCTTGTTTTCATCTTTTTGTTTTCTATATCCTAAAAATCCAAAAATACAATTTACAATTCAATTTAGTTCTATTAATGATTTCAACAATCAAAACCCCCCTTTTTCCCAATTAGCTTGCATAACATGGCATATAGGTTACCCTATAGTGCAATCCTTGGATTATTTTGATTTAACCTCCAAGGGCTTACGACCAAGGTACAAATCACACATATCATTCAAATTTCATATGCAAACAGAACACTTTTAATACATTCCCGAATATCAAAGTTCTCAGACCATTAAAGTATGAAATTCATAAACAAATCTCAAACAATTAAATAATTAGAAGCTAAACAGAATAAATCAATCCTAGGAAGATCGTCTACGATGACTCACAGCACGTTCCAATTCATGCTATTGCCTGAATGGTCTGGCAATGTTTGATTGGGCATCGAACTTGAGTGTCTAAAATCAGACAAGTCACACATAATTCTCATTACAAAGCTTATCAATCAAATACTTATTCATTTGTGCACATATATACATATGTCATGTTCAATGCATGCTAAATGACAATTCTGAGTATATTTCCTTTATTCACATCTTATGACCATACATACTTCAAAACTCATATATTTCTAATTTGAACTTAGTTTAACACCTCAATAAATAATAATATCATCAATCCATCATTCACCAATGTTATTGTAACATTATATGATTATACAATATCCAAACTCTCATTCATTCATATAACATCTCCAAAATTTCACACCTGAGCATTTGGTAAACAACAATCCATTCTTATTGAATTCATATGACAATTAAATGTGTTTGAGAGGAAGAGCAATGTGTGAGGATTTTGTGGTCCAAATTTCAAGTCAATCGGAGGTCTAGAGAACAAGTTATGATCAAAAGAGTGAAGGGTGTTCAAAACTATCAAATAGCAGGATAACACTTCCAGTTGATCCTCCTTTGTCATGATCATGCTTATGCATGATCGTTCAACCCCTTAATGACCCATTTTTGTCATGATCATGAACTACCTTTTATTCAAGCTTCATTCCATCTCTTCTCAAAACAAAACTTCGAGTCAATTTTACATGACCATTTTGATAAGAAAAATGAAGGATTTAGGCAAAAAATTCTTCTAAATAATTGTTCATTTATGTCTTAAGTTTCTAATGAAACCAATATCATACAATTTGGTTTAGTATTCAGTAAGTTATACTTAAATTCCCAAACTATGACAGAACATAAAAACTCAACTTCAAACCAAAATTTAAAACTCTTAGAGACAAAATTCAAATTTGATTCCTTCATGAAACATATATTCATATGTCTTAGTTTAATATAAACTTAAAATCATCCCATTTGGATATCTACAGATCAAGTTGTGGTCAAAATACCGATGCATGTTTAGTGGAAACACTACAACTAGGATATTCCAGCACTATCAATCATTAACATTATATGTAATTCATCCTAATTCATCATCATCAATTCTCTATCATAATATGCTATAAACACTAATCATTTACTTATATGTTTAACTCCAATTCCAGCTGAAAAGATCAAACCAATCTAGTACTTCAAGTAAGCAGAAGCATCACAAATTTAAGGAGGGCTAAGATGACTTTCGGCTATGATAAAACAACAATTAGCTAGTTCTTTAACTATTTTGTGAAGGGTTAAAACAAGGATTATTGGTGTAAGAAATTGGGTATAAACATAGACAAAATATAAGGATGTAAGGTGAGAGAGTTTCAGTGGTGTAAGAAGAAGATAGAAGAAAAATGAGCAGAAACAAAAACCACTCCTACAAAAACATAACACCTTGGATGCTAGGTGTCTCCTTTGTACATTAGCATTTGTCACCTTTTCATGCAGTCCATTTATCTTATATATATACTGCCACATGTCATACTTATAGTAGGTCATTTGTACTTAATCACAACTGCCATTTGTCAACTAATTAGTAGTCCATTTGTCACTGATTTAACTATGCCAAATGTCACTCAATTATAGGCTAAATCATCCAAATTTTTCATGTATCAATTTATACTATCACTTGGCATTTGTCCTAGTCCAAATCTACATTTTAACCCATCAGTTTTTCCAATCTATAAAATTTTATTCCCAAATTACTAATTGAAATCCGAGCATACCAAAATTTAAGACATACCAAATCACAATTCACATCAAGATCACTTAACATTTTTCATATCCCAGAATAAGTCAATTGAGTGCATATGCTATCTTTGTAATGTGTTCAAATATAAAATCGTGTATGAATGCTAATGTTATGAATGTATATGCAATACTTAATCTACGGTTAAACCCTAAGCACGTTCTGGAAAATAGGATATTACAATTCTCCCCTCTAAGAAATTTCATCCTTGAAATTATTACCTGATTGATTAAATAGGTAGGGGTACTGATTTCTCATGTGTTCCTCCATTTCCCATGTAACTTGCTCACTTAAACGGTTTCCCCAAAGTACTTTCACCAATGGGATCATTCAATTTCTCAATTATTTACTCTAATAGTCAATTATCTTAACTAGTTCTTCAACATAACTCAGATTATTAGTAACTTCAATCTCTTGAGTCGGTATCACATAAGTTAGATCTGATTGATGTCTCCAATCGTACTTACATGAAACACATTATGTATCTGTGTCATTTCAAAATGTAAGGCTAACTTATAAGCCAATGGCCCAATTCTTTCGATTATCTTATATGAACCAATGTACCTCGGGCTTAACTTATCTTTTTTACCGAACCTCAGCATACCTCACTAAGGTGATACTTTTAGAAATACTCTATCTCCTACCTAATACTCCATTATCTATTTTGTGTTGATCCATATAACTCTTCTTTCTATCTTGTGCTACTTTAATTCTACTATGGATCAATTTCACCTTATCAATAGTATCTTGAACCAATTCTAGGCCTTTGACAATTTTTAGGCCCTCTTCATCGTGATATAAAGGCGAATGACACTTTTTACCATACAACGCTTTATATGGAGCCATACCGATACTGCTGTAATACTGATTATTATAGGCAAATTTAATCAAAGCCACATACTGATCCTATGCTCTTTGAAACTCCATAATACAAGCTCTGAGCATATCCTCAATAGCTTAATTGTCCTCTCACTTTAACCATCTGTCTAAGGATGAAATGCAGTATCAAAATTTAGTTTTGTACTTAAAGCTATCTGTATCCTGCCCCAAAATCTCGAGGTAAATCTAGGATTCCTGTCCAATACAATAGACACTAGAACCCCATGTAATCTCACTACTTCATTCACATATCTCTGAGCTAACTGGTTTTGTAAGTTATTCTCTCTCATTGGTAAGAAATGAACCGACTTGGTCAACCTATTAATAGTGACCCAAATGGCATCATGTTGCCTTGAAGTCCTTAGCAAGCCTATAATAAAATCATTGTGATTTTGTCCCATTTCCACTCTGGAATAGGCAAGGATTGCAACTTACCAATTAGAGCTTAATGCTTAGTTTTTTTCTGTTGACAAGTCAAACACTTAGCCACATATTCAACCACTTTCTTTTTCATCCCTGGCCACTAAAGAAGTTGTTTCAGCATATTATGCATCTTAATAGTACCAGGATGTATAGCATATGCTGCTACAAATGCTTCATCCATAATCTCTTTCCTTAGATCTTCAACATCAGGTACACATAACCTCTGTTTCAACCACAATGTATCATCTTTTAATTCAAATTTAGAATCCAAATTCACTTTCAACTTCTCAATTAACTTCACTAATTCTGGATCTTTACTCTGGGCTTTCCTGATCCTCTTATATAAAACAAGTTTTAGCTTCAGTGTAGTTATCAATGCCTCATTCTCCCCCAAATTCAGTTCAACATTCAGCGCTCTTAAATGAATTAGCCTCTGTAACCTCGATAACTATACTTGAACCATACTGCTATTAGACTTCCTACTTAATGCATCAACTACCACATTAGCTCTGCCAGGATGATACTCAATTGTATAATCATAATCTTTTAACAATTCTATCCATCTCCTTTGTCTCATATTCAACTCTTTCTGACTCAACATATACTTCAAACTCTTATGATTAGTGAACACCTAAAAGATTTCTCCATACAGATAGTGTCTCCAAATTTTCAAAGAAAATACTACTGCAGTAGGCTCTAAATCATGTACTAGATAATTAAAATTATGAGACCTCAATTGTCTCATTGCATATGCTATCACTCTAGCATGACGCATCAACACAAAACCTAATCCTTAATATGAAGCATCACTGTACACTATATACCCTCTTGGTCCAAATGGAATAGTTGTTTGATCCTGCTTGTTTTCGGAATCCAACTCTTACTGGGAACCATATGACATGAATGTAATCCAATGAAATGTCTTTAACCATCATCGATTAATCTTCCTTCTCGTAACTTCCTAATAATTTTCCTCACAATTTGTTCAATGGCGTGCCCATGTAAATTAGTCACCATACTCGAACACATTTCTCCTATTTGTGAACAGAATTTGTAAATCTTCAAACTAGGATTTCAATTTAACTTCTTCAAAAAAATTGAAGTTTCAAATCTCTAGTTTAATTTTAAGAAAGAATCATCTCACTCGGAGCTCTATAGATCAAGATATGCTTGAAAATCCAAAGTGTCTACATACCTCAATCATGGTCTCCCAATTGACTCCTCAATTTTTCTCAATCAAAATTTTTCAAAAAAACTCTAAAACATCCAAACTTTTTTGGAGAGATAGATACATGTGTTAGGAAGCTATTTCTTCAAGAATCGCTTCAATCGGAGGTCGGACAAAGAAGTTATGGCCAAACGAATCCAACGTGTTCATGTCCTTACTCATTTTGTACCTCTCTTGGCGCAATTGTCATAACGTTTGGTACAGATGTTGGATTGAGTTTGTTATTGAACCATTTGAAAGTAGAATTCAAGATCTACAACTTTTGTGAATAACTTGAAATGAAATTTTGTCGTTTAGAGGGTCAAAACATACAGCTCGTGCAATTTTACACGGGCAGGCCGTGTAACCTTCGGGTGAAAATGTGCTCCTGCGCCAAAAACACATGGCCCGTGTAATTTTACATGGGCAGGCCGTGTAACCTTTGAGTGACAAGAAATTTTCACCCTCCAAGACCCTTCCAAGGGATTTGAAACCCATCCTAACATCCCCTTTCCTCATAATCTTCCCAAATTCAACTCTTTCTAGTTCGATATCACTTCATATACTCTAACTATTCGGGATACACGTCCTTTACGACATCCTAACTTGTAATGATCATAACTATCAACTACGATATCCAAAAATTGCATACTTCATACCATTGGAAAGCTAAGAAGACAAGATACAACTTTTGTGAAGTCAACTTTGTCTAATTCATCTTGGATTAATAAATAATTTCTCCTGAAGTTAGAATACACATTTTACCCTCATGAAAAACTTGGGAATTATCCCAAATTCACTTCCTCTATTGCAATATCATTCCTAACCATTTCAACTATCACTTGGAATTCATCAAACTCTCATCCTCAATTCATTTGACTCCTCAAATTCAACAACATCTCATCATTTACCAAACATCCTATCTTTCCTTTCCATAATATCTCACTTATATAATCAAACAATGCCTTGACTTTCTTTCACCCGATCTCTTTCTCATTACCTGGAGATGGGAATGAAAGGAGGTGAGCTTAAAGCTCGTGGTTAACATGCTTATAATGAATGACAAGCAAAACCGTTCAAAAAGTTCATTCTCATAGAAAATTCTTAATGAATCATAAAACACACATTTCTCAAAATTCTTGTTATGTAATCAAAATCACAACAACACAATTCATGCATTGTTTTCAACTTGTTAACAAATCATAAACACATAAGCACATCAGAAATGGTTTGGATGGATCCAAAACAAAATGTACTACACATTTCCCCTAAGGGTCCTGTGTAGCTGTGAACAGAACGTACTAATGCAATCCCACATAATGGTTTTGTGTAGCTGTGAACTTATGAGAGTCCGCGAGGAAGCTCCATGCCACTAGCGGGCAGGCGGGAGAAGCCTTTAGACAAGTGCACTTGACTTAACTTAGGGGACCATCACAAACCCACATAACATGTAATTCATGCTTGAAAATTAATTACCCAAATGGCAATATTTTGAAAACTTGTCTTTAATGAACATGACATATTTCATATGCATTTTCGAAACTCAATTTCACAACCATAGTCTTTTCAAAATCATTTACATATCACAATTCATTATCCAAAATTCATACATCAAAACATGTAGCAATTTCACAAGTCATTCCAAAAGCAACAATTGTCACAATTATAAAGCAATGAAAATCATTTTATTTTCTTAGATAAAAGGGAAATTGTATTAGCTCATTATCCAATTATAAACATGACACCTACCTTATTTCGTTGCTCATAATCTTGCTCAAAGATGTCTTCTTCCCTTGTTCCTCTTTCCTTCCTTGATTTCCTTTAACGTAAGCCATAATCCCCAAATCAATAGGCATTCTAATTGGGAAACCCATAAGACCCAATCACTAAAATTGATCTTAGAAAACTTAAACCCATACATTTTTTAAGCTTCATGAACCAAAACCATCTCAAAAATCCAAAGATCAAAATCCATCCTTACCTTGAATCTTCTCCAAATGAAGAGTTTGATGGCTTGAATGAGAGCTCTCTTCCTCTTCTTCCTTTTTCCTTCTTGAATAAACTTCAAAATCCCTCTTGAAAACCAAGA
>JANVCQ010000007.1:21263212-21273399 GCA_025531925.1 Erythroxylum plowmanianum
TTACAAAACTGTAACTGAAGAAGATAAAGTTACATGTAAATACACTTGCTTTCCAGGGCACTATATTTACATAACTCGAACACTTAATATGTTTACGAAGAGGGATTTCTTACCCACTAGACACAGAATCCAACTTTCAATGGAGCAACCATCTAAGACCCAACAGGAGGTCGAATATATGTATAACATTTCATATGTTTCGATAGTTAGAAGTTTAATGCATGCTATGCTTTGCACTAGACCGAAAATCTATTGCGCAATGAGACTAATAAGCAAATTTCAGTGCAATCTAGGAATAGAGGATTGGACTGTAGTGAAGTGCATATTGAAATATCTTTGTAGGGTGAAGATCTTAATGATTGTTTACTCTAGATGTAACCTTATTTCGGCAGGATATACAAATTCTAGTTTCCAATCAGATGTTGATTCAAGGAAAATAACTTCTAGTTCTATATTTGTTTTAAGGGGTGGGGCCATAGTTTAGATGAGAATCAAGCAATCTTGGGTTGCTAATTCGACTGTGGAGGCTGCATATATTGCTATTTATGGAGAAGCAAAAGAAGTAGTCTAGCTTCGCAAGTTCCTAAAAGATTTGGAGGTGGTTCCTGAGGTAGAAAGGGCCATTACACTTTATTGTGATAATAGTGGGGCAGTGGTTAATTCTAAAAAACCTCAAAACCATAAAGTTGCCAAATATATTAAGGGAAAGTATCATCTCATAAGGAAGATAATATAATGTGGTGAGGTAAATGTTGTAAAGATTCCCAAAGAGAAAAACCTTGGTGATCCATTTACGAAGATCCTATCTCAAAAGAGTTTTGAGGGTCACATAGTAGGGATGAGAATCAGGGATATGTCAAACTTCATTTGGGGCAAGTTGGAGATTGTTGGATATTGCCCTGGAAAGTAAATTTATTTAATAATAGCTAAATTTTCTTTTAGTTACTTTTGTAATGAAAATATTTTTTATTAATAAAATAAAAGGGTTCTGTTTTATTTGTTGCATTATATATCTAGTCATAAGATACTGAGATTCTTTTGTAAGTATTATACATATACTTAGAGATATATAGGAAACATGTATTTATTAGATTCTAAAATAATTGATTAACAATTGAATAATCAAGTTGGTCATTTGATTATGGTTCAAACTGTAGTGATGTGATTTATCTCTAAGCAAGTAAGTAATTTACTTCAAGGGAATGATGAGTTTCATATCATGATAATAGTTACCTATCGATAATGGCACTATTAAATGAATCTAGAATCACATATTTTTTAAAGAATACAGTAAGTCATTCCTTTAATTTTAAAAGAAACACTTAAACCTTTGTTTATTATGAACCACAATCTTGATGAGTGGTGAACTCATACATGTTTTATATAATTTTTGATATGATCATAATGAATTTTTACAAAGTATCAATTTAGTGTCTGTATGTTGGAATTATTAATTGAAACATGGATTAGGGAACATTCACTTAAATAAAGATTTTATAGTGATATCATTACTTATGGATGTTTTATGGAGATTTGTGATTAAATTAATGTCAGTAGTTTAATGGGCTAGCTACCCATCAAGTCTTAACACCAAGATGAGATCTTATGTGTTAATCACCATATAGAGTAACACGGGATATCTCGAAGGAAAAACCAACATAAAAATAAAACGGTAATTTTACCTTTTATGATGCGGATGACTATAATATGGTCCATATTAGAGTTTGCAATTGAACATCTTATTTGAAAAATGTGTTCTCATAATATTTAGTAATTCAAAAGTTCAACTAATTGTCTTTAGTGGAATGCAATTTAGCTAATAAACTAGAATTAATTCTAATGAGATTAAATTAATTCGAGGCTTCTTGGAGCTTGGATTATATAAGTCCAATTAGATTCCCCAATTGGCTTCTAGGAAGGCTATCAAGTCAAGTAAGAGATACAAATAGAGGTTTTAAGCCTATGATTGAATGTTGGGCTTCCTTTAATTAATTATTAATTAAAAGCCCATATGAACTTTTAGAAATAGGCTAGACTTTGGTTTAGTTTGATTAATTAGATTAATTAAAATAAAGCAAAGTTATTAAAGACAAAAGGAGTTGGATTTTTGGTTTTATTAGGTTAAATATGCATCTGCACATTTAACATTAATTTGTTTACTATATTTAAGATGGTTTTCAACATGCTTTATCATCATTAAATGGTGTAAAGAACTTATCATTAAATGGATTACTAGTTGTCATTTAATGATATCATGTAACCTTTTAGCATTCATTGGAGTAAAGAAGATAGAGATGCATTTGATGGATCATTTTCCTTCTTTTCATGATAAAACTAAAAATTGAGATGTATCATTTAGGTTATTGATCTTCTCATATAACCAATGAGAAGAGTCTCATTTATTGGCTTTTTTTATGATTGATTAAAGAAGGATGCGATGCATTAGATGCACTTCACTTCTTTTTTGAGGCTTAACCAAAATTGAGACAAAGAATACAAGGGGTTGTTGAATTTTTATCTCACTCTCTGCTATCTTTCAAGTGTGAGCTGAAAATTGCATGAGAGGTGCCTCATCTTTGGCTTCTTTCTTCTAAGCCAAAATCTCTTCAAGTTTTCTTCTCCTTTCTTGTCAAAGGATCTTATTAACCAAGTCGTCTAAGAAGAACACGTGGTAGATCGAATTGTTGGAGGATACAATAATGAGAAGAGGATACATTACTTTGGAGTGGATACATTACAATGGATAGGATAGCACAGCAAGGAGTTAAAGCTTTAACGAAGGAGTCCGTATAATTTCCATCTTGTGTTTATGTAAATTATTGTCTAATACCGTATCATGTACAACTTTGCATGTTAATTTGGTTATATATCTATAATTTTGATTTCTAAAAGGTTTTGAAATCTTTCATTAAAGTTGAAGTATTAATCAATTGTATCCACCTCCTATAATTGATTTCAATAGTATGGTACATGGCAATGATCACAATAGTGAATCAAGAAAGCAATTTCCTACTATGACTCCTAGGCTCATCGAATTTTTCATCGATACGCCCCACGGGTGCTACATCATAGGTTTCCAGTCTATATACCATTCTAGGGACTTATTTTGCAAAGAACTATCGTGTCTATTAAACCTATGAATTTCTTACGTTACTATTAAATTTGAATGAATCACATTGAAATTGGAGTAATAATCAATTGAATCTGTCACATATAATTGATTTCAAGACTATGGTACGTGCCACTATTTACAACAGTGAGTTAAGAAAGGAAGTTCTTGCTGTGACTCTTAGGCTCATGAAATTTTTCACTATCAAGGCTCACGAGAGTTACATCACACTTTTCTAGCCTATACTGTCCTAGGGGCTTATTACACAAAAAAACTATCATGTCTATTAAACCTATGAATTTCTTGTATTACAACTAAGTTCGAATTAATCACATTGAAGATGAAGTTTTAATCAATTGAACCTACCACCTACAATTGATTTCAAAACTATGGTATATGGAATTATTTACAATTGTGAATCAAGAAAGCAAGTTCTTACTTTGACTCCTAGGCTTATGGGATTTTTCACCAGTACGCCTCACGAGAGCTGTATCACGAGTTTCCAACCTATATACCATCCTAAAGACTTATTATGTAAAGAAATGTCATGTCTATTAAACCTATGAATTTCTTATGTTAATACTAAGTTTGAATTAATCACATTGAAGTTGAAGTATTAACCAATTGAACTCGTCTCCTATAATTTATATCAATACCATGGTACACGACATTATTTACACCTATGAATCAAGAAAGTAAGTTCTTATTGTGACTCTTAGGCTCAAGGAATTTTTCATCGATAAGCCTCACAAGTGCCACATTATGGGTTTCTAGCCTATATACCATCCTAGGGACTTCTTATGCAAAGAACTGTAAAGTCTATTAAACCTAAGAATTTCTTCGGTTAATATAAAGTACATATTTATCATGCTGAAGATGAATTATTAATCAGTCAAATTTACATCGTAAAACTAATTTCAATACTGTGTATGTGACATTGTTTACCCCTAAAAATCAAGAAAACATGTTCTCGTTATGACTTTTAGGCTCGAGGAATTTTTCACTTATAAGCCTCACGGGAGCTATATCATGGGTTTATAGCATTTTTTCCCTCCTAAGGTTTTGTCATGCAAAGAACTATCATTTTTATTAAGCCTATGAATTTCTTTTGTTAATACTAAGTTTGAATTAATCATATTGAAGACTAAGTATTAATAAATCAAATCTACCTCCTACAATTGATTTCAACACTATGGTACGTGGCATTGTTTACACTTGTAAATCAAGAACCAAGTTCTTGTTATGACTACTATGTTTATGGAATTTGTTACCGATACGCCTCACGAGAGCTACATCACAAGTTTCCAGCTGATATACTATCCTGGGGACTTATTATGCAAAGAAATGTCATATCTATTAAGCCTATGAATTTATTGTGTTAATAATAAGTTTGAATTAATCACATTGAAGTTGAAGTATTAATCAATTGAATCCACTTCCTACAATTGATTTCAATACTATAGTAGGTGGCATTATTTACACCTATAAATCAAGAAAGCAAGTTATTGTTATGACTCTTATGCTAATGGAAATGTTCACCGATAAACCTCAAAGGAGTTGCATAACGAGTTTCTAGCCTATATACCGCCCTGGGGACTTATTTTGAAAAGAACTGTCAAGTTTATTAAACCTATGAATTTCTTGTGTTAATACTAAGTTTAAATTAATCACCTTAAAGTTGAAGTAGTAATCAATTTAACCCATCTCCTATAATTGATTTCAATACAATGGTATATGGCATTGTTTACAATAGTGAATCAAGAAAGCAAGTTCCAGCTGTGACTCCTAAGGTCATGGCATTTTTCATCAATATGCCTCACAAGAGCTACATCACAGGTTTCCAACCTATATACCATTTTAGGGACTTATTATGCGAAAAACTGTCATGTCTATTAAACCTATGAATTTCTTAAGTTAAGACTAAGTTTGACTGAATAACATTGAAGTTGGATTATTACTCAACCGAATCCACCTCGCATCATTGATTTGAAAACTATGGTATGTGGCGCTATTTACAACTGTGAATCAAGAAAGAAAGTTCTTGTTGTGGCTCCTATGCTCATGGAATTTTTTGCCTATAAGCCTTACAAAAACTGCATCACGCTTTTCTAGCGTATACTGTCATAGGGATTTATTATGCCGAGAATAATTTATTTCAATACTATATATGTGACATTATTTACAGCTATAAATCAAGAAAGTAAGTTCTTATTGTGACTGCGAGGCCCCGGGAATTTTTCATCCTCACAGGAGTTGTATTATAGGTTTCCAGCCTATTTAACGTCCTACAAACTTGTTATGGAAAGAACTGTTATGTCTACTACACCTAAGAATTTATTGTGTTAATACTAAGTCTGAATTTATCATACTGAAGATGAAGTATTAATCAATTGAATTTTCCCCCTAAAATTGATTTCAATACTATGGTACATGGCATTGTTTAACCCTAAAAAACAAGAAAGCAAGTTCTTGTTGTCACTCCTAGGCTCGTGGAATTTTTCACTTATAAGCCTCACGAGAGTTGCATCACAGGTTTCCTGCCTATTTTCCCTCCTAGGGGTTTGTTATACAAAGAATTGCCATGTCCATTAAACCTATGAATTTCTTGGGTTCATACTAAGTTTGAATTAATCACATCGAAAATCAAGTATTAATCTATTAAATCTGCCTCCTACAATTGATTCCAATACTATAGTGCATGGCATTATTTTCACTTGAGAATCAAGAAAGCAAGTTCTTACTGTGATTACTAAACTCATGGAATTTTTCACCAATACATCTCACAAGTTTCTAACCTATATACCATCTTGGGGACTTATTATGCAGAGAACTATCACGTGTATTAAACCTATGAATTTTTTGAGTTAATACTAAGTTTGAATTGATAACATAGAAATTGAATTATTAATTAATTGAATGCGCCTCCTACAAATGATTTCAATACTATGATAGATGGCATTGTTTGCATCTATGAATCAAGAAGGCAAGTTGTTGTTATGACTCTAAGGCTCATGGAATTTTTCACCGATAAGCCTCAAAGGAGCTGGATCATGGGTTTCCAACCTATATACCATCCTAGGGACTTATTATGCAAAGAACTATCATGTTTATTAAACTTATGAATTTCTTAAGTTAATACTAAGTTTGAATTAATCACATTGAAGATGAAGTACTAATCGATTAAATTCGCCTCCTAGAATTGATTTCAATAATATGGTATGTGACATTGTTTGCACCTATGAATCAAGAAAGCAAGTTTTTGCTATGACTCCTAGGCTATTAGAATTTTTCAGAGATATGCCTTACAGGAGCTACATCATGGGTTTCTAGCCTATATACCATCGAAGGGACTTGTTATGTAAAGAACTATCATATCTATTAAATTTATGAATTTGTTACGTTACAACTAAGTTTGAACAAATCACATTGAATTTATAGTATTAGTCAATTGAATCTGCCTTGTGTAATTGATTTCAAGACTATGGTATGTGGCATTGTTTAGAACCGTGAATCAAAAAAGCAACTTCTTGCTGTGAGTCTTAGAATTATGTAACTTTTCATCGATAAGCCTCACGGGAGGTGTATCACGCTTTACCAACCTATACTATCATAGGGAGTTATTATCCAAAGAACTGTCATATCTATTAAACCTATGAATTTCTTCTGTTAATACTAAGTTTGAATTAATCACATTGAAGTTAAAGTATTAATCAATTGAATATGTGTCCTACAATTTATTTCAATACTATGCTATGTGACATTACTTACACCTAAGAATCAAGAAAGCAAGTTTATGTTTTGACTCCTAAGCTCGCAAAATTTTTCATTGATAAGTCTTACAGGAGCGACATCACAGGTTTCCAGCTTATATACGATCATAGGGACTTATTATGCAAAGAATTGTCATGTCTATTAAACATAAGAATTTCTTATGTTGATAATAAGTCCGAATTTATCATATTGAAGATGAAATATTAATACTTTGAATTTGCCTCCTACAATTGATTTCAATACTATGATATGTGGCATTGTTTACCCCTAAAAATCATAAAACCAAATTCTTCCTGTGACTCCGAGGCTCATCGAATTTTTCACCAATAAGCCTCACAGGAGCTACATCACAGGTTTCTAGCCTATTTGCCCTTCGAGGGGTTTGTTATGTAAAGAACTATGTCTATCAAACCTAACAATTTCTTACGTTAATACTAACTTTGAATTAATCACATTGAAGATGAAGTATTAATCAATTAAATATGCCCTTACAATTGATTTCAATCCTATGGTATGTTGCATGTTTACACTTTTTAATCAAGAAAGCAAGTTCTTGCTGTGACTCCTAGGCTCATATAATTTTTCACCGATATGTTTCACGGGAGCTACATCACTGGTTTCTAGCCTACATACCCTTATGGGGACTTATTATGCGAAGAACTGTCATGTCTATTAAGCTTATGAATTCTTGTGTTAATACTAAGTTTGAATTAATCCCATTGAAGTTGAAGTATTAATCAATTGAATCTACCTCCTACAATTGATTTCAATACTATGGTACGTGTCATTATTTACACCTACGAACCAAGAAAGTAAGTTCTTGTTATGACTCCTAGGCTTATGGAATTTGTCATTGATAAGCCTCACAGTTACTACATCATGCGTTTCCAGCCTATATACCATCCTAAGGACTTACTATACAAAGAACTGTTAAGTCTATTAAACCTAAGAATTTCTTCTTTTAATACCAAGTATGAAATTATCATACTGAATATGAAGTATTAATTAATTGGATTTGCCTCCTAAAATTGATTTCAATACTATGGTACGTGGCTTTGACCCTTAAAAATAAAAAAAACAAGTTTTTGCTGTAACTCCTAGACTCATGGAATTTTTTACTGATACGCCTTACAGAAGCTGCATCACACTTTTCAAACTTCTTCTATCCTAGGGGTTTATTATGCAAAGAACTATCATGTCTATATTATTTAGTGATATTTTCAAGGTTTTTGTTATACTTTTTAGCTCTTTTTCTTGGATATTATGCTTAATTTAGCTTAAGAGTGCTTATTTTTAATTAATGTAGTTTTAGGGTAAAATTGTCAAAATTTGTTAGTAATTTCACTCACTTGGTTTCTAGGACAATTGATACTGCAAACTATTGCTTTCCAACGCAGGATAATCAAGAAGTAGAGCCAAGAGTAAAGACTAAGAAATTCCAAGTCACAAGATCAAGCAAGAAGAGTTTTGTAGGTTCCTCCTGTGTCAAGCTTATTCTAAGCTTAGCCATCTCCTGCAGCAATGACAGATAAACTGCTAGAAGATTTCCTACTCAAGGAATCAGCCACCATATTCGCCTTTCTTGGGTGGTATTCAATCAGTAGGTCATAATCCTTGAGCAACTTTAACCACCTTCTTTATCTTACATTCAGCTCTTTCTAACTCAATAAATACTTGAGACTTTTGTGATTTGTAAAAATCATCATTTGAACCCTATACAAATAATTTCTCCAAATCTTCAAGGAAAAACTTAATACTCCCAATTCTAGATCATAGGTCAGATAATTCAACTCATATGGCTTCAATTGCCATGAGCCATAAGCTATTACTTTATCTCCCTGCATCAACATACAACCCAAACCCTTTCTTGAAGCATCATTGTAAACTGTATAACTGTTATCTCCCATAGGCAAAATCAGAATTGGAGCATTTGTCAATCTGTGCTTAAGTTCCTCAAAGCTTTTATGATATTCATCACTTTAGATAAACTTCAAATTTTTCTTTAACAACTTGGTCATTGGAGTAGCTATCATAGAAAACCCTTTAGCAAATCTCCTATAATATCCTACCAGATCTAGAAAGCTCCTCACTTCTGCCATTGCCTTTGGTGTATGCCAATTCACTACCCTTCAATTTTTATCAGATCAATATATACCCTATCCTTCGAAATCATATGTCTGAGGAATACCACCTCATAAAGCCAAAATTCACATTTGCAGAATTTGGCATATAGCTCCTTCTCCCTCAATGTTTGCAACACTATCCTGAGATGTTCCTCTTCACTCTTAGAATAAACCACAATGTCATCGATAAACACTATGATAAGCTGACCCAGATACTCCTTGAAGACCCTTTTCATAATATCCATGAATGCAGCTGGAGCATTAGTCAATCCAAAAGGTATGACTAGGAACTCATAATGCCCATAACGAGTCCTAAAAATTGTCTTGTGTACATCAAACTCTCTGATTTAGCCTATCCTAAGATAAATTTTAGAAAAAACACACGTCCCCTATCACTGGTTGAACAAATCATCGATTCATGGCAGAGGATACTTGTTCTTAATGGTCACCTTATTGTGTCTCCAATAATCAGTGCACATATGCCATGATCCATCCTTCTTCTTAACAAATAGAACAAGTGCTCCCCATGACGATGAACTTGACCTTACATACCCTTTCTCTAACAGCTTTTCTAACTGTTCCTTAAGCTTCTTCAACTCAGTTGGAGCCATTCTATATGGTGGTATTGAAATGGGTGCGGTACTAGGCATCAAGTCAATGGCAAACTTAATTTCGCTCACCGGTGGCAAACTAGGTAAATCTTCTAGGAACACGTCACAAATCTCCCTCACAATGAAAAAATCTTCTAACTTTCTTTCATTCACATCAGTAACCACGATGTGTGCCAAGAAGGCATCACACCCCTTTTCCATCATCCTGTTAGCTAATAAAGTTGAAATCATTTTAGGTGACAACATTCTTGTTGGATCGGAAAAACAAAGCATGTGATATTTGGAGAAACGGTAGATTTCAAAACTTTTAAGAAATCATTACTTGCAACAGAAGCAACAAATGCAAATCATCATGCTAAACCATACATGATATGGTACAAGGATAATAAAATATAAACAAGATCAGGAGTATTACCGACTCCTTTGCTACAGCTTTAAATCCTCGCTGCGCTATCCTCTCCTTCTTCTTATATCCAAATCCTTTGCCTTTGAATCTTTTTCCTTTAGCAATCTACTTTCTCCTTGTTGTTGTATCCTCAACCAATTAGATTTACCACTTGTTCTTCAAGGACA
>JANVCQ010000007.1:21309497-21339644 GCA_025531925.1 Erythroxylum plowmanianum
GGAAAATCAAATTCCTTTCACATATTTTAGGCTTCCCATTACCCATAAAAGAACTACCTACATTGACTTCTTGCTTTGATAACCATAATCAAGTAAATAATTGACAAGTGGTGTAACCGATCCCTATCCTTTGTAGGGAGAATACAATTAATTGCCATTGTATTGAATTACCGACATATTCTCCTTGCCTCACTCGATAAAACTATTTAAAAATTTATAAGGTACTTTATATAATTAAGGCCCTCTAATGATCCTTAACGGCTAAGGTAGAATGGAAAAGTGTTTGTTTTCCAAAAGATGAAGGGAGACAAGGAGTTACCTCTTTGAATCTTAGAAATACCATCCTTTTAATTAAAAGAATATAGAGATTGCTATATGATAAGGAATCTCTTTGGGTGAAGTGGGTTTACTCTCACTGTCTAAGCCACTAATACTTCTCGTCATATAATCCAAGGGTTGATACATTATAGACAATGCTTAGCCTCCTTAAATTGAGAAGCAAGGTCAAAGGATGCTTTAGGAATGCTTAAGAGAGATGGTTCTAATACAAAATTTTGGACATAGTTGTGGCATCTTTCAAGCCTTTTGCCGGAAAAAGATTCATACTCTCACCTAATGGGGAAAATCCATCTTGAGGTTGATAGGTTCTTGGAGGCATGGAGGAAACACATAAGAGGCTTGAAAGGAAGTTCAAGTAAGTCACTAAGAACTACGCCTCTTCAATACACAATCTGGAGGTCTAAGTTGGTCAATAAGTAGAGGCAATTTCAACTCAAAATGTAGGAACCCTTCCAAGCAATACCGAATCTAACCTAAGGAACAGATCATGGCTATTATTCAAACTCAAGAAAAGAAACTCGAACATACAAAAGAAGATGGAGACAATGGAGAAGGACAAACAAATATAGAATTCCTTCCAAGTGAGCTCATAGTTAAGCCAATTGAGGAACCTCGACTTGAATTTTTATAACCTATTCTAGCTCAGCAGAAGTCAAATTCAAGTAAGGGGATGAGAAATTCTAAGGAGGCTAAATTAAACAATGTTGAGGACATAACAGAATAACTACAAACAAATTCAAGTAAGGGGATGAGAAATTCTAAGGAGGCTAAATTAAACAATGTTGAGGACATAACAGAATAACTACAAACGAGGCTCACACTAAGGGAATCAATCAAGAAGAAGGTTAAGGAGCTCATCATTACCTATCTGTTGTGCTACACAGGTAACTATATTATGTTGCTTCTCCATTCACTAAGTTTCCTTTACTCCATCAGATGATTTTGGTTTATTGACCAGGAGATGCAGATGGTACTCCAGTTGAAACGGTAGGCAACGCGTTGTTTTGTTTCAACAGTAAGGTTGTATGTCTTGATTCAAGATTTGTGTTAGTGATGTATTCTTGATCATTAAAAGCTAGGTCACAAGTTTTATATTCTTTTTCTTATGAAATTATCAATGTATAACAATTGGTAGCTGCAAAAGTGACATTTATTACGCGGAATGCAACGAGGAATACAGGCTAACAGTGAGTGGCAACATTGGCGTGCCTCCTGAAGCAACTGACCCGTACTGTGATGGACCTTGCCGCGATGAGAATCAGGATGTTCTCCGTTGCATAAATTATATATTCTCAGGTTTTGTGTTCAACAATATATAAAGCCACTGTAATAGATGTAAGATATGCCCTTAAAGCTGGCTGCAGGTATACCAGCCAAAGAGGTACTATTAACCCGTTTATTTTTAATGTCCAAATTGTTGCCTATTTATTTCCATGACTGCATCTATCTAACATGCTAGAGAACTGTAGTAAAAATTTAAATGTATTCCCAACTTGAGACGTCTGTGTTTTGTGTTTTCTAGGTAAACACGCAGTGCAATCAGGCCGCGCCACCAACTTGTATTCCATAAATTTCCATTGATCATTAAATGCTTTTGTTGTTCCCGATCTGATTTCTCTGATGCTAAACTGCAAGACGCTGTCTTTGTACCGTCGGACTTTGCGTTAGTTTGGTTATTTTAGTTTCTTTTCCCTTGTATACAAAAAAAAAAAAAACTGCAGGACGCTGCAGATCGTAGAATATCACCTCAGGATTAGTAGTATATCTGAACATGGTATCATAAATAGAATACGAAATTATCCTATCTGAACATGGTTTCTCTACAATAAGGCAACATTTTCCAAAAGCTGAACGGTTCGAACTTTAACCAAATTTTAGCTTCTAGCCGTATTTGTCGGGGGTTAGTTCTAGCTTCCTTACTTTCAAAGTAAATGAAGTCTTCTTGTTACAAGTCTTCCACACAAAAACCCTTCTCCCCCTGTGGCCCTATCTTCAGAATTTTTGTTTCTACTTTTCTACCCCAATGTGTGCGCTTAAGATTACATTGTATTTGTGATATAGTGCACTTACCAAAAACTCCATGAAAAACATAAATCTCCGTGCATGTGATCTGAAACCCATGAGTCACAGTTGATCACAGGCCACATAGTCGGTAACCCAAGGTAAAGATAGAATTATTAATTCAATTGAGAGTAGTTAAAGCGCACTTTTTCAGGAAATGACATGACAAACCGAAGTCTCTCTTATAATCTCGGAAGAGTAAACACATTCAAAGAAAACTATGTGTGATTTTTACCCATATGGAAAGGATTTTGGCATTCTCTAAAACTATGCTTCACGAATTTCGAGACACATTAGGCGGCCTCCTAGTTGATGACTCCTCGTTATAGATGGCCAATCAATGCCAACAGAGAACGAGATTCTTCTTTACAAGTTGTTCAACAAGTCTTACTGTTCTCTATATAAAACTCTGGGTTGCTTCAAATTTTTCGACAACAAACAGAGCACTATCTTAGCACTTGGGAGTCCAAAATTCAGTAAGACACACAGAAACAACAAATTGAAGATGGAGAGGAAGAGCAGCTGCTGTAGCGGAAGAACCTATGTCACCAGAGTAGCTTCACCACCAACAAAGAACGAAGTTGTGACCCCAAAACGGAATTCACTAGCTAAGGAGGAAACTTCGGCTGCGCCAAAGGAGAAGAAAGTCCATGTGAAGCAAGACATTGGAAGTAGTCTTACTGCCCCTGTTGCTCCTTCTCTTGTTGTTCCTGCTGCTACTTCTGTCAAGAAAGAAGTCGATGTGAACCAAGATATCGGAAGTAGTTTTACTGCCCCTGTTGCTCCTTCTCTTGCTGTTCCTGCTTGTACTTCCGTCAAGAAAGAAGAGCAAATGGAGGTTGCAGCTGGCTTTGATGACGATTGTTGCTAGAATATATAATGGTGATAAGCAGCTAATAAATGGGTAATGGGGTATTCTCTTCCACGTGGGATTTTGAGTTTGTTTCATTTTGTCGTTCTTAATAGACCATATAGCAAGCTACTTTTATTTAGTTGTGATCGCTCCCTCTTTCTGTCTCTAAAACAGAAGTATCAGTAGTTGATATGTTTGTGAAGTTAGTGTTAACGGTTATGATGGTATGAAAATATCACCACACTATAAGCTAGTATCGGCACAGTTGTTCACAGTGCTATTCAGCATGGCTATATGTTGATTGCAGCGCTTGAGAAAGCCTAACTGTACAGTCTAGGAAGTAAATAGGAGTACCTTCATGGAGTCCATTACTTTTATCTGATTTCAATTCCAATTGCGCTGGAGCAGCTATTTGACCTTATCCAAAAGTGATGTTCTGATATGGTTAATCCCACTACAAATGCTGCACAAATCGAGAAACTACGAGTGCACGACAGTGTATTTAGCTTTTATCCTATTGCACTGTGCCCTGATTCTTTCTTGACGCCCCTCTCCTTCATCATCACTCTTATGTTCTCAACTTGGTCCCATCTCCCTTTCTCTGCATGAATATTTGATAACAACACGTAATTACCAGAATTCCAAGGTTCAAGATCAATGAGCTCTTTCACAGCAAGTTGTGCGAGCTCTTCATCACGATGAGTACGGCTTGCACTTAGCAGTAAACCCCATAATGCAGCGTTTGGTCTCTCAGGCATTTTCTTTATCAAGTCATAAGCCTTTCTCACACATCCCATGCGGCCGAGAAGATCAACCATGCATCCATAGTGCTCAGGTTTTGGCTCAATCTGATATTTCAATTTCTGAATTAAATATGCTCCATCCTTTTTCCACCAACCCTGCATGAGCACAACACGATAAGACTCCAACAAATGTTGCATCACTAGGCCTAACGCCATTGTTAAGCATCTCCTCGAGCAGTTGAACCCCAAGTTCAGCTCTTCCATTAAAAGCGAGACCCGATATCATTGCATACCATGTAACCGCGTTCTTCCTTGGCATCTCATCAAATAACTTTCTAGCATTTTCCAGATTGCCACATTTGCAGTAAAAATCCACCAGCCCATTGCCCGCAGATATAGCATCTTGGAGCAGCTTGCTTGACTCGGCATGAGAGTGAATCCACTGCCCAACATTAACAGCTCCCGAACGACCACAAACAGGCAAAACAGAAACCACAGTAGCATTATCTGGTTGAAAACCCTCTTCCCTCATTTGAAGAAAAAATTCCAAAGCTTCAGCATCCCTACCTGTTTTCGCCAAACAAGAAATCACTATATTACACGAAACAACACTTGGTTCATCCATCTGTTTGAAAAAATGCAGTCCCAAATTGAAACGACCCATCTTTTAGACCGTGTTGGCACTAGGGAATGGATAGGCTTAATGCCATCAAAATTCGTAGTAAGCCTAATTTCTCTATATTCTACTAAAAATCCGGCATGACCCATTCGTTTTTCTAATTAATCCTTATACCTGCTTAACTGTTTTGAAAGAAGTAAGGATCTCAATGTGTAATTCTAACATACATTATCTACTTATAATATGTCAATTTATGATCATCTCATATCATCAACCGACATCATTCTCAATAACATAGCATATCCACACATGTATCATGTACATATGATTATGACAAACCATGGAGCAGCTATAAGCATCTGCAATTAACATCATGCCAAAAAAATTACTTGTTTGTTTATCCAAACGAGTCTCAAAAAGCTTGGATTTCTCTCTCGAATGATCTTCTAATCCCTTGAAATGATGATAGTGAGAGGTGAGTCTACAATACAACTCAGTGAGATATAAACATGTTACCATGCTTATGAGGCTGGGTAACACAAGGCTAGCTTCACAATAATGGTCTGTGGCATTGTAAGCAACAATACATGGTATCAATGAATAAACAGGTAGTGATTTCAAATGCGGCAATCACATGAGTATCAATAATAAATCTCATTATGAATTGTTCTATTTTAAAATTGAAACTGGTTTCCAAATTTTTTTTTGAGTTTTGGGTTCTTTTCTGAGTTTTGGGTTCTTTCTGAATTCTAGGTTCTTTCCTTGGTAGAGTTCTACTAGATTTCTAATTCTAAGCTTTCTCGTTTTTGAGTTCTGATTTTTTGAATTTCTTAGGAAGAGACAGAGGCATGTTAGTATAACGTATCTCCTCTTTTTTGATTCTAGACAAGGTTGGCCTAACCCTACCCACTAGAGGCCTGCCCTCTCTAGGTAGGACCTAGATCTAACTCATTACCAGCGGGTTACCTATGTGCACATGGTCTGATAATATACTCCATCAACTGGGTATCCTGTGAACTCGTTAATTATGGCTAACAAGAAAAACATGATTCATCAAAAAATTACAATTAATGGGTTCAACATAACAAGAGGACCAGAAGATGCAAAGAATCTAAATATCATCTGGTCAATCTGGCATACAACATGTTAGACTCAATCATATGGAGTCATATATCAAATAAGTTATACAAATTTGACAACAATTCAACAAGCCACAAGATGAAAAAAAAGGATTTATACACAAGTATAATAGTATGATTATACTCACCTCGACTGTCTTAGGGGTTTTGATCTCTTTTCTAATTTTCTTAAACTTGAGAGGTACTAGGTACGACTTCTAGTTCTATTCCTCGTCTACTTTCACAAGCTATTAGGTAACATGCATAAAAATTACATATACTCGCATTAGTCATTCTTACATAAATCTCATTTCTTAACATATATCATTATAAAATTTATTTTTTCTTCTATAATGGTCAAATTGGTTTCAAGCCAAAATTTCCCTTCAAATTAGGAGTCTTGGACTTCATTATGTCCAACTTAGCTCACAATTTGGAGTATCTGATTCTTTATGTCATGATTAGCTTAATCATACTTGAACCTATTTGTTTCACTGATTCATCTGCGCAGGTCTCATTCGTGAAGGCATAAATTGTTATACATAGATCCAATGTTTTTCAAACTTTCCATACCTCTAGTTAGCACATAAATTCACATTTTTTCTTTTATGATCATTTTTTAATTCGGTCATTAAGGCTTCCAAATATCCCATTTATAGTCAGCCTTAATATTATGTCATGAGTTGGACCCTTCCTGTCTCAAATCATTATAGCTTATTCATTTCTTATCTAATTGAGGTGATTCAACTCTCCATTTTCAATAGACTCATATGGTATCACATATCCAAAGACGGCTCAAAAATGATGTAATTTGTATTTATTGTGATTTTTAAAATCCTGTACTCTTTTTGTTCTCTTCTGTGTAACTAAGGTTAGTAACAACCTTCACTTATTTAGCCATATCTCATAGGATACTCATCTAATTAAAATTTCCTTTATACAGCAATTAGATGACACATTTTTTAGCATTTCATAATGGGAACTCATCATCCAATTTTGACTCTAAAGTCCTCAAACAATTAACTTTCATTTCGTGTTTCAATCTCGCTAGTATTTTAAACTAGTTTCAATTCGGGACTTATATCTCATTTGTTTGGCTCACCCTAAATTCGTAAAAAAAAATCAAGGATACAGTAGACACCTGTATCTACAACTTCCAAGTTTTTAGTTTCTCCAAATTCACAAGTTAAATAGCTCAAAAAATGTACAAAAGGGCCTATGAATCTGCCTCCATTGGCAGCTTTGAACTCCAAAACCCTAGGTTTTGGTTTAGCCCCAAATCACCATAAAAACGAAAAATTCCTCATATTAATTTGTCATTAGACATCAAAGAATAAGAATCCATCATGAAAATCTTCAAACCCATAAATTTCATCAAATGGGTTTCATAGTTGTGGCAAATGAAGGTGAGAAACTAAATTTCAATCGGTAAAATCAAGTGTCGGGATCGAGGCTTACCGTTTTGTATTCACTGATCGGCTTAATTCTTCTTCACATTCTTATTGCAAAGCTTGAAATTTTTGAGAGAGGAGCTTCCATGGTTCAGCCACGTGAGGGAGGAGGAAGAAGATAAGAGTTTTGTCTTATTTGCACTTAGTTTCTTTTATAAGCCTCTTTGTTCATTATTTACAAAAATGCCCCTCTTATACTGGTTCTTTAAAATCTGCTCGTGCAATTTCTTGTGACCACCAAAAAAGTGTCAAACATTATTAATTTGTTTCCACTAAAAATTATAATTCACTCTCCTGATTTTAATGACATTAGTCTCAAATAACGATTATTTTCTGGTGTACCAGGTAAATCAGATACCGGGTGTTACATTCTCCCCTTATTAAAATTTGCCCGTGAATTTTAGCAATTTACCTTATTGGGGAAACAACTGTGGATATCTAGTTACCATTGATTCTTCTATTTCCCATGTACATTCCTCAATTCTTTGATTCTACCATTGGACTTTAATCATTGGAATCTCTTTATTCTGCAATTTTCTAATCTATCTATCCATGATGGAAACTGGAGTTTCTTCATAAGAAAGATTCTCTGCTATTTCCACTTTTAGGGCTTATAATACGTGAGAAGGATCTAGAATGTACTTTCTTAACATTGGTATATGAAAAAATGGATGCACATAGCTAAGATGAGGAGGCAAAACCTACCGATATGACACATTTTTGACCCTTTCAAGGATCTTGAATGGTCCAATATATTTAAGATTCAGCTTCCCTGTCTTTCCAAATCTGACTACACCTTTCATATGAGAGACTTTAAAGAAAACTTGATCGTCTAGTTCATACTGTACATCCCTTCTTTTAAAATCTGTATAACTTTTTTGCCTACTGAAGGCCATTATGAATCTTTCCTGTATCAAAGAAACTTTTGCAGATGTTTCTTGAATTAGGTCTGGTCCCTCTAATTGCTTTTCTCCTACTTCTATCCAACATAGTGGAGATTTGTACTTTTTGCCATACAATGCCTCGTAAGGTACCATCCCAATGGTGGAATGGTAGCTGTTCTTGTAAGCAAATTCTATTAAAGGTAAATGACGTTCCTAATCTCCACCAAAGTCCAAGACACACATTCTTAACATGTCTTCGAGTGTCTGGATGGTTCTCTCTGATTGTCCATCAGTTTGTGGGTGGAATGATGTACTAAAATTCAGCTGTGTACCTATGGCTTCTTGTAGTTTCTACTAGAATCTAGAAGTGAGCTGTGTTCCTCTATCAAAAATAATAGACACTGGCACTCCATGATACTTAACGATTATGTCAACATATAACTGGGCTAATAGAGCTACACTATAAGTGGTTTTAACTACTATAAAGTGGGCTGACTTGGTGAGCCTGTCGACTACAACCCAAATAGAATCATGCCCTTTAGGCGTTCTTGGCAATCCAATCACAAAATCCATGGTAATCTGCTCCCATTTCCACTTGGGTATCAGTAGCTCCTGTAGTAGTCCAGTGGGCCTCTAATGTTCAAATTTGACTTGTTGACAAGTTAAACAAGTGGATACAAATTGGGCTACATCTTTCTTCATACCCGGCCACTAATACATACCTTTAACATTATGGTACATCTTGGTGGTTCTAGGGTGAATATTATAGGGTGTATAATGTCCCTCATGCATAATTCTTTGTCTTAGCCCATTTATGTCAGGTACACATAAACTATTACCACATTTCAGTACTCCATCCACTATACCGAACTCTGTCACCTTACCATCCTGGACAACTGTTTTCAATTTGGCTAGCTCAGGATCACTATCTTGGGTAGTTTTAATCTTGTCAATTAAATCAAGTTTCACCTGGAATTGAGCAAGTAATACTTGAGAATTAGATACTTCCAAGTGCAATCCCATATTAAATAACCCATTTAAATCTTTAACTAGCTCTTTCTTTTAAATAGGGACATGATACAAACTCCTTATCGATTTTCTGCTCAGAGCATCAACCACTACATTGGCTTTACCTGGGTGATACAAGATCTAACAGTCAAATCCTATAGTAACTCAGTCCACCGTCTCTGTCTCAGATTCAACTCTTTCTGTTGTTGAATGTACTGAAGACTCTTATGATCTGTATATATTTCACTCTTTTCACCATATAAATAGTATCTCTAAAGTTTTAATGCAAATATCACGACTACCATTTCTAGATCATGGGTAGGATAGTTTACTTCATGTTTTCTTAATTTTCTGGAAGCATAGGCAATTACCCTCCCATTTTGCATCAATACACAACCTAAACTAACTTTGAAGGTATCACAATATATCACATAATCACCTTGCCATGAAGGCAATGCTAACACTGTAGCTGATGTGAGACATTCCTTAATCTTTTGGAAGCTTTGCTCATAGGAATCATCCCACTCAAATCTCACTTGTTTCCGTGTTAACCTTGTCAGTGGAGTAGCTATCTTCGAAAAATCTTTTACAAATTGTCTGTAATAACCGAACATACCTAAGAAACTTTGTACTTTGGTAACATTAGTAGGTCTAGGCCAATTAGACACAGCTTCCAACTTCTGAGGATCTACTTGAATCCCTTCTTCACTAACTATATGACCCAGGAAACCCACTCTGTCGAGCCAAAACTTACACTTTGCCAACTTAGCATATAATTGATTATCTTTAAGGATTTGTAACACCATTGCCAAGTGTTTTTCATGTTCTTCTTAGCTCCTGGAATATACCAATATGTCATCAATGAAAACCACAATGAATTTATCCAAATACCACCTGAAAATTCTATTCATCAAATCCATAAAGGCTGCTGGTGCATTCGTTAAACCAAAAGGAAGCACTAGGAACTCATAGTGTTCGTATCTGGTTTTAAGAGGGTATTTATTCTTAACAGTTACTTTATTCAACTGCCTATAATCTATGTATAACCGTAGGGATCCATCTTTCTTCTTAACAAACAACACTGGTGCACCCCACGGTGAACTACTGGGTTTAATAAACCCCTTAACAAGCAAATCCTGTAACTACACCTTTAACTCTCTTAGTTCTATAGGTGTCATTCTATATAGAGTAATTGAGATAGGGTTTGTACCAGGAAGGAGTACTATATTAAACTCTATTTCTCTTTTTGGTGATAATCCAGGTAAATCTTCTAGAAACACATATGAAAAATCCCTTACTTTAGGCATCTACTGTAGCTCACTGATCTCACTTCTAGTATCCCTAACATGAGTTATATACCCCTGACATCCCTTTCTTACAAGTCTTTGGGCATGCATAGCTGATATTCTGTTAATAGGAAACCCAATTCGATCACCCTAATATATCACTTATGTTTCTGGATTAGGCCTAAGTATAATTCTTTTGGCATAACAATCCATTGTAGCATGGTGATTTGATAACCAGTCCATGCCCAACATAATATCAAATTCTAATACTACCAACTCAATCAAATTTGCCATAAATTTTCTTCCCTCTATTTTCACTGCACATGAGGGGTAAACATATTTCACTTCAACAGTTTCCCTTATAGGTGTAACTATCATCAAAGGGTCTTTCATTAATTCTCTCTATTTATCTAGCTTTTTGGCAAAACTCAGTGTTATAAATGATTGAGTGGCACCCGAATCAAATAGCACTTTAACATTCTCGTTCTTGATAAGGACTATACCTATATCAACATTATTTTATCATCATAATTAAAGAAAAATCATATCTTTTATCATAACAGAGCATAGAAATTTTATTCATGATATAATTTAATTGAATATCAACAAGTTTACATAGGATTACCTATTACAGCTGTATTAGAGGCCTGTGCTTCTTGGGGATTTATAGCAATCACTCTCCCCTGACCTTTATTTATTAGGGTTAGTGCTGGCATCTGCCCCATATTCTGGGTGGGAGCTTATCCTTGAGGTCTACCTCTACTAGCTGGGCCTCTATTAACAGGTCTATCTATCTGTACAGTAGTCTGTGAAATTGGGGGTGGAGCTACTTGGTTTTCTTGCATTGGGCAGTCTTTAATGAAATGCCCTTATTGTCCGCAAACAACCTCTGAACTCAAGTCTACAGGGTCCTTGATGATTTTTCCCACAGACATTACAAGCAGTTCTAACATGTGGCTGCGCTGGACGTCACTGTGATCTATTCTTAGCTGGGTTATGTGTACCACTAGGTGCTGAAAATATTGGCGCACCTAGATTTTTGACTCAGCCTTGACCCCCTCTCTGTGGTTCTGGAGGAGCAAATTGTATTGTTTGTTCTGTTTGTCTCATCTGAGAGCTATCCCTTTCTCTATGGCCTCTACTACTTACTACTTTGACCTTTACCTTTTCTTCCCCATTCTCTTTCTGCTCTCCCTTCTTTAAACTTTGCTTCTAATTATCAAGTCTAATCAATTAACCTCGACAAATTAGGGAAGTCAATAGCTGTAACAGCACCATACAAAAAAGGTATGAGTCCCAACTTGTATCTTTCCATTTTTGCAGTTTCAGTAGGTACAATTGATGTAGCAAATTTGCATAAGCCTAAAATTCACTTGCATAATCATCCACACTCACACCAAAGCTTTGTCTAAGCCTTTCAAATTGTAGGGCTCGATTCTGTCTTTCATATGGAGAAATAAACTCATTGATTAATGTCTATTTAAAGAATTCCCAAGTCGAAGGATTCCCACCATATAATTGATCCTCGATATTCCTCTTGAACCATTCCCAGGCATTCTTTGTCAATTTAACCCCCACTAATTCTATGATCCATGCATCAGAGCAAGTCAATCTCTGGACCATTTTCTCAGTATGACTCATAAACTCTTGGGTATCCCCACGTCTCTCACCACCAAACTCAGGAGTTTGTAATTTTAAGAAATCATTGGTACTTACCCCTTCATCATCTAAAGCTCGCCTTGGTAATCCTCTAGGCATTTACACTGGTTGTGGTGGTGCAAGAGCAACTTCAGGTACACCCTGAGTTCTTTTTCTCTCTCTTTCTCTAAGTATTCTTACTTCTTCTATCAATTCTAAAACCTCTTGCCTTTCTTTTAAGGCTTGGTTCTCTACTTCTAAGGCTTCTATTCTTTGTTGTAAGGTTCTAACATCTTCCCCTCGAGCAATTGGGGGTTCAGGTTTAATTTCTATCTCTGATCTCGTTCTAACTCTAGGTGGAGATCTTTCTTCTTGTTGTTCTTGTTGTACAGATTCGACATTAGGTATAGCTGTTGGAATTTCCCTCTTTCTAGGACGAACTCGCCCTTATTGAGGAGGTGTTCTTCTTCTAGGAGGCAACTCTATTATGGAGAAAAATTTTTAAAAATTCATTTAGATATATGATTTATCAAGATAACATGCTATTGACATGATGTAGATCCTATGCTCCATGGTGTCATGCTTATCCAAGAATATCATATGCATATATCAGATCATATACATATTTACATATTATTCTCATTCACTATAATTTTTCAACATTCTCTTATTCTCTATTTTACTGGGTTGTATAGGACTAAGAAGGCATTTTAAAATACATTTTATGTGTTTGGGGTTCTTTTTATAGTTAGTAGCCTATCCATTCGACTTCACATTCCCACACACATCCTTATCTCTTTCATTCTCATTCTTGGTGACTATTAAACTTTTCTTTAATACTTTCTGTACATCATATAGGTCACAATATTCTTACTCTTATGAAAGCTTTGGCTCTGATACCATCTGACATGACTCGTCTTTTAGACCGTGTTAGCACTAAGGAATGGGTAGGTTTAATGCCACCAAAACTCGTAGTAAGCCAACATTTTTATATTCTACTGAAAATCTGGCATAACCCATTCGTTTGTCTGATTAATCCTTATACCTGCTTAACAGTTTTGAAAGAAGTAAGGATCTCAATCTGTAATTCTAACATACATTATCTACTTATAATCTGTCAATATATGATCATCTCATATCATTAACTAACATCATTATCAATAACATAGCATATCCATACTTGTATCATGTTCTATGATTATGACAAACCACGGAACAGTTATAAGCATCAACAAATTAACATCATGTCAAAAATCACTTCTCTGTTTATCCAAACGAGTCTCAAAAGGCTTGGATTTCTCTCTCATACGATCTACTAATCCCCTAAAATGATGATAGTGAGAGGTGAGTCTATAATACGACTTAGTGAGATATAAACATGCTACCATGCTTGTGAGGCTAGGTAACACAAGGCCAGCTTCACAAGAATGGTCTATGGCATTCTAAGCAACAATATATGGTATCAATGAATAGACAGATAGTAATTTCAAATGCGGCAATCACATGAGTATCAATAATAAATCTCATTATGAATTGTCCTATTTTAAAAATGAATCTAGTTTTCGAATTTTTTCTGAGTTTTGGGTTCTTTCTTAATTCTAGGTTCTTTCTTTGGTAGAGTTTTATAGGATTTCTAATTCTAAGCTTTCTCATTTCTGAGTTTTGATTTTCTGAATTTCTTAGGAAGAGACAGAGGCATGTTAGTACAACGTATCTCCCCTTTTCTGATTTTAGACAAGGTTGGCCTAACCCTGCCCCTAGAAGCCTGCCCTCTCCGAGTACGACTCGGATCTAAACCATCACTGGCAGGTTACCTACGTGCACATGGTCTGATAATATACTCCATCAACTGGGTATCTTGTGAACTCATCAACCATGGCTAACAAGAAAAAAAATTATTCATCGAAGAATTGCAATTAATAGGTTCAACATAACAAGGGGACCAGAAGATGTAAAGAATCTAAATATCATCGGGTCAATCTGGCATACAACATGCTGGACTCAATCACATGGAGTCATATATCAAATAAGTTATACAGTTCTACACAAGTATAGTTGCATGATTATACTCACCTCGACTGTCTCAGGGGTTTTGATCTCTTTTCTAATTTTCTTGAACTTGAGAGGTACCAGGTACGACTTATAGTTCTATTCCTCATCTGCTTTCACAAGCTATTGGGTAATATGCATAAAAGTTACATAAGAGTAGTCATCTTACATAAATCTCATTTCTTAACATATATCATTATAAAATTTATATTTTATTCTATAATGGTCAAATTGGTTTCAAGCCAAAATTTCCCTTGAAATTAGGAGTCTTGGACTTCATTATGTCCAACTTAGCTCACAATTTCGAGTATCTGATTCTTTATGTCTTAATTAGGTTCACTGATTCATCCACGCAGGTCTCATGCACGAAGGCATAACTTGTTATACATAGGTCCATTGTTTTACAAACTTTCCATACCTCTAGTTAACACATAAATTCACATTTTTTTTCTTTTATGACCATTTTCTAATTCGGTCATTAAAGCTTCCAAATATCCCATTTACAGTCAGCCTTAATATTCTGTCATGAGTTGGACCCTTCCTGTCTCAAATCATCATAACTTATCAATTTCTTATCCAATTGAGGTGATTCAAATCTCCATTTTCAATAGACTCACACGGCTATTACAGATCCAAAGACGGTACAAAAATGATGTAGTTTGTATTTATTGTGATTTTTATAATGCTGTCCTCTTTCTGTTCTCTTCTGTGTCACTAAGGTCAGTAACACCCTTCACTTATTTAGCGCTATCTCACAGGATACTCATCCAATTAAAATTCCTTTTATCCAGCACTTAGATGACACATTTTTGAGCATTTCATAATAGAACTCATCATCCTATTCTGACTCTAAGGTCCTCAAACAATTAACTTTCATTTTGTGTTTCAATCCCACTGGGATTCTGAACCAGTTTCAATTCGAGACTTATATCTTATTTGTTTGGCTCACCCTAAATTAGTAAAAAACATTCAGGGATATAGTAGACAACTGTATCTACAACTTCCAAGTTTTGAGTTTCTCCAAATTCACACGTTAAATAGCTCAAAAAAAAGGATAAGAAGGACCTACGAATATGCCTCTATTGGCAACTTTGAACTCCAAAACCCTAGGTTTTGGTTTAGCCCCAAATCACCATAAAAATGAAATTTTCCACATGTTAATTTGTCATTAGACATCAAAGAATAAGAATTCATCATCAAAATCATCAAACCCATAAATTTCATCAAATGGGTTTCATAGTTATGGCAAAAGAGGGTGAGAAACTAAATTCCAATTGGTAAAATCAAGTGTCAAGATCGAGGCCTACCGTTTTGTATTGACTGATCGACTTAATTCTTCTTCACATTCTTGTTGCAAAGCTTGAAATTTTTTAGAGAGGAGCTTCCATGGTTCAGCCACGTGAGGGAGGAGGAAGAAGATAAGAGTTTTGTCTTATTTGTACTTAGTTTCTTTTATAAGTCACTTTGTTCATTATTTACAAAAATGCCCCTCTTGTACTGGTTCTTTAAAATCTGCTTGTACAATTTCCTGTGACCATCGATAAAGTGTCAAACATTATTAATTTGATTACACCAAATATTATAATTCACTGTCCTAGTTTTAATGACATTAATCTCAAATACTGATTTCTTTTCGATGTTCCAAGTAAATCAGATAATCATCAAATTCCAAACTTAAGTTGGTTGCCTGATTCCGCTATTGTTTTCAATTTGATGACGAAATGGTCTAATTCAAATTTAATACTAATAAAATCCGAATCCTCTCTGCTACTAACTAGAATGAAGTAGTTGATAAACGTGCTTAACAATAACTAGCAGAAAAATATACTAGTTGAATTATTTGAATAAATTAATAAAATAACTAAGTTTACATAAGAAATTGAAAAATTTTAAAATCCTTGAAATGTATAGTAAAGAATGAATTAAAAAGATAAATGGATAAAATATGTGAGTGAATATTGTGAAATTTATATAGTAGAAAAGATAAAATAGTTCAATAAAGTTTATAGGAAAAGTTGTAAACGAAAATGTTATAATATTTTAGTACATAATTTAAAAATAAAGTTATAATTTGTAAAAATATATACGAATAATATGGTATTTTATGATTGGCTAAATATGTATAAATAAATATTCTTAATTTTAAAATTTGTGAGAAAAATAAAATTTTTTAATGTAGATAAATTGTTTGGGAGAAAATAAGCATAAAGAAATGAATGAATAAAATAAAATTTGTAAATGTATATGAGTCAAGGGGTTATAATATTTTATTACATAATTTAAAAAATAAAGTTTTTTAATTTAAAAATAAAGTTGTAATTATAAAAAATGTATCCGAAAATAAGGCTTAATATGTTATTTTATGGTGGGATAAATATGTATAAATAAATATTGTTAACTTTGAATATTTGAAATGAACTAATAAAATTAGTTAGTAAAAATTATGAATAAAAAATAAAATTTGTAAATGTATAGTGTGATGTAGATAAGAACAAAATAAATTGTAATATTTATGTTAAACATTTTCAAATTTAAAAGAATTTCGAAACCCTAAAATTTAAAGAAATTAATATATTTTATTATATGATTAAAAAGTATTAAAAAGAGTTGTTTTTTAGTACATAATTTAAGTAATAATTTGGTGCTAATAATAAATTGAATAATAAGATTTCAAAAAGTTAATTATTTAGTAATATATTGATTATTAGGAATTATATATTGATTGTTTTATTTAATTAAAAAATTAAAAATAGATCTTTTCACAGGCGTGACAATCAAGTCACACCTGTGACTTTTATAATAATAAAATTTTATTTTATTTTAATTAGATAATCAATTAATCATTTTGTAATTAATCAATAATATATTATAATCAGTCAATTAATTATATATATTATATTTAATAAAAATGAAAAATATAAGCACTAATTCTATTAAATGAAAGAATGAATAAATTAAATATATTTTAATAAATCAAGACTTACTTAATTAATTATTTAATATCCGTCTTCGTCCATGTCGTCAATACTTACTATTATATACTTAATATACTTTTAAAATATAATTAATAGATTGATTAATTAATTTTAATATAATCAACACATATATATAATTTTATTAAGTATTAAATTCTAATAAATATAATTTAATTATATTTAACTAAAAATTACAACAAAAATATTTTTTGTATATTTAATTAAAAAATAAAATAATATACCTTTGTCACAGGCGTGACACTTAAGTCACCCCTGTGACTCCTATAATTAATTAACTTAATAGTGACTAATAATGAAAAATATTTTATTTTATTTTAATTCATTAGTCAATTAATTATATTATAATTAATCAACCTATTAATTATATTTAAATTAACCAATTAATTATATATATATTATTTTTAATTAATTAAAATTTAATTATATTAATTAAAATGACAATAAATATGATTTGTATATTATTTAATTAACTATTTGAGATGTGTTGACAATCTTTTTTAATTAATCAATTAATGTTTTTTAATTATTTAATTATTATTATTATTATTAATAGTGTAAATGTGATTACAATGTTTTTAATTAATCAATTAATTATTGGCATGCATGGATGCATGGCATAGTTAAGTGAATGTTGAGCCAAAAATGAAAATAAAAATGCAAGCTTGGAGCATTTAAGTGAATGTTAAGTATAAAAATACCTTTGTCACAAGCGTAATGCTTAAGTTACGCTTGTAACTCCTATAATTAATTAACTTAATAGTAACTAATAATGAATATTAATATTTAATTTTATTTTAATTAAGAATTCAATTAATTATATTATAGTTAGCCAATATGATAATTATATTTAAATTAACCAATTGATTATGTATAAATTATTTTTAATTGATTGTAATTTAATTATATTTAATTTAAAATGACAATAAAAATATGTTTTGTTTATTATTTAATTAAAAAATCAATTAATTAATTAACTATTACAAATGTTTTGACAATCTTTTTAATTAATCAATTATTATCAACGATAATGGTGTAACTGTGATTACAATATTTTTTAATTAATCGATTACTTTGTTCTTCATTTTGATCAAGTTAAGCAATAGGAAGGAATCAAAGAAAACATGATCAAGTTAAGCAATAGAAAGCAAGCAGAGAAAATATGAAGGGAAACAAAGAAAAAAATATGGTTAACGAATGAGAAAGAAAATTGAAATGATGAGTATTAAATGTTTCTTAAATTTTAATACTAACAACCGAACAAAATTCATCAAAGTTTTAAATGAATGTATTTATTAAATCTGCGGTAGAATCAATGTATCTGTTAAATTGCAGCGGTAGAATCAGTGCTCTATTAAATCGACTGTAAAATCTATTGGAAAGCTTTTCTGTTCAAATCGGCATTTAAGATTGATATGATACAGATTATTTGTTGGGATATTAATTTCTTCTTAATGATTTAAACAACTATGATTCATCCGACGTAAATTTATACTTGTGAGAAGATGAGTATAGGAAAATTATGGAACATCAGAGTGCAAAAACAAAAGGGTGTAACCATGAGAATTGTGGGAGAAGAATCCAATTGTTAATTAAATCGACGGTGGATGTTGCATCCCATTTGTTCATCACGAGTGTGACGTGTTAAGTCAGACTGTGACAAATTTAAAAAATTCCATTTATAATTTATAAGGTGGTCAATTAGTTACTATAACCAATAATAGATATGCTATGGCTAGTTATTTACAGAGATATATGAAAGCCAACCTAAGATTTAACGGGAAGTGGAGTCCATGGTTATGCTTTCTAAATTTCAAATATGAATAGTTAATTATTTTTTTTATGGAATCACTATTGTTGGCCCTCGAATTTTCTTGTTGAATTAAGCATGATTTAGATGAATTATGAGATTTTGATAGATTAATTTTTGGAGTTTAATAATTATGTCTATGTTAGTAGGATTTATTTCATTGGATTGTTGTATTAAAAGTGGTAAGAATACATGAGGGCAATTTTGGCATATAAGTTAAGCATTTAAGATCTTAAAGCATGAAAAGAAGGTAAAATGGACATTCCTCATTCATGAAGGGTATAAATTGAAATAAGAGTGGTCTTGCTCTTAAGAAGAATAGAACAACGCGAGTGAGGGAGACAAGAAGAGAAATACGAAAATAGGAGAAAAGAGAGGGTTTTGTTCTTAAGAGAAAACAAGGAAGGTCTAAGGGTATTTTGAGGTTGTTCAAGAATGGAGAAAGAAAGAGGAAGAGAAGAGCTTCCATTTGATCCAAATATCTTTCTATTTGGTAAAGACTCAAGGTAAGTTAAAATTTTAATCTTTTAGATTTGTGGAAGGGTTTTGGTTCATGAAGCTTAGGAAATGCATGGGTTTAAGTATTCTAATTTAGATTCCTATTGAATGAGATTTTTTCATTGTTAAAGGGAATCAAGAAAGACAAGAGAAGCAAAAGGAGACGTATCCTTAAGCAAAATTTTAAGCAAAGAATTCAAGGTGGGTTTCCTGTTTATAATTAAGTAAATAAGCCATTAATGTTTCTTTCAAATAGATGAAATTTAATGTTTTCAACTACTTTATAAATTAAAATTTATTGCTCTTTAAATGCTTTGAGAAAGTGTTACATGTTTATGGTAGAAATTTATAAGCTATAAATATTTTTAAAATCAAGAAAGTTAGATGTTCTTAACTGTGTTATAAATGTTGCATTTATTGCTTTTTTGAATAATTGAGAAATTGCTACATGTTTGGTATATAAATTGTGTTGATGAGTTATGGAATGAATGTGAAAATGGTTTTTGAAAAGATATTGTGGATATGAAATCATGTTTCAGAAATACGCCATTTATTGCAACATGTTTACAAAATGTGAAATGCATGATTATGTGGGTTTATGGTGGTATGTTTTATTATGTCAAGTTGACTTTGACTTTATTAAATGCTTCTCCCACCTGTCCGCTAGTGGCACGGAGCTCCTTCTTAAACTTCCTCATGTTTATGATTTGCAAGATTATTATGTGGGACTGCGATAGTACATTCTGTTAATAACTACACAAGACTATTATGTGGGAATGTGTCAGTACGTTCTATTTACGGACCTACCTAAATTATTTTTAATCTGATTATGTGTTTAGAATGTGTTGACAAATTTGATGAATGCATGACTTGTGTTGCTTATTAATTGTTTGATAATGTGAGAATTTGGGAACTATAAGTTTTATGGATTTTGATGCAAAGTGAGTATGGCATTGAGAATTCCAATGGTTTTGCTTGTTTTTGATTATAAATTTATTACCCACGAGCTTTTAAGCTCGCCCATATTTTCCTTCACATATTCAATTGATAAGTAAGAGATTGAGTAGTCAAGAGTCATGGTATCACTCTGAATTTGCATACCTTTGTATTTTAAGCTAGATTTTGTAGACACAAGGATTTAGCTGCATTTCAAGTATCTTTTATACTTTGAATTTTTGGTAAATGATGTATTGTAGCTCAAAATGCCCATTAAAGCTTTTTAAACTATTATCTTTTCATGATAATGAAATATGATGGTGTTTTTGCTTATGACTCTCAAGGTTTGTACATTGCAAATTTCAATTTTTTCATAGGGGTAAAAATATGTGTTCAGACTTTAAGGGAAAAATTGCATAAATTTAGGTAGAATTAGACAAAGTTGTATTCACAAAGTTGTATCTTATCATCTTAGCTTTCCAACGGTATATAGTTTGTAATTTTTAGACTTCTAATGAGAGAGTTATGGTCGTTACATGATAAGGGGTGTTGGTAGTCTGCAGCACTATCCTTGATAGGTTTTCTGTCTGATCTTCAGAGTTTGCCACGACAAAGCCAAAAGTATTCCATGGTGAACTTTTCCAGAAGGGTCTTCCTCTAAGTTTTGCTGTAGTGAAGCCAAAAGTTCGTCGCGGCTAACTTTTCCCAAGAGGTCTTTTCCTTACCTCCAATGTTTGCCGCGACGAAGCTAAAAGTTGGTCACGACATATTTTTTCTTAAAGGGTTTTAATTTGTAATTTAAACCCTTTTAAAGGCAAAATCTCTCTTAGGGGTCTATAACAAAAGTTGTATATCTAGAAGTCCTCTTCAAAATTGTTCTAGAATGACCTTAATCCGACATCTCTAGAGAAAGGTATGCCTATTGTACCAAAATAGGTACAATTAAAATTGTGGACTTATCAATGTTTTCTATAATAAAGGGTATTTCGGATGGACCTTTAGCATTTGCCACGGTGAACTCGTAGGGCACTTGGATATTTTCTTCAATGTTCGCCACGACGAACATTTACTTTCTCGTAACGAACCCGCCATGCTGCCTGCGAAATTTTTTTATCTTTTTGAATGTTTTCTACTTCCCCTCACTTGATCTTCGCCTGATCGTGCTCATATTTTATGACTCCAGATCACTGGACTCGAGAAATGGAGTCTAACATTTTATTGTATCAGAGCAACTATGTTAAGGGGTATCCTTGGTATGAAATGAGTAGTTTTACAATACGAAATGTTTAAGCAATGTTTTGAATGAATAATATGCATTGTTTTTTAATTGTTTCACTTAATTTGCAATTGTTTCATATGATTTGAATTGTTTCACATGATTCGAAGTTGTTTTTCATGAAGCATCAAATAAAAGTTTTTAACTAGTTTTGAATTAAAGGAGTGACTATGTCGCCTTGAAAGAGAACTTAAGGAGCCATGACTTAATTTTACTCTCCCTAAGGGAGCACGGATGAATCTTTTATCCCACAAGATGTGGGGACAGATTCTACTCTTGATTATGAGGCACCTAGTGTGCAACATGGAATGATAGCACCTCCTCCTCCTATGCCTCAAGTAAACCCTTTCGATCTGTGATTCTTTCAAGCAATGGCTCAGGCTTTCACTTATGCCATGGGCCAAGAGTCACAAGTGCTAGTGCAAGCTTCAGTGGAGAGGAGTGGGCAATATGATAAGCTCCACAAGTATAAGGCTACTGATTTCAATGGGACTAATAATCCTAAGGAAGCTAAAGCCTGGTTGAAGAGGACAGAGAGAGTCTTACTTTAGATGAAGTGCTCTGATGAGGAGAAGTTATATTATATGCTATAAGGGGATGCACTCCTTTGTTAGGAATCAGTACCCCACAGTTAGAATATACAGTCGGTATTGTCATGGAGAGACTTTATGAAAGTGTTTAAGAAGAAGTACCTCCCAAGAGTTTATATACAAGAGAAGGTCAAGTGAGTGAGAATGAGTTGAAGTTCACCCAGCTTTTATGGTATGCGACCAACTTTGTTGCAAATAAGGAGGATAAGTGCTGCAAGTTTAAAGAAGGTCTTCATCTAAGGATTAAGAAGAAAGGCTTGATCCATAATTTTTGTGATTATCAATAGTTTATAGATGCTACATTCCTGGCTTAAAAGATAGAGAACATAAAGAATGAAGTGAGTAGGAAGAGGAAGAACTGGGAACAGTCTTCTAAGAAAGGAATGAGTGCTTCAATGCCTAAGAGGATTATGAAGCGTTTCCACATACAGAGTAAAGAGGGAAGTAGCGGCCCTGCTAAGAGCAAGTAAGCAAGGGCAATTTTAGTGCAAGCCTCAACTGCAGGAGACAATAGAAAGACAAAGGGAAGCAGGTACACAATCCCCTAATGTGAGCATTGTGGGAAGTTTCACAGAGGAGAGTGCTTCAAGTTATTCAGAGTATGTTTCTAATGTGGGGAGAAGGGACATATGATCAAGTTCTATCCCCAGATACTGAGGTAAGAGGGGTCACAGTTGCAAGCCCCAAAGAGAGTAGAAGTAGTGGGAACTAGACCAATCACTGAGGTGGGCAGTTCTGAAATAGCAAGGAAAGTTATTCCTCAAGGAAGGCCAAGGGGTCAGGCACAGGTGAGGGTATTTGCTATTACGAGGGAGGAAGCTATAACCGCACTTAAAGTTGTCACGGGTATGACTTAGTTACTTAACTTAGAAGTGTATTTTTTGATTGATTCTGATTCCACACATTCTTTTGTTTCTACAAGCATGACATTAAACGGTGCCAATTTGATCCCATTGGATAGTCCCTTGATTGTTAGTACTCCTCTAGTGAGGAATATGATAATCAGTCAAGTATATAGAGATTGTGAGCTCCTTATTGATGGTGCTAGGCTGGTAGTAGATTTACTGCCTTTAGACTTAAAAGGGCTGGATGTCATACTTGGGATGGAAACTATAGAGAAATATCATGCAAAGTTAGACTATAGCCTTAAATAGGTAGAGTTTGATCTTGGCATGGGTGAGAAGGTGATTTTCATAGAAGACAGGAGAACATCATCACTAAGAATTGTTTCAGCTTTATTATCTGACAGGATATGAGGAAAGGGTGTAATGCCTTCTTAGCATACGTTGTGGACACTGATGTGAATGAAGGAAAGTTAGAAGATGTTCAAATTATGAGGGACTTTCCAGACGTGCTTTCGAAAGATTTACCTAGATTGCCACCGATGAGGGAAATTGAGTTTTCCATTAATTTGATCCTAGGTGTAGCACCTATTTCTATACCACTATATAGAATGGCACCAGTTGAGCTGAAGGAGCTTAAAGAATAGTTGGAAGAACTATTAGAGAAGGGGCACATAATGTTGAGTTCGTCACCATAGGGAGCACTAGCTCTGTTTGTAAAAAAAGAAGGATGGAAAATGGCAGATGTGTATTGACTACCAGAGACTCAACAAGGGGACTATTAAGAACGAGTATCCTCTGCCATGAGTAGATGATTGTTCGACCAGTTACAGGGGGCAAGGTTCTTTTCTAAAATTGACCTCAGGACAGGTTATCATCAGCTCAGGATCAAGGAGTCTAATGTAAACAAGACAACCTTCAGGATACGTTATGGGCAGTAGAGCTCCTAATCATGCCATTTTGATTGACCAATGTTCTAACTTCATTTATGGACCTCATGAATAAGGTCTTTAGGGAGTATTTGGATCAATTTGTTATAGTGTTTATTGATGATATTCTGGTTTACTCCAAGAGTGAAGAGGAACATAAGTAACATCTCAAGATTGTGTTGCAGACACTAAAGGAGAAGGAGCTTTTTTGCTACTGGCAACACCACCTCAACCACCATCATGGATTCTTATACTCTAACCTTTATTTTTTATTTTATATTTTTCCTATCATTTTTATGCCCACCTTATATGTTATTTGCTCTTCTGACATTGAGGACAATGTGTTATCCAAATGTGGGGAGGGTTATGTGCATTGTATGATTTTATTTTAAGTGTGAATTTTGCATACCATATGCTAGTTTTGTTAAAGATTCCATAATATGACTGATGTGAATGTGTCAATGGCTAAGACTTAATGGAGTCAATTTAGTTTTGAACATAGTCTTCTAGATTGTAAAAATTTATTAGCTTTTGAAATTGATGTCCTAGGTCTCTTTTGTTAAATATGCATATTAATTAGGATATGATGTTAGTTCATTCACCCTAGGAATTTGCCACATACATTTATAATTTCAGGTCAATTGAATAAGTAGAATTTTTAATATCTGAGAATGATTAACTAAAGAATTAAGGTAGGAAATAAAATGTGGAAAAATATGGTAATTCTTAAATAAATAACAATTCAACTAGCCTTCGAGTTATGAATAAAACTAGTAGCTAGTTAAGAATGTGATCTAGCTAAGTAACTAGGGGACATTCATCACAAATGTTTACCTTCGTATCAAAAGGCTAGAATGACATTCCAACCAAGCCTACAAATAAAAAACATGACCTAGTTACGTAACTAGGAGACATTTATCATAAATATTTGCCTTTGCATCAAAAAGCTAGGTCAATGTCAATGAAAATTAATAAAAATAGTGTTCTATTAAATAATACCTATCAATATTTATGAATAGCTTGAATTTTCATAAAAAGCTACTTAGGGATAGTTACAATTTTGATTGACCGAATAATTATCAATGTGATGTGTAAGTGATAGGGGTGAATGAATTTGACTTTAAGGTCTTAATTAGAATGTATATTTAGTCTAAAGTACCTAGCCATAAATTTCATAACTTAATAAGTTAGGACAATTGAAAGGTTTGGGTTTGAAGTTAAATTAGTTTCGTAAAGTTTGATGTCATTGTACCATTATTGCATATGCATGCTTATATGTGTTATTGTTTGTTGTGTATGTGTTTGCGGTGTTGGTGTTTTTGCTTAAGGACAAGCAAAAGTTTAAGTATGGGGATGTGATAGTTATAGGTTGCATTATGTTTAGTGGGTAATTTAGTATGGTTTAAGTTGTTAATTAGATTATTTATGCATATTTAAGTTTAGAATTGTGTTAGTGTGATTATGTGTTTGTGTTTTTGAGGGTTATATGGGTTAGAGCATGGTATTAGGCTTTAATTTGGTACATATAAGGTATTTTGATGAGTTTGTTCGTGTTTAAGATAAGGTAAAGAAGGCTAGAGAAAATTTGGAGAAAGTTCAGATGAGGAAGGAGTGTTATGATCGTGATAGAAGCAAGTAGGGAAGGTCACGATCATGGCCATGATTATGACAAAAACAAGTATGATAGGCCCCGATCGTGGCAAGCACGACGACAGACACAAAGACTGCTTTCAAACTCAACTTTTTGATGGTTATTTAGGACATTTTGGCCCAAGTAAAACCTAGTTTATTCTAAATGGGAAAGGACTATAAAAGAAAAAGAAAGAAACCCTAAAGACAAGCCTCCATTTTCTACATTTGGGAAAAACCAAGGAAGAGAGAGAAGAGTAGAGAAGAAGAAGAGAAAGAATGGGGTTGCTGCTTCTATTGCTTCTACAACTATTCTCAGTCCTTCTAAGTGAACTTCTTCATTTCATTTTTTTATTTATTTCATTTCATGTATGAGATTGATGTGATGAAGATGAGCTTAAGTTTAAAGATGTTCTAAACTCTTTTAGGGATTCATTTTTGAATCACTGTTAATGTGATTGCTTTAGTTGTTAATATATTGGTTATGGTGATTGTTTGTCATATTTGCATGCTTCGGTGACAAATCGAGAGAGTGAACTAATAGCAAAATGATTAGATTGGGTAATAAGAGTTAAACAATCTAATAGATCATTTAAACAATCAAATCGGTAATTTATAAGAAGAGAGATCTCATATGAGGATTCGATTGTCTATTAGAGTACTTAAGATCTAATTGAATGTGTGGGATTTTTGTTAAATAAAAGATTGCAAATTCCATAATTCAATTAGGGTTTACGATTTAGGATTTAATGATTATAACTCGAGCTATAGTAACCCCCCTTTGAAAGTCTAGGACTAATAATACTGAATTAACTCAAAAGTGAATAAGTTAGCATTAGATGATAGGATAAATTCCCTTCCTTCATAATTGGTTAATCTTCCTTATCTAAATTTTGAATTATTATTTGATTGTGCTTAATTTTGATTTTTTGTGATAATTTACCAATTCGCTTTCGATTAATCTATATTCAATTGCTTAATTTCTACTTATTTTTATTTTCATTTTAATTAAACTTTTAGGCCTTAGACAAATTTAGGATTCGAGTTCACTAATTCCTTGTAGGATCGACACCTCAACTACTACACATATGACCTGTGCCCTTATGGAATATTGAGGGTTTGATAGGATTAAAACTTGCTCATTAATAATCATCTAATCAACGACTACCAAAACATAAAATTTTGTCGTAAATGTCCCTCAATTACTTAACTAGGTCATGTTTTATTAATTAGCTTGGTTAGAATGTAATTCTACCTTTTTGATGCAAAGAAAAACATTTTTTGTGAATCTCCCTAGTTACTCAACTAACTATTAGCTCTATTCATAACCCAAGGGCTAGTGGAAGAGCTATTTACATAGGACACGCATTTTTTTTTATCACGTTTGACATAGCCTACCTCATTTCTTTTTAGCCAATCATACTTATGAAAGATTACTAACGATATTAACATATTCAATTGACTTATAATTATAAATGTATGTAACAAATTTCCTAAGGTGAACAAAATGTTGTTATATCCTAATTAACATGCATATTTAACCAAAGATACTTATAACACAAATTTCACCAACTAATATGCCTTTACAACTTCAAGGACTATGTTCAAAGCTAAACTACTTCCATCAAGTTATTTTCGTTGGCACATTCACACAACTCACACCATGTCAAACTAAACAAAAAACTAACAATACGACATGTAAAAATTAACACTTATGATGACAAAATGCAAACCTCCCCACACTTGGACAACACATTATCCTCAATATGAAGGAACAAAGACCAAATAAAGGAAACTAAAAACGATAAGAAAAACAAAAAGATTTATCAATCACTTGCCAGTTAGGTCCTTTCCACCACCTTCCTAATTATTAACATTTTTATTGATTTTTCCTAAGAATGCCTAAGTTAAAATGTTGATTAATGGAAGTTACTAGATCTCCAACAACAGAAGTTGCGATCATTGCTTGAGAAGCTTTATCCCTTGCCATACCAATCCTAATAAAGAGGAAAATGTTAGTTGACTAAGACATTCCTTTGAAAATTTCCTAATAAATCTTATAAAGACTTTTTTAGGTTTCATTCACACATAAGTAATTGGTATAGATTAGTTTGGTGTAAATTTATTTCTCCTAAAATCTTTTTCTTCCTATGGATAATAGTGATAAATAGTTTAAGCATTATGTATATAATGAATGGATTTTTTCTTCTCACAATTCTATCGATATGCTTTGCTTGGTGGCTCCAAAGACTATCAACAATATCTTCTCTTACTTCTTTTATGCTAATGGCCTCTAAAAGAGCATACAACATCCTTGAAATCTATTTTTGTAATGAAAATGAGTGGCAAATTAATTATTTAATAGGCTTCTATACCTCATTAGCTTGGTAAAGATGACCTACACCTCTTTAAGATTACATTTGGTTGTACATTATATATAATATCAGGGGGAAAGAAAATGTTAGAACATTCAAGAAACAACAATTTGCTTTATAAATTACTATTCGGAGGAACCTATGATAAGATAAATGGCATAATAAGATGTGAACACCTTGGTCTTTCTCCAAAAATTACTAAGAGATGGAATCTATAAAGCTTAGAGACTTTTGCTTAATATAAGATACTTATAGTGTTATCTATAGCTACGACACTCCGCATTCAACTATCAAATTAGATATCAAAATCTTAAGATCCTATTATATTCATAAGCATATGATATTATGTTGGAACCAAAACATGGATTCATTATATGATGCTCTTTACTTATGGCTTTGCCCGTTGTAATACAATATTCTTTTAATTTTCAAAAAAATATTTTTACTACTAATTATATTAGGAGAATATTTAAAATAATTTATTTAATTTAATTGCCAAAAATTATTAATCTTAGCCTTATACATAATTTTTTTGAAAAAGATTGTTAACTTTACTTTTCTTTGAAAGCTTATATTTTATATCAATAATAATCAACAATTTTTATTTAAATGATGAATATTATGTTAAACATCATATTAAATCATTAATTAAATATAGAAAATATTAATAAATTATGTTAAAGATATGAGATAACATATAAGTGTTACTTATTAAAAAATAGTAGTTACTTAAAAATATCATTTGATGATTAAATTGTACTGCATTACCTATATTTTAAATGTAAAAGTTGAATTTACAATATTAATTTTATAAAATATAAGTTAAGATAATTTTATAATAATTAACCATAAATTGTAATTGATATATTTGTACATAAATATATTATAAAATGATCTGAATTCGTATTGATTGCATTAAAAGGAAGAAAAGTATCTTATCATGAAAATTAGTGGGAATACCTCCCTTAGCAATTTCTTAAACAAGTTGTTGATGTTGATTAGTCAAGAGAAATAAGCCAAGGGGAACCCTTATCCTTTTACTTATTTAATCTTGACATGGAAGCCCTTTTAAGACTCGCTAAATATACCATCAGTCTAGAGAAGTGATTAACGTTTCATAAAAAATTAAGAAAATGAAATTAATTTGCTTGTCCTTTGCAAATGACTCGCTCCTATTCTTTGCAAATAATCCACACTCCATTAAATCCCTCATTAATGCTATTGGTATCTTCAAAGAAATTTCTAGTCCCTCATTGAACAAATACAAGAGTCATTTCTTCTTATCTTCCTCAGCAGCTCACTTATCTACATATATTGCTTCTATTAAGGGTATTAAGGAAAATCAAATTCTTTTCACATATTTTAGGCTTCCCATTACCCATAAAAGAACTACCTACATTGACTTCTTGCTTTGATAACCATAATCAAGTAAATAACTGACAAGTGGTGTAACCGATCCCTATCCTTTGTAGGGAGAATAGGATTAATTACTGTTGTATTGAATTACCGACATATTCTCCTTGCCTCACTCGATAAAACTATAGAAAAATTTATAAGGAACTTTATGTAGTTAAGGCCCTCTAATGATCCTTAATGGCTAAGGTAGAATGGAAAAGTGTTTGTCTTCCAAAAGATGAAGGGAGACGAGGAGTTACCTCTTTGAATCTTAGTAATACCACCCCTTTAATTAAAAGAATATAGAGATTGCTACATGATAAGGAATCTCTTTGGTTGAAGTGGGTTTTGTTGGGAAATCGGGTCCGGATCTGATCCGACCGCAGCGGAATATCACGAAACTTTTTCGTGACTTTTGATTTCTCGAAAACCAAGATCTATTTAATTCTATAAAATGATTAACACGAATCTAAATAAAGCGGAAATTTAATTCATACCTTATTCCGAAGCTCGATCTTTGTCTTGATGCATCCCTCGAACCGTTTCCGAAACTGATCCGTCTCAACCACCGTAGCCGCACAAGTGTCCGACCTCTAACGGTATCCACAGAACAGGTTGAGAGAACTCTGTAACTTTTACAAAGAGGGTTAAGCATGAAGTGCTAGCTACATAAAGCTTAAGCCTATTTATAATAAGCTTTGGACCTTTTAATAATTTAATTAAAATTAAATATTAATTTCAATTAAAATTTAATTAGAATTACAAATAATTCTAATTAAATACTAATTGTGCCCATATAAGATTCAATATCTCATATTGATCCTT
>JANVCQ010000007.1:21339744-21356323 GCA_025531925.1 Erythroxylum plowmanianum
TGTCACTCAAGATTTAAAAGAAATAAAGGAACAATTTAAACACTTAGAAAATCAAATGTTAGAATTAATACAACAACAAACAATAACCTTACATATAGTCACTGAATTATTAAATCAAAATAAACATCAAAATCAACAAATAAAAAACCTAGAAAATATATATATAAATTAACTATTATTCAAGTTCGTGAATATATTTGATTAGTTCCTTCTTAAGCTTTCTGGTTATTCTCTTGGTAGGAATTCGCAAGGAGAAGGGAGTCTTGCAAGGTGGAATTCGAAACATTCAGGTGGGTATGGAGTCTTCTAGGTTTTGAGTGACGGTGGCGTTTCTTTCTTGTTTGTATCTTATAAATTTGACGAGATTATGATTGTTGCTTCATGTAGATGGACGAAAAATCTTTCACAGAAAGAAGAAATGGCATTCTTGGTGATTGATTATATTGTTTATATGATCGAAATTTTTTTGATCCCGTTATTTCAATATACTTAAATAATACTTAATGAATTAATTTTTATATGATTAATAGTCATTATAATATAATCAATTAATTGTGTTAAATATATATATATATATATAGTAATGTTATTACATATTTAGTGGAGGTCACGACTAATTCGGCACACAATATAGGAAGAGAGTTGCATATAGAGGTCCCATGGGCTGATGTGATATGGAAACAGGTATTAAGTCCTAAATCTTCACTTTTTCTTGTGATTGGCTATTAAAAATAGATTGCGAACTAAAGACCGTTGGCTTGGTAGTTTTGATCCCTTGTGTGTGCTGTGTAAACATGTCAATGAGAGCAAAAATCATTTGTTTTTTGAATGTGAATATACCAAAATAGTGTGAAGCAGAATTCTGCATATGATAGAGATCCCAAATTTCCCCTACAAATCGGATGAGGTGTTGAATGATGTTATAAGGTCTTCTAGAGCTAGGATGCGAGATGGTCTTATCATCCAAACGTCGTTTCAGATGGTAATATATCACATATGGAGGGAGAGGAATAGACGCGTATATTAGAAGGTAGAACTACACATGTATGAACTTGATGCAAATACAGTTAACTTGATTAGAGAGTTAATTATAGCAAAAGGAAAGCAACACATCATAAGACAGGAACTCAGAGTGACCTGCGGTATTTAGAAGATAGTGTGGTATGAGAGGATTGTTATTAGTAGTATAGTAGTGGCTGTAGTAATTTTATAATCATCCTTGTAATAGGATTGTACATTTTAGATTCTAGTTTTTGGTAATATATTGCTTTTAATTTTCAAATAAAACTCCCCACTCTCCAATATTCCTCTCGATTACGGTCGTGCTTGTGCACAATCGTGCACTCCTTTATTTAAGCATCATTTGTAGCTTTTCTATCAAAACAAATTTTTGGGTCAATCTTAAATGGTCATTTTAAATGCATTTATTGCATTTATTAACTTAACAAGTGGAATTCATTATTGGTCAAACAATAAAGTATAATAGAAGATAGCCGTCAATTCATTTCATTAATTCCCTTAAATGAATAATAATGGAGGCTTTTGTGAGGTGGTTGTAGAATGCATTTATATTCAACTTTGGCTTTAACGTATTTATCTTTGTCCTCTCTTTGTTGTTGTCATGATTTTCTTAAACGTACTTCCATCTATTCTTCCCAACTTTATTATCTATTTCTCCATAACAATTATAATAAATAATAAATTATACATTGTTAATAAATTATTTAATAAACATATAATAAATTCAAAAGCTATAAATTTTTTAATACATTAAAGTACCAAAATTTTTATGTATTGAGTCCAAGATATATTTTATTTTTGGAGCTGCACAGGATTGTAATGCAGATGTAGTATCCCAGTCGTCACGAAGGCGACTCTATACAATTAGCAAACCATCTCCTTTGCCCTGAAAAACACAAAGATAAAACTCTTGGTATTTTTGTTTTACTGATATCATAAACAGCGGGTACAAGAACCATATCACAAAGCAAACTACTTGTTCATAAGCCAGTAGGTGTATCTCTAAATATATCATCGCATTACTTTTCATCTGATCTCTCACCTTGCATAAAATGTATCATTAGCTAAACACCTGAACATACAAAACTTTTCAAGAGTTAATCTACTTTCATTGCAAAATGAATATACCTTTAGAGTACCCTTACTAAGCCCTGCCCCTCGTAAAGCTCTTTCAGAAGTTTGCATTCTGTTTTGACGAGGTGATTTGCCCACTAAAACTAATGGCTCAGAACCAAAATATCCTCGTTATCATTCCTACCTTCAACTGCAGTAAAATTGACAGTTTGCACTAGTTTAGCTGGACATTTACGAAAAGATGGTGATGATTTGAAAGGTCCTGCTACAAACTCATTATCTGATAGGAATTAAACGCACACACTTAACCAAGTCTTGGCAACAAAGTTTTTTTTATCTTTTTTCATTTAGAACCAAGATTGTACCTACGGATCTTCTTTCTTCTTTAGAGCTTATTGAGGGATGGTAATACCTAACACCAATGAAAAAGGAAGGAACAACGATCACAATTTATGAAATGTCAGATTATTAACTACTATATCACAATGCAGAGCTTTCATTCTCTTCGCAATCCTCTCCTTCATAACTATTGATGAAACCAAGAAAGCGAAATGAATGAGAAGAGGGAAGGGATTGTTTGTTTGGTTTCCCAAAAAATTTCATCAGTGCCTGGATAAATGAATTAAGGACATGTTATTATTTTTAGTGTTCTGTTATTTGTATGGAATATTAATATAGGAAGATGAATGGAATAAATTCATGCCTAAGGATGGTAGAAATGTTGTTGAGACTGGCTCGATCCTTGGGCAGTGCATGTAGGTATCCACGTCCGAACCTATTGTATGGTGCCTCATGCCTGGATTGAAGCTTCTCCTACCAATGAACGAAAAGTTTATTAATTAGAATTTCAGATAAATAAAAAGTATAAAAACAAAGAAAATGATTCGGTTAATTCACTGAGACTTAAATGAGGATGACCCATCAACGACGTCGTTGGGGGATAGCCGAACGCCACTGACGGGACGGCCATTATAAGTTGTTGTTGCGGCTTCATCTTGGTGGGGCTTCCTCTGTTGATCTGACGTTGTCTCAGCTTGGGGTGAGGCAAAAAGAGGAGGACGCCTTTGAATGAATTGAACGGTTGGATTACAATTTTTTGTTGTCATCCCATTCACACTCTGATATGATGTTGTCTCAGGTTGGAGGCGAGAATTAAGGGCTCGTCGAAATGGTGGAAATCAACGTTATTATTGTCGTCGATATTGTCCTTGTGAATGCGGAGGATGGAGTAATAGAAAGATCCAACGTGGGATCCTCCCTCTAGTTCCATGGTTGAGTGAGACCATTCAATTTAATTGGAGAGTAATCAACTGTTGCCGAAGCTTAACCATGCGATGAATCAGAAAGAAGATATTGAACGGAGCAACATCGATAATGTAGAAGTTTGGTGGGATGTTTGTTGAAAGGATTAAATGTACAAGTTTCTAGATATGTATTTTAATTAAACGAGTGTAAATGGAGGTGACGGATAGCATTTGATATAAGAGTTATTAATTGGTGGAGCAAAAGAGAGCAGAACATTTGAAAGTAGAAATTTCTAGAGACGCATGCTAATTAAATAGACATGTTTGATAGCATTTGATGCATGATTTGTGAAGATAAATTCAATTTTAGAATTAAATTAATGTTAATGTTAATTTAATTGATTTTAATTTAATACTAATCAGGTAGAAATAATATCTAATATGTAGTATTATTCCTCATTTATGAACCTATACAATCAATTATCACATCTTTATAAATCAATTTATTAATTATATTTAAATTAATTGATAATATTTTTATTACACTATATATATTTTAATTAACTAAACAGTTATAATAGAATTAATTAAAGATATCTCAATAATATGTAATCAAAAAAGTGAAAAAATTTCCGTCCTAGTAATAAAAACCTATATTGATTAATTAATAAGATTTAAATAAATGAATCATTTAATTATAAATTGGTTATTATGACAAAATGGAAGGTTTGACTTAATAGTGAGAGGCGTAACTATCATTTATATAAACTTGATATTATTATATAATACTTAATAATAATTAGCAACTAATAATGCACGATTGTCACTAATATATTAATATATAGTAGCTAATAAATAATAATTTGTCACAACCATGAATACGTATATATATTATGATATTAATATATGAAACTTAATAAGAATCAACAATTAATTATTAATACCTAAATTAACATTAGTATCTAAAAATTAATAATAAAGAACAATTAATAATGCAAGGATATGAATAACATATAAAATTAATATTAACATATGATACTTAATAATAACATTAAATTCAATTTTCATTAATTAGTCAATTAATTATACTTTAATTAATTAATATATTAATTATATTATACATTATATTTAATTTAAAATGACAAAAACTATAAGCACTTATATTTTAAATTAATTAATTAATTATAATTCAAATATATTTAATTAAAGATGATAATATTTAATTTCATTTTAATTAACAACCTATTAATTATATTTAAATTATCCCATGGTTGTGAGCAAACAACTCATAACTATGGATATCACGCCTGTGACTATTATATCCAAAAATTAATAACAACGAACAATTAATAATGCACGGATATTAATATTAACATATGGTACTTAATAATAACATTAAATTTTATTTTCATTAATTAGTCAATTAATTATATTTTAATTAATCAATATATTAATTATATTAAAATTAACCAATTAATTATACATATATTATTTAATAAAATGACAAAAATTATATGCACTTATGATATTTAAATTAATTAATTAATTATAACTTAATTACACTTAATTAAAGGTGATAACATTTAATTTTATTTTAATTAACAAACTATTAATTATATTTAAATTAACCCGTAGTTGTTAGCTAACAACTCACAACTATGGAAATCACACCTTTGACTTATAGTCACAGGTGTGACTACCATTTATATAAACATAATATTATTATATAATACTTTAATAATAATTAGCAATTAATTATGCATGGTTGTCAATAATATATATACTTAATATTAATATATAGTAGCTAATAATATAATAAGTAGTCACAAACATGAATAAGTATATATATTAAGATATTAATATATAAAATTTAATAATAATAAACACTTTGTGACTAAGATTTAAATTTAATATTAGTATATAAAAATTAATAACAATGAACATTTAATAATGCACTATTATAAATAACATATAAAATTAATATCAATATTCGGTACTTAATAAATTAGTTATTAAAAATAAAAATTTCTAAGGGCATAATTAAAAATCAATTAAAAATATAAATTAATTAATATAACACAATAATAAACTAAATTAACAATTGAATCAGAATTAAATTATATAATCAAAGAATTACTTATTAGCTAATTAATTATTACATAATGAGTAATTAACCAATTGATTAAAATATGATTTATTTAAAAATTAATTACTTTTCATTAACATTTGTTCAGTTATAATTAATAATAATTAATTTATTGATTAATTAAATAAAATATAAATATTTAGCTAAGTAGTACGTATTAATATAATTTGTAAATAAGAATGCTACGTATTACATAATAAGGCAAAAGTCCATTTTATAACATCTAAGGACCAAAAGAGGAAGTCCCCAACATAAAGCCAACCATCTTCAGAAGTCCACGATCGTGCTACATCACACGAATGCCTATGATTTTTTATTGTCACTTTGGGCATAAATCTTTGAAGTCACGATCGTGCACATGACATGAACTGCTAGAATCCCACCATCGTGCTTATGCACGATAGTGACTTTAAAGGTTTATAGAAAAGTAGACAGTTTCGAACATCCTTTAGTATTTTGGTCATAACTTCTTCTCCCAACCTCCAAATGACATAAGATTTCAACCAACAGACTCGTAACGCATTGTTCTACCTCTCCACAAAAAATTATAGTCATCTGAATTCATCTTTCTTTTTTTATTCTTTCGTTATCACAGCTATTACACGTTAAGTCACACCTGTGACATCTCCTTTATTTCTTTTTTTGTTCTTCTAACTAACTACATATATGTATATATATAAACTACATAATAATCATTAATGCAGTAACATATACACCAAATATTAATATTGACAACTTAATCAAGTAACTATATTTTAATAAATCAAATAATTAAATATATTCCAATAATTGTTAATAATAATTGAATGAATTTATTATATTCTAATAACTATTAATTATATAACAATTAATTAATTAACTATTACTAAGCATATTGAAATAACAGGATAAAAATATTCAGTGATATAAACTATATAATAATTAATAATAATTAACAGTAATTATTAATACAGTAACATATATGCCAAATATTAATATTGACTACTTAATCAAGTAACTATATTTTAATAAATCAAATAATTAAATATATTCCAACAATTATTAATAATAATTGAATTAATTTATTATATTCTAATAAATATTAATTATATCAAAATTAATTAATTAACTATTATTTAAGTATATTGAAATAATAGGATGAATAAATTTAGTGATATAAACTATATAATAATTAATAATAATTAACAATAATTATTAATATAGTAACATATACACCAAATATTAATATTGACTACTTAATCAAGTAACTACATTTTAATAAATCAAATAATTAATTATATACCACTAATTATTAATAATAATTGAATTCATTTATTATATTCTAATAACTATGAATTATATCAAAATTAATTATTTAACCAATGATTTAATTGTATTTAAATAGTTAGAACTGTTTACTATATACAATATGTATATATTGTTAGGCTATTGTGGGCCTAAAAATTTAATTCCCAAACTCAAAAATGATAATTGGTAGTATAATACAAAGTATGGGGTCGATCCCACAAGGAACTAGAAAAATGATTCAAACAATGATTTTCTATTTAGCACCCAAAAAGACAAGACAAGCAAACTTCCAAATTATAGGTGCTTAGCAAATTTAAAAAATTCAAGCATCCAACCAACTTAAGATCAAGTGCTACTAACATAAGTGTGTTCCTATGTGGGTGTGGATGGTGATCGGATCGAAAATCACAATTGTAACTACTTTCTACCTCAAAGCTAAATGCATGCAAATTAGAGTGCAAAATTTTAGTATAGGAACACCAGTACATAAAAATTTAGTTAGGCAAAAATTAAAAGTTTTATCCTACATGTAATGTATGATATAAGGACAGAATAATCTACACATGGCAAATTAATTTACCGAAAAGTATTGAATTGATTATTCTTTTTTTAATTGTTTCAATTACTGCTATATAAGAAATGCCTTGGTAATTAAGAAATTTACCAAGTCGACATACCATGGTCTAACAGACATATGGAGAATGAATATAAGTGCTCGTCTGGGGAGGAATCTTGCACTAAAACTTTAGCCATCTCACCTTTGGCACTCAACCTACTCAAATGATCAGTAACTTGGTTCTCAGCTTCCTTTTTATCTTTGGTCTCCAAGTCAAACTCCTGAAGGAGTAAGATCAACCTATTCAACCTGGGTTTGGACTCTTTCTTACTCATAAGGTACCTAAGAGCTGCATGATATGTGAACACAATAACTTTTGTACCAAGAAGATAAAATCTAAATTTCTCAAGTGAAAACACGATAACAAATAGTTCCTTCTCTATGGTGTGATAATTAAACTATGCCTCATCGAATTTACGGGATGCATAGGCAATCACATGTAATTTCTTACCAATTCGTTGCCCAAGAACTAAACCTATAGCAAAATCACTAGCATCACACATTATCTCAAATGGTAGATCCCAGTTAGGTACTTGAACGATAGGGGTAGAAGTCAAATGCCTCTTCAACTCATCAAAAGCCTGTCTACATCCATTATCAAAAACAAATTCTGTATCCTTAGTAAGTAACCTACATAAAGGAGTTGAAATCTTCGAAAAGTCCTTGGTAAACCTCATATAGAAGCCTACATCTCCAAGAAAAAATCTAATCTCCCTCATGCATGAGGGGTAAGTCAAGGATGATATAACATCTACCTTGGGGCTCTATCAACCTCAAGACCTCTAGAAGACACAACATGCCATAATACTATACCCTGTTCTACCATGAAATGACATTTCTCATAGTTAAGAACAAGATTAGCATCAAAGCACCTTCTTAAAATAAAAAACAAAATTTCCAAGCATATGTCAAAAGAATTTCCATGCATAGTGAAATCATCCATAAAAACCTCAATTATTCTCTCCACATAGTCAGAAAAATGTGCATTATACATCTCTAAAATGTAGCAGATGCATTACACAATCCAACAGGCATTCTTTTATATGCAAATGTTCTAAATGGAAAAGTAATGATGTTTTGTTGATCCTCAAGAGCAATGACAATTTGATTATATCCACTATATCCATCTAGAAAGTAGTAAAAAGATCTACATGTCAGTCTCTCTAACATTTGGTCTATGAAAGGAAAAGGGAAATGATCCTTTTTGATTGCCAAATTTAGCTGACGATAATCCACACACATTCTCCACCCACTCTAAACTTGTGTAGGGATAAGCTCTTCATCCTTGTTCTTAATAACAGTGATCCCAGTTTTCTTAGGAAGTATATGAATCGGGCTTACCCATCTGCTATCTGAAATAGGATATAACACATCTGCATCCAAGAGCTTTAATATCTCTACTTTTACCACCTCCATTATATGTGGATTTAATTACCTCTGCATCTCTCTAGATGGCTTAGAATTCTCCTCCAAATGAATCTTGTGCATACAAATCGATGGACTGATTCCTTTGATATCTACTAAAGTCCATCTAATTGCAGTCCTATGATCCTTTAAGATCCTCACTAGCCTCTCCTCCTATATACTAGTTAAGCTCTTTGCTATAATTATAGGAAGTGTGCTATTGTCTCCAAGAAAGACATACTTCAAGTGATCAGGCAAAGGTTTTTACTCTAGTTCTAGTGCCTGCAAAATAGAAGGTAAAAGCCTCTTGTGCGAAATAGGTAAATTGATGAATTCATAGCCATACTTGAGTGGTTCGGCTTACAAAGAATGCAAAGCCCAAACTGAATCCTACGCAATCTTGGGGATACAGACATCCCTTTCTATATCCACTAACACCTGCTTAACTAACCCATAGCTTAAAACCAAACTCAAGCCATCATCCATACTAAAATCTAAGACCTGTTGGGCATACTCATCAATAACATCAAAATGAGAGATAGAGTATACATTGTCATATGGATATTTTATGGACTCATTAATGTTAAACAAATTAACCTTATCACCCACTTCCATAGACAATGTTCCAACATCAACATCAATCTTAGTCTTGACAGTTTTCAAAAATGGTCTTCCAAACAAAATAGGAGTGCTAGTGTGTGAACTATCATACTCCATATCAATCACATAAAAATTGCATGGAAAGAACAAATCATCTACCTTAACTAAGACATCTTCTAGCACACCTAAAGGGTATACAAAAGTTCTATTAGTAAGCTAGATTATCGCACTAGTTTTAGACAAAGACTCTAATCCAGGAGAATCATATAAATTTTCAGGCATCACACTAATAGATGCCCCTAAATCACATAGAGCCTTTTCAAACCTAGTTCTACCAATAACACATGGAATAGTAAATGCACCTGGATCTTTTTATTTTAATGGCAATTTCTTCTGAAGAACTACATATATTGCTTCCCCTATGTTCACTATCTCCATACCTTTAAGTTTATGAGCTCTTTTTGTGATACCCAGCTCCTTCAAGAACTTTGCATACTTGGGCACCTGTTTGATTGCCTCAATCAAAGGGATGTTAATCTCAACCCTTTTAGACAACTCCAAGATATCCTTATCCTTGTTTTCCTTCTTAGACTATGAAGAAAAAGAAGAAAAAGGGAAAGGAGGAGTTAGTTTAAAAGGGCAATCTACGGGAGAAGAAAAACGTACCTTAAAAGCAACTATAGAGGGTCCAGCCTTAGAGGAATCAAGATTAGGATTCAAAGTACTCTTAGAAATTGATTCAACCACCAATTCCTCTTCCTCCTCCAAAGCTATTTCCTTTAATTTTTTCTCTCCAAGATGTTTTCCACTCCTCAATGTAATTGCATTAACACCTTCCTTTGGATTGACTGCTTGAGAAGGCAACTTATCACTTCCCTGTGCCTTTAACTTGCTCATTCTAGAAGTTAACTGTCCCATTTATTTCTCTATATTTTAAGTACTTGACCTGGTTTCTTGTTGAAATTGCATGAAACTCTATTACATGGTCAATTTATTAGATGCTAATAACTTCATCATAACCTTCATCTCATCCATATTTGACCCTAAAGAAATGGGATTGGGTTGTGGTGGGGTTGCTCTAGACAGGAAGGAAGACTGTTACTGAAAACTAGGTGGATTCACAAGTCCAAATCCACCATTACCTTGTTGCTTTTGTTAATGGTTCCCATATCTAAGGTTTGGATGATCCCTTCAACCAGGATTGTAAGTGTTGGAGAAGGGATCATACTTCTTCTATTGAGAATTAGGAAACACAACCCTACAACATTTGCTTACGCAGAAGACTCATCTTACATGGTAGGGCACAGGTCTAATGGATGTCCAGGATTAGTACAAATTCTAGATGACCTAACCTGTTGCATGTTACCACAAGCCAAAGAACAAACTAGAGATGTTAGATCATTAACCTTATTCTTAAGGCTAGAAATATTTACCTCATTCACCCTTTTAGGGTGAAGAACCGCACGTGTGCCAAACTATTGAGAATTGGTTGTCATGTTCTCTATTAACTGTCTTACAGCCTCTGGAGTTTTGTACACCAAAGCACCTCCACTAGCAGCATCTATAATGTTCCTATCCTGTGGAATCGAGCCCTCATAAAAGTATTAAATTAAGAGTTGATCAAAAATTTGATGGTGAGGACATTGAGCAGACAAAATCTTGAATCACTCCCAGTACTCATATAAAGTCTCTCTATGGCTTTGCCTGATGCCACAAATCTCTTTTATGATATTTTCTGCTCTTGAAGCTAGGAAACACTTCTCTAGGAATGCCCTTTTCATCTTAATCCAAGACTCCCTGTGGATTCGTGCCAGCACATACCATATGAAACTCCTTGAGGTGCTTATGGGAGTCCTCACCTACAAGGCCATTGAAACTAGGGAGTAAGTGAATTAATCTAGATTTCAACTCAAAATTAATAGCATCAGTAGGAAGATTAATGCATAAAGGTTGATTTTCTATATCAGGAGCTGTTAGCTCCTTGAGTGTGTGAGGTTGGGTGGCTGCAGCCATGTCCAGTAAGTCAGGATTAAGGACTTGGGATGCTATCTAGATTCCCCTATATTCACCGTCCAAAGATGAGAATAAAAGCCTCCTTCGTGCTTTAAGTTGTTCTCTAAGATCTTGAAACCTTAAACTTGTTTTTGGGTCAGATGTTTTTTCAAGTGCTTTGTCAATGAGTTGATAAAATTGTTTGATCTCTTCACTAGTCATTGGTCTTCCTTCGTTAAACATACAACCTACACATTACAAAGAAACTAAACAAAGTACACAAACCTGCTTGAATCAAGTTAAATTTGTTAGTTCCTCGGTAATGGTGCCAAAAATTTGTCAGGCTGTCATAGGCCTACAAATTTAATGCCCAAACTCAAAAATGATAATTGGTAGTATAACACAGAGTATAGGGTCAATCACACGAGGAACTAGAAAAATGATTCAAACAATGATTTTCTGTTCAGCACCTAAAAAGACAAGATAAGGAAACTTCCAAATTATATATGCTTGGAAAATCTAAAGAATTCAAACATCCAACTAACTCAAGATCAAGTGCTGCTAACCTAAGTGTGTTCCTATATGAGTGCGGATGGTGATCAGATCGAAAATCACAATTATAACTACTTCCTACCTCAAAACTAAATGCATGAAAATTAAAGTGCAAAGGAAGACCAATAAACAAAAATTTAGTTAGGCAAAAATTAAAAATCTATCCTACATGCAATGTATGATATAAGGACACATTAATCTAGACATGGCAAATTAATTTACCGAAAAGTAATGAATTTATTTTTCTTTTTTTTATTGTTTCAGTTACTACTATATAAGACACTATGTTGCCAACATGCAACCTAACTAATCTATAATTCTAACATGAAAACCATGAAATTGACAGCTAATTAGTGAAGATTATTTTATGACTGTGCTAATCTATGATCAAGCCAAATTAATGAAAAGGTATGATTGTTTTCTAATGTGACTAATTAATAAAAAGAAAACTGAGAGAGTTTTTGTAAAGAAAATAAATAAAATCAAAGGATTATATAAGGATTTGACAGCTGTGAAGAAAATAAGATAAATAATCAATTATAAAAGCGATTGCAAGATAAGATTTCACGTAAGACCACTGTGTGTTCTAATCATTGAAAGATAAAGGATAACATCATGTTCATCTTAAGCAAAATATTCATTCTTGTTGTTCTTAATTAATTATTCATAGAAAAGTCCATTCCAAACCCTAAATATACAGAAGTCCATCATAAAAGTATGTATGAACTAAATACATAATTGATTGAAATCAAACAAGTGTTTTTCCCTATCCACTAATCCAAAAAGTCGTAATTAATTTATTAAGTTTGATGATTTCATATTCCAATCAATAAAAATAAGTTTTTATTGACTAAAACCTTAGCCACTATATGTTAATTAATTTCCATAAGTCAATTTTAATTAACTAGTATTTTGCTTCAATTGTTTAACATGAATACTGTAGCTATCACATTAAAAAAAGTAAAACGATGATTTTTTCATGTAGAAATCACCAAAATTGTATTTTGCCTAAGCCTATACATGATGAATAGAACTCAAATTCTCATAGAACTCAAAGTAAAAAATGTTACTAACTTCCTTTGTAAACCAAAATCCTTAGCCTTGCATAATTAAAACATGAATAATGATTTGCATACATAGAACCAAAGAGAAGAAAAAAAAAAGCTGTTGTGTATGCACAAGAGAGAAGTGTGTCACCGATTCTGTTAATATAAAACTAAGAGAAGCTTAAATACTAGGGTCAAGGGGCTGGAAAGGGTCGGACTTGGCTTGACATGTATCTTCCTCGGATTGGACTGTAGACAATTTTTCTAGGCTGAATTGCAAAATTTGTTTCTCTAAATTCAGGAAAGATTAATGGATGAAATTTTGATATGTTCAAGATGTATAGAATTTATTAAAAAATTTCAGCTTGATCTAACGGTCGGATCCTGAGAAACGGGCTTGAAAATAGGTAAGGGTCTGGTCTGTTATGAGTCTGACAATGTATTCATGTGAGCCCGAATTCAAAACTTTGTTTCTCCCAAATTCTAGCCCATAAAATATTGAAACTTGGTCTAGAGATGCCTCAATGTGTCTAGAGTAAGGCCATAAAATTTCAGAATTTTTTGCCTTGTGGATCTTGAGATAAAAATTCCCAAAGAAGCAAAGGTCAAATATGCCAAAAACATAAAAATGTGTTAATTCCAACCCTTTTATTTCCTTTTTATATTTTATGCATCTATAACTCTCTTAAACACAGAACAAGATAATAATAAACATAAAAATGTGTTAATTCCACTCCTTCGCTACAGCTTTAACTCCTCGTTGTGCTATCCTCTCCTTCTTCTTGTATCCAACCCTAGCTTTAGCCTTGCTTTTGAATCCTTTCCTTTGTCAATCTATCCTCTCCTTGTTCTTGTATCCTCAACAAATTTGATCTAGCACTTGTTCTTCTTTAACAACTTGGTTAACAAGATCCTTTGGTGGGAAAGGAGAAGAAATGTTTGGAGGAGATTTTTCTTAGAAGAAAGAAGGAAACAATAGGACTCTTCTCATTCAAGGTTTCGGTCGTGCATAGGTGAAAGGAGAGAGTTGGTCAAAACAATGCAAGAACCCTTTCTTACACACCTCAATTTCGATTATGCATAAAAAGAAAGAAAGGGAGAGCATCCAATGCATCATACCTTTCTTTAATCAAACATAAAGAAGCCATTAAATGAGACGCTTCTCATTTGTTTTCATGACATGCTATCATTAAAAGATAACCATTAAACCGTTTAATGGTAAGGCCATAATTCCATTTAATGATGATAAAGCATGACAAATACCATCTTTATTTAGCAATTCAATCTAAATGTGCAGCTGCACATTCAACCATTAAAAATCGAAAATACACTTCATTTCTTTAAGAATTTTGTTTTAATATAATTAATCTAATTAATTAAATTAAAGCAAAGTCTAGCCCATTTTTAAATGTTCATTTGGGCTTCTAATTAACCATTAATTAGTGCAAGCCCAACATTCAATCATAGGCTTTAAAACCTCCATTTTTATTTCTTACTAGCTTGATAACCTTCCTTGAAGCCAAGTGGGGAATTTTATTGGACTTAGATAATTCAAGCTCCAACAAGTCAAGAATTAATTTAATCTCATTAGAATTAATTCTAGCTTATTAACTAAATTTCATTCCACTAAAGACAATTAGTTGGACTCTTGAATTATTAAGTATTATGAGAACACATATTTCAAATAAGATCTCCATTTGCAAATCCTATTATGAACTTTATTATAGCCATCTGCACAATAAAGGGTAAAATTACCATTTTGCCCTTATAGTGATTTTTCCTTCTAGATCTCCCATTTTATTCTATATGGTGATTAACACATAAGATCTCATCTTGGTGTGAAGACTTGATGAGTAGCTAGTCCATCAAACTCCTAGTGCTTATTTAATCACCTATCTCCATAAAACATCTAGAAGTGATGATATCACTATAAACTCTGACCATGCGTCGTTACACTAGCCAAATAAAATAACTAGACTACTACTATAGCAGTGGTGAGTCTAGGTCGATCCCACAAAGAGTGTGTGCAAAGTTTATGAAATGAAATTAACTTATGTTAGATTTAATGATGGGGATTTTGATTTTGAAAGAAGAAAATACAATGAAACTAACTAATAAAAACAAATTAAAGAAACATACAAAAAAAATGATAAAAGTGGGGAATTCGATAGGGAACCGATTCTTTGGTTCAATCTCGGCTTACACCCTAATTATGCATATTTTATTAATTTTTGTTTCTTAACCTCTCCTAGCAATTATTAATCGTGAGTTAATAATTAATCCGAGTTTTTCCTTAAGTTTTGTTTAATCAAGATAAGATCGTTAGTTAAACCTAACCATCAAACAACCTAAGATACGATCTCTAAATTTAATTAGGCATTAGCATTATGAATTAGAAAACTGATTAATTAAGGCAACAATCACATACGATGTATCATTCAACCTAGGTCATATTATCCCCAGTGATTACGAATTATTAGTCACTACACATGAATTTTAACATAACAATTATGGATCATATCAAAATTCTAGCAATGGTTTTGCAATTAATGATTCAATAAACATATTAAAGTCATCAACTCGCAATACCCAATAGGTTCATACACAAATAATCAAATAATAATGAAAATATGATTATCCATAAACAAAACCTAAATCAATTAACATAGTTTAACACAATCAATTCCTAATGAGAGAAAGAAATAATAAAATGATAAAAAATACTTAACCTGAGTCATCGGTGTCGATGTCACCTCTAAACTAGCATCGGGATGCCTAGCCCTTAATGAGTCTTTCCTGAAAAATACTTCAACTCCATTTTAATCCCTAGACAAAACTCCCTTTACTGCCTCCCTTCACTATCTACTGTAGTTGATTTGACCATTTAATGTTGCAGTTCTTCACTGTTCATTGCACGCACAATGTCCACAATTGCCCAAGCCAGCTCTAACTCTCTTTAAACGCACTCCTCGTCTGTGTTTATTATAGCCAACTGCGTTAAACACAGACCCTCACACAACTCTGACCGTGTTGCACACTTTGCGTCTCTATAGTTTATTTCTCTCTGCTATGCTTATGATGGGACGAATAAGGGTTACACATCAACTCTTTAAAACCTTGTTTTCTCATTGCTTAAATTGTGCATTTTTTTACAAAATGCATACACGTTGTTTAAACGCAGTGTACGTTGCGTAAACGCTACTAATGGAGAACTATGGGCATGTGAAAGATAAGAAGAGAAGCATCTATAGTGTGATTCGCCTCAAGGAAGCCTAGGACGTGACTTGCATGGACATAAACTTGCAAAAGGAGGCTTAGGAGCTGAAATTGGATCAGATTTGAAGTTTGAATGTTCAAGGCAAGGGGATGAACAAAATTCCCATATCAAAGGCCCAACATTCAAGTCTAATGTTCCTAAAGATCCATTACAAGATGTTGGAGGTCCAATGACAAGAGCTAGGGCCAAAGCAATGAAGCAAGCATTGAATTGTTTAATCCAAGACCTTCAAGAGATAGAGCCCATATTGTTGAATCATATTTCATCTCATAAAGGTCCAAGAGGCATTGTCTTACTCCTTGAAGCCCAACATAAAGTGTC
>JANVCQ010000007.1:21362259-21385549 GCA_025531925.1 Erythroxylum plowmanianum
TACCATTAGTCACTACTCTTCTAAAGATAATGCATATCGATCAATCACAAGAGCAAAAGTACATGCTAAAGTTGCTATGAAATTCTCTAGTCAATCACACTCTAATCATGATTATATAATCCCAGAAGCAATAGAAAACGAGAAAATGTTTGTTTCATTTGTTTTATTCTTTCTCTCATTTTGATTGAAAACTTAAGAAAAGTAAAACAAACAAATTCAAAAACACACATGCATAAAAAAAGTAATGTGGAGATGTCAAGGAAAAGAAATTTACTCCCCTTGGGTTGCCTCCCAAGAAGCATCTTTGTTTAGGGTCGCTAGCTCGACTCCTTCTCCTCACGTGAAAAAATTGTGATCTTCGGTTATCATAATTAGCACCATTTCCATGCGAGGTAGTTTTGGATAGGGCCTTAGTTGATCGTCATCCTCATTCAGCATCTTCTCTATCCTCAGATTCTCATTCCTGACTGAGTCCATATACTCTAAAAATATTTCGAATGTCTCTTCACCTTTTTCTTCATCATTTAATTCCTCTAATCTGTATGTAAAGATAAAGAGTTAGTTTCAAGCATAATCATGGACTCAGTACTTACCTCCAAGCTAAAAGATATGTCCTTTGTGGCTTCGAACTCCTTCTTAACTTCTTCAACGCAAATAATTGGTTGAGGGTTGACCTCAAAATTCTCAAGCTCCTTATCACTTTGCAATGTTTCCACACAAACGTCCATTGGGTGCACCTCAGGTTGATACGACTACTCCTCTTCACTTTGCAATTCTAGGCAATCAAGACATATTGCCATCTGTGTTGGACCCCGCTTCCGAAGCCCAACATTGAAATCATGAGAATGTGAGCCTAATACCCTGTAGTTTCCAGAGCCCAACAATTTGGAGTCATAAAGCGTGAGCGGGCTTCCCTGTGGGGTTATTTCAATGTCTCCTCATTAGCTATCATTCCATAAAGGTGATGTGCCCACACCAGTTAAACACCAAATCACAATTTGACTTCTTCAAAAAAAAATTGTAGCTCGCTGCCTCTTGTTTATTTTGAAACAAGAACCACCTCATTTGGAGCTTTATAGCTCAAGATATGCCTAAAAATCCAAGTATGTTCATAACCTGGTTATGCTTTTCCAACCAATCCCTCATATTCGTTACATCACTATTCTTCAAATCTACATCAAAAGTTACCAATTTTTAAGAAGAGGTAGCAAAATGTATTAGGAATCTATCCCTTCAAGAATCACTTCATATGGAGGTCAAGTGATGAAGTTATGGCCAAAAGAATCAAGTATATTTATGTCCTCAATCATATTGTACCTCTCCTGGGAGAATTGACATAACTTTCTCTACAAACCTCAAATTAGGGTTTTTATTATATGTTTCAAAGAGAACTTCTATATCTACAACTTCTATGAAGACTCCAAAGTGAAAGAGAACTTCTATATCTCAAATTAGGGTTTCAATTGTCTACAGGGTTAAAAATGTGACCAAACGATAGGATCAGATGTACTGTGCACCAGATGATATGATGTCACCAGACGATACGTCATCACCAGACGAAGCGTCCTCACTAGACGAAGCATCCTCACCAGACGATACGTCCTCACCAAACAAAGCATCCTCAGCAGACGATATGTCATCACCAGATAATACGTCATCACTAAACGATCTGTCATTACCAGATGATTCTTCTTCATCAGATGATATGTCCTCACCAGACGATGCATCCTTACTAGACGACACATCATCATCAGACAATATGTCCTATACTCCTGAGCATCTCCATTTATAAGGACCATAACTTTTGACTCCGATATCCAAAAGTTTCATACTTTATAGCATTGGAAAGCTAGAAAGACAAGCTATAACTTCCATGAAGACAACTTGTCAAATTCATCCTAGATCAATCCAGATTTTGCCCTAAAGTCAGAACACGAATTTTTTCCCTTAAGGAAGGCTTGAAATTTTGCACTATGCAAACTTGGAATGTTCTCAACATAACCGTTCGACTACCAAAATGATTTCATTAAACTCTCAAATCTCAACTCATTTGTTTCATCACCTTCTACTACATCTGATCAGTTATAATTCCTATCTTCCTTTTCCATAATATCTCGCTTATGCCTATATATATATACAGACAATACGTCCTATACTCCTGAGCATGCTTTAGTGGGCATTTCAAGCCACTTTACATCATAGTCCAAAAATACCAACTTTATAAGAACAATAATTTCTCAAAATATGACTAAAGCCTTGTTTTATATGATCTAATTTCAAAAGAACAAAATATGCAAATTGGAGTGATGCCTTGACTCTCTACTCGATCACTCGATATCTTGTTCATCGCCTGTAGATGGGGAGGAATGAGGGTGAGCTTAAAGCTTGTGGGAAATAGTTTTATAATCAGTAACAAGTAAAAACCCCTAGAAAACCCTCATCATCATAACTAATTTTCATGAAAATCCATACAACATAAATTTCTCAACTTGCATAAGTCAAACAATCATCAAACTTTTCAACACATGTAAACACATAAGCACATCGTAATGGTTTGGGTAGATCCAAAATAGAATGTACTACACAATTTCTATAAGGGTCTTGTGTAGCTGTGAACTTAGGGGAGTCCATGAAAGAGCTCCATGCCACTAGCATGCAGGTGGGAGAAGCCTTTGGTCAAAGTGCACTTGACATACTTAGGGGACCACCACAAACCCACATAATCTCTCACATCTTGGAAACTTATTGCCTAAATGGCACATTTTTTAAACATAACTTCATAAAATTGATATCCTTTCTAAAACATTTCCTTTTTTGTTTCATAATTCATCCAAAAACTTTATACACACATATATAACACTTTCTCAAATCATTTAGAGAACAATGAATGCACAATTTAAAAGTAGTTCAAAACATTTATTTCTCTTTGTTGAAATAAACATTAATGGCTTATATTCAATTATAAAAATGTAACCCACCTTAGTCTCCTTGCTTGAAAACTTGCTTAAGGATGTCTCTCCTTTTACTCCTCTTGCCTCTCTTGCCTCCCTTCAACATTAGCAAGAATCCCCATTCAAAAATGAACTCCAATTGGAAAACCTAAAGAAATCTATGCATGATATTGATCTTAAAATACCTAAACCCATGCATTTCCTAAGCTTCATGAACCAAAACCTTTTCAAAAATCTGAAGCATTAAAAATACTCTTACTTTAAATCTTCACCAAAAGGAGAGATGTTTGGTTCTAAAGAAAGCACTTATCTTCCTCTACCTTTTTCCCTTCTTGCACAACCCCAAAATCTCTCTAAAAGACTAAGAAAAATTGAAACCTAGATGACCTCCCTTCTTTTCTCTTCTTTCTCTCTTTTTTCGTGCTTCTCTCTCTTCTCTCTTTTCTCATTCAGGTTTTTGACTTCTTCCAAATGCAAGACAACAATTTTTTCTCCCCTTCTATACCCTTCCTTCAATGCCTTAAAACTTTACAACTTAAGTGATGTTCCAATAATGCCCCTCATACAATCTTACCACCCTAACACTTTAATTCAATTAACCTATGTCATATATTCTCACTCACATTAACATGCTAATTAATTCTAACACAAATTAATCTAGCAAGACCCCAAAATTACTCAAATCAGGCTTATTCATCAACGAAAAAAATTCGGGGGCCAACATTTCTCCCCCTCTTAAAGAATTTCGTCCTCGAAATTCTTACCTCAATCGTTAAAGAGGTGTGGGTACTTCTCCTTCATGGCTTCCAAAGGTTCCCATGTGGCCTCTTCCACAGAATGGTTTCTCTATAGGACTTTAACTAGCTAAACGGTCTTATTCTTGAGGACCTTCTCCGTAGTGTCCAAGATCTCCACTGGAGTTTCCTTATAGGTTAGATCATCTCTCAACTAAACCTCAGTGGTATGAATGATGTGAGAGGATCTAATCTATATCTCCTCAATATGGACACATGAAAGACGTTATGTATCTGTGACAATTCTGGTGGCAGCACTAACCTATAAACTAGCAGTCCAATCCTCTCTACAATCTCATAAGGACCCACATATCTCGGACTCAGCTTGCCCTTTTTGCCAAACCTTATGACTCCCTTCTAAGGAGACGTCTTAAGAAAGACTTTCTCACTAACTTCATACTCCATTTCCTTCCTGTGTGCATCAGTATAATTTCTCATTCTATCCTATATTGCTTTAAGCCGTTGTTTAACCAAATTAACCTTGTCGACTGTCATCTGAAGCAACTCTGGCCCTATCAATTTCCTCTATCCTTCTTCATCCCAACATATCGGAGTTCTACATCTCCTTACATATAGTTCTTCATAAGGAGCCACTTAAATGCTCGAACGATACAAATTATTATAAGCAAATTTGATCAATGGAAAGTGTTCATCCCAAGCACCCCTGAAATCTATCACATATGCCCTGAGCATTCCTTCAAGGGTCCTAATGGTCCTCTCAGATTGACCATCTGTTTGGGGGTGAAAAGCAGTGCTAAAATTCAACTTGGCTCCTAGAGCCTTTTGTAAGCTTCCCCAGAATCTCAAAGTGAGTCGAGGACTCCTGTCAGAAACTACAGAATCTGGAATCCTATGTAATCTTACTATCTCATCAATATACTTCTTTACTAGTACATATGGAGGGTCAGTTTGTTTAATTGCCAGAAAATAGGCTGACTTCATCAATTGATCAACAATGACCGATATAGCATCATGCTTCCTACTGTTCTTTGGCAAACCTATCATAAAATCCATGGTCACCCATTGCCACTTCCACTTAGGAATGGACAATGACCTTAACTTGCCAAAAAGTGCCTAGTGTTCAGCCTTAACTTGCTGACACACTAGACACTTACTTGCATATTCTTCTACATCCCTTTTCATACTTAATTCCAACTTTATTCTTGAAAACATAGTTGATTCCAAATTCATTTAATAGTGCCATTATCGATAGTCGACTACTATTATGATATGAAACTCATCATTCCCTTGAAGTAAACTCCTTTAATTACATGGAGATAAATCGTAACATTACTGTCTAAACCATAATCAAGTGACCAACTTGATTATTCAACTGTGAATTAATTAATTTAGATTCTAATAATATACATGTTTCCCATACATCTCTATGTATATGTATATTACTTACAAAAGAATCTTGGTACCTTTTGACTAGATATATAATGCTCATACATATAAAACCAAACTCTTTTGTTTCATTAATAATAAATATTTTCATTACAAAATTGTAACTGGAAGAAAATTAAGTTACATGTAAATACACTTTCTTTCTAGGGCATTATATTTACATAACTCTAACAATCTCCCACTTGCCCTAAAGCAAGTATGGCATATCCCTCATTCCCATTCCTTCTAGGTGACCTTTAAAGCTCTTTTGAGACAATTTCTTTATGAACGAATCAGTAAGTTTTTGCTCTATGGAAATCTTTACCACATTCACCTCTCCACGTTGTATTATCTCCTATATGAGATGATACTTTGCTCAATGTGTTTGGCGACTTTGTGATTTCGAGGTTCTTTAGAATTAGCCACTGCCCCACTATTATCACAATAAAGTGTAATGGCCTTTTCTGCCTTAGGTACGACGTCCAAGTCATTTAGGAACTTGCAAAGCCCGACTGGTTCTTTTGCTGCTTCATAAGCAGCAACATACTTAGCCTCTATAGTTGAATAAGCATTACAAGATTGCTTGACACTCCTCCAGACTATGGCTCCATCTTCTAAAACAAATATAGAACTAGAAGTTGATTTCCTTGAATTAACATCTGATTGGAAATTGGAATATGTATTGTGACGCCCAAATACTCCCTAGGAGGATATGTGGATGCCACGCAACACAGTATAAACAAACTAAAACATTTCGTGGAGGCATAGCATTCAAAATCTTCCATTGGAAGCAATTTAGAGCAAACATACATCATATTATATGTTGAACTTAAATCAAACTTGTTTCGAACCATACATACATTATATCACATGAACTTAATAAAAATTTTGTCCTAAAAATAGAAAACAGCGTGAAAATAATTATTACAAAAACTTACAATAATTTAGAACTATACACTTCATATATAAGTCAAATTAAACTCAAAATACATTTTTGACAAAACAAGAATCAGATTCCATTGGCCAATATGGTTGACTCATCCCAGTCTTTATAATTCTCGCTCCAAACCTACACGGGGCAAATCCACTGTACTAAACATATATAGTGAGTAATAACTAATCTATGGATAAGTTGACAACTACTTATACTGAATCATGTAGTAACATATATATGCATTAAACAATAAATTATACATAATGTATTTTAGAACAAATTTTATAATTAACAGAACTAAATATCATAAGAGGGTATAAACCCTTCAGAATCAGAACATAATAATGTTTATGTCATAATTAAACATATATCAGAATTACAAAACTAGATAACTACTAATCCATTTAGAAAAATAGGCAACGGGACATATACAAAAGAGACCAAAGTCTCGACACCGAAGTGTCCGGGAGAGATCGAAGTCTCAACACTGAAGTGTCCAAGAGAGATAAAAGTCTTGAAACCCAAGTGTTACAAGAGAGACAAAAGTCTCGGTACCTAAGTGTCATAGGAGAGACAAAAGTCTCGACACCGAAGTGCCACAGGAGCAGCTGCAGACCTTTTTAGGCGTGCCTATTTACCCAAAACTAGGACTAAACAAATTCAAAAATATAAATGCCTGAAATTCAATTCACATATCAATCAATGTTTTCATATCATGTATTCAAGCATATCACATTCTTACAGCTTTGCAAATCATTCAATGATCCAAATCAATGGCAAACAAAACAGTCAAAGCAAAATTATCAAAAATTACTTACTAGATTACTTACAAAAATTGACCATCTAAATTACAAACAATTACTCAAGGATTAATTACAAAATTTCTTACTATATTACTTACAAAATCTCCCTTTTTGCTTATTATCTTGAAGTTTGGCAATATCTGGAGTCGTTTGCTCTATGGATTTGTCTAAAACATTTAATACAAGCACATATCACAATTGGGCACAATTGTGAATTCAATTATGCACATTCATGTATACTAAATATGTATGATGCACGTTCATGACAAATTCCTGGGTGTCTTATTCTTAATCTTGTCAAATTATCAATCAGGTGAGACCATACTTAATTGCTCAATCCAGACTTATCTCACAACCAACTTTCGGGTCCACTTTGATCAATTATTCTCATCAGGAAGGTGAGGTAATTAGATAATACTTAAATTGTCCCTCTTTTTCTTAGGTTTCCAATGATACTAAGTTCATCCAATTTGATTTAGTATACTGAAAGTTATACTCAAAAAATTTTAGAATGTTCTTAAGCTTCAACAGAATTCTTATCTCAAATTTCAATCAAATTCTGAAATTCTTAAAGGCAAAATTAGAATTTAATATCTTCAAAAAATTTGTAGCCTTATATCTATAGTTTAATTCAAATTAATAATCACTCCATTTGAAAAAGTACATATCAAGATATAATCAGAACACCAAAGTATATTTAGTAAAACCATCCCAGTTATCATACTTCAATACAATCATATGTCCACCTAAATTAATCAATCAATACACTTCAGATGATTATAAATTTTGGTGGGAAAGAAAATAAATGTCTTATGAGTCTATTGGTTTAAAAATCAAGTCATTTGGATGTCATGTAAAGAAGTTATAACAAAAAGATAAAAGTATGTTCAAAAATAACCTCCTTCAGATAAACAGATAAATCGCTTTTACACGATCATTTTGACAATGAAAAAGAAGGATTAAGGTCAAAATTTCTTCTAAATAATTGTTTCTATATGTCTCAAGTTGCTAAAGACACTAATTTTGTGCAATTTGGTTCAATATTGTGAAAGTTATCCCCAAAATACTACATACTATTTATAAATAGTGACAGAATCTAGAACCAAATTTTGACACACTTAGTGATAGAAATCAAATTCGCCTCCTTCATAAAAGTTGTAGATATATCATTCTAGTTTAATCTAAATTTAATATCATCAAATTTCAATATTCATAGTTCAAGTTATACCTTAAATACAGATATATGTTCAGTAAAATACTACATATATCATATTTTACTGACTATAACTCTTCATCTTGCTAATCATATCACCGAATTTGCTTCTTCTTTCACCACCCACACATGCATCAACACCATTACGCATGCAAAAATCCACAAGCATGAAAATATACACCATTCCTGCATGCATCCATTTAAAACATTAAAACATGCATAAAACTTACTTGACCTAACTTCACTCTCTTCAGCAAAATTCCATAAATTTGGAGAGCAAACAAGAGATTTTGGTGTTGGAAAGACACTAGGATTTAGTAACAATCAATAACCCTAATGGAAAAATACTTCTCAAGGTGTAACATTGATAGATTATCCAAAAGTCAATATACATAAATGAACAAGATGGTGTTTCGTTGATGGTAAAGCAAGAAGGAAGTTCATGAATGCAGAATTTATTCTTTGTCAAAAACGTGCCTAGGTGTTTCATTAATGCTTTAACACATGTATCCATTGCATGTCTTCCACTTGTCCATTACATAAGCTACCATTTGTCTTGTAGCTATAGATCCACATGTCACACATGATTTTATCTATTTGTCAATCAATAATTTGTCCATTTGTCAATTAATTTCTAATGCAATTATCACACTTCTATTTATCTCTTATTTCAATATTTTTCCTTGTCTAAAATACCACAAATTATCTATAAATTTTCCTAAATTTCACCAAACATTCTAAATAATAACTATTATCACCAAATAAATTTTGTAACACGATTAATCCAAAAAATTCACACTTTAATCACATTAAAAATGACTTATACCCAGAAAGATGTCATTGAATGCATGTACAAATATTTGTATGTGTCCAAAATTGCATATCCACATATAAGTGAAAACTCAATTATGCAAAGTATAAAGTGCACTGAAATTTCTCAATATTCTAATCCCTAACACGGGGTGTTACATGTATATCTTGTTGGAACAAGATTACTTCCAGAGTAAACAAGCATTAAGTTCTTTGTCCTACAAAAATACTTCAGTATGTACTTAACCTTAGTCCAATGCTCCATTCTTAGATTAGACTGAAATATGCTTACCAATCCCACTACGTAACAGATATCCGGTCTAGTGCAACGCGTTGCATGCATTAAACTTCCAACTATCGAAGTATATAGAATGTTATGCATGCGTTCAACCTCCTTTTGGGTTTTAGGTTCTTGTTCCTTTGAAATTTTAATTGCATGTCTAGTAGGTGTGAAACCTCTTTCGAAATCTTGCATGGCAAACTTATTGAGTATGTTCTCAATGTAGGTTAATTGAGATAAGGCTATCTGTTTGTTCTTATGATCTCTTATAAGTTTGATCTCTATAGCATAGTTAGCCTCTCCCAAATCCTTCATTTAAAACAATTCATTCAGCTATCCCTTAACTATAGATAACATTCCCACTTCATTCCTAATGAGCAGAATGCCATTAACATACAAGATTAGAAAAATAAATTTTCCATCTTGTATCCTTTTATAGACACAAGGCTCTTCTAGGTTCTATATGAACCTATAGGTTTTGATAGACTTATCAAACCTAATGTTCTAAGACCTAGATGCTTGCTTAAGTCCATAAATGGACCTTTTCAACTTGCATACGTTATACTCATTACCTGGCTTAATGAATCCTTCTGGTTGGGCCAAATAAATGGTCTCCTCTAGATCCCCATTAAGAAATGTGGTCTTGATATCCATTTGCCATATTTCATAATCGAAATAGCCTGCTATGGCCAAAAGAATTCTGATGGACTTAAGCATGGCAACTTAGCTACCAATCTAGTTTTAAAGGTCCCTACCTTTCCATCTGATCCTTTTTTCCTTTTAAAGATCCATTTACACCTTATGGCTTTTACATCTAGTGGTAGATCTACAAAGATCTAGACTTCATTGGCATACATGGAATCTATTTTCGATTCCATCACCTTGAGTCATGTTTCTGCATCAACTTCATTAATAGCCTGTGTATACGTCATGGGATCTATTTCTTCTTAGTCTGAGATGGAAAGCATGGCTTCTCTTTGACCTAGATACCTATCTGGCTATCTCACAACCCTCCCTCTACATTTAGGCACAACTTGATGTTCAGGTTATTCTTTCGATTCAACTCTTGAATCCATTTCGACATCTTGTTTTGTCATATCCAAATCAATTATTGGTTTGTATTCGACATCTTGTTTTGTCATATCCAAATCAATTATTGGTTTGTATGAAATAGCTAACTCCTTTAGTACTACTTCATTTCTTCCTTTGTGATTTCTTACAAACTCTTCCTCTAAGAAGGTCACATTTATCGACATAAATACCTTCCTATCCTGAGGACTGTATAAATAGTATCCTTGAGTTTGTGTAGGATATCCTACAGATAAACATACTTTTGACCTTGGTTCCATCTTTGTGGATTCACACCTTAGAACATGGGCAGGGCAGCCCTAAGTCCTCAAGTGCCGCAATGAAGGCACTAGACCAGTCCATAACTCCCTAGGTGTTTTAGGCACTACTTTGGATGGAGCAAAGTTTAGAAGATATGTTGTCATTTGTATGGCATATCCCCGGAATGATTTTGGAAGGCTAGCGTAGGACATCATTGATCTTACCATTTCCAATAGAGTCCTATTTCTCCTCTCAGCTACACCATTTTGTTGAGGTGCTCGAGGATCTGACAAATTGGAACTAGTTCCATTGTAAATTAAATATTGTTGGAACTCTCCAGATAAGTACTCATCACCTCAATCTGATAGAAGATGTTTTAATGGCTTGCCTAGCTCCTTCTCAGCTTCAGCTTTGAATTCTTTGAACTTTTCAAAAGATTCACTCTTTTTATGGATCAAATACAAATAGCCATGTATGAGAAGTTCAAAGCTTTGAATTCTTTGAACTTTTTATACAATTCACATTTAGACATGTCTTGAGTAATCATCTATAATAGTTATGAAGTATTCATAACCTCCTCTAGCTTGTACGTTCATGAGCCCACACACATCAGTATGTTAGGTCCAATGTGAATTCAAATCTGTTTCTTTTAGAAGGAAATGTGGCCTTAGTCATCTTTCCTTTAATACAAGATTCACAGGTGGGTAATGGATCTTTATCCAAACCCGTAAGGATCCCATCCTTTACTAACCTATCAAGTCTTTTATAATTGATATGACTCATTCTTAAGTGACACAGATATTTAGAATTAATGCTAGAGTCATTGGAATGTCTTGGTTTTATCAATTTTGTGGTGTTTAGTGAGCCTGTCATAATCATGCGACCAATTTGATTGTTCAACTGTGAATCAATTAATTTAGATTGTAATAATATACATGTTTCCTATACATCTCCATGTATATGTATATTATTTACAAAAGAATCTTGGTACCTTATGACTAGTTATATAATGCTCATGCATATAAAACCAAACTCTTTTGTTTCATTAATAACAAATATTTTCATCACAAAACTGTAACTCGAAGAAAATTAAGTTATATATAAATACACTTGCTTTCCAGGGTACTATATTTATATAACTCCAACATATTTTATCATCATTAAATAGAGTAATGATCTTATCATTAAATAGTTTAATGGTTGCCTTTTAATGATGGCATTTAATGTAACTTTTTAGCATTCATTTGAGTAAAGAAAGGAAGAGGTGCATTTGATGTACTCTCTCTTCCTTCGTTCATCCATAACTGAAAATGAGAAGGTCTAATTTAGGTTATTGGTCTTTTCATATAGCCATATTAAACAAATTAGAAGAGTCTCATTTATTATATTCTTTATGATTGATTAAAGAATGAAGTGATGCATGGGATGCACATCACTTCTTTCTTTTGTCATAACTAAAATTGAAAAGGAGAGTAAGAAGTGTTCTTACATTTTTGACTCACTCTTTACTCTTATATATGCATAGCCAAAACTTGAGTAGAATGTCAATGACATTCAGAATTAGGAAAATAACCTTTCCTTCTTGTATCCTTTTATAGACATAAGGCTCATCTAGGTTTTGTATAAACCCATAGGTTTTGATAAACTTATCAAACCTAATGTTCTAAGACTAAGATGCTTGCTTCAGTCTATAAATGGACCTCTATAATTTGCATACCTTATGCTTATTACCTAGCTCAATGAACCCTTCTGGTTGGGCCATATAAATGGTCTCCTCAAGATCTCCATTAAGAAATGTGGTATTGATATCCATTTGACATATTTCATAATCGAAAAATGTTGCTATGGCTAAAATAATTCTGATGGACTTAAGCATAGTAACCAAAAAAAAGTCTCCTCATAGTCTATAGCCTCTTTTTGAGTATAACCTTTAGTTACCAATATAGCTTTAAAAATCTCCTTCTTTCCATCTAATCCTCTTTTTCTTTTGAAGATCCATTTACACCCCATGACTTTTCCATCTAGTGGTAAATCTACAAGGATCTAGACTTCAATGGCGTACGTGGAATCTATTTCCAATTCCATCGCCTTGAATCATTTTTCTGCATCATCATCATTAATAGCCTGTGTATAAGTAATAGGATCTGTTTCTTCTTGGTCTGAGATGGCAATTATACCTTCTCTTGGACATAGATACCCAGTCTAGTGGTCTTAGAAATCTCCCACTGTGTCTAGGCACTTCTTCATGTTCAGGCAACTCTTCTGATTCAACTCTTGAGTCCATTTTAACATCTTGTTTTGCTATATCCAAATCAATTCTTGGTTTGGATGAAATAGCTAACTCCTTTAATACTACTTCACTTCTTCCTTTATGATATCTCACAAATTCTTCCTCAATGAAGGTTGCATTTTTCGACACAAATACCTTCCTGTCCTTAGGATGTAAAAATAGTACCCTCATGTACCTATAGGATATCCTAAAAATAAACATAATTCTGACCTTGGTTCCATCTTTGTGGATTCGGGCCTTAGAACATGAATTGGGCAGCCCCAAGTCCTTAAGGGCCACAATTAAGGTACTCGACTAGTCCATAACTCCCAAGGTGTTTTAGGCATCGATTTGGATAGAGCAAAGTTAAGAAGATAAGTTGTCGTTTGTATAGCATATCCCCAGAATGATTCTAGAAGGTTAGCATAGGAAATTATTGATCTTACCATTTCAAATAGAGTCCTATTCCTCCTCTCAACTACACCTTTCTGTTGAGGTGTTCAAGGAGCTAACAAGTTGGAAGCAATTCCATTATCAATTAGAAATTGTTAGAACTCTCCAGATAAGTACTCACCACTTTGATCCAATCAAAGTTGTTTTAATGGCCTGCCTAGTTACTTCTCAACTTCAACTTTGAAATCTTTACACCTTTTAAAGGACTCACTTTTTTTATGCATCAAATATAAAGAGCCATGTCTAGAGTAATCATCTATAAAGGTTATGAAGTATTCATAACCTCCTCTAGCTTGTATGTTCATGGGTCCACACACATCAGTGTGTACTAGGTCCGATATGGATTCAAATATGTTTCCTTTGGAAGGAAATGAGGCCTTAGTCATTTCTCCTTTAATACAAGATTCATAGGTAGGTAATAGATCATTATCTAAGCCTGTAAGGATACCATCCTTTATTAACCTATCATGTCTTTTCTTATTGATATGACCTATTCTTAAGTGTCATAGATATTTTGAATTACTGCTAAAGTCATCGGAGCATCTTGGTTTTATTAATTCTATGGTGTTTAGTGAGCCTATCATAGGTTCTATAAAGGACAATCCCTATTTAATTGTCACATTACAATTAAAATACTTATTCTCATATATTGAAACAACATTTTCAAAATATAAGGAATAACTAGACTTTATTAAACAAAAAATAGAAATCATGTTCCTTATAATCATTGGGATGTAATATACATCCTCTAGATATAACCTATGACCACTAAGAAAATCTAAGATAATTACTCCTACTGATTCTGCGGAAACTTAGGATCCATTAGCTATCTTGACTTGAAACTAGCCTTTAGGTAGTCTTTTCCTTTTCTAGAACCCCTACAAAGAATTGCAAATATGGTTAGTGGCCTCTGAATCTAATATCCAAGAATCAAATAAATCTGCCACATTTTTAGTTCTTAATAAACTTTGGAAACCCATACCTTGTTTACTTTTGAGGGACTTAAGGTAGACTGCACAGTTTCTTTTCAAGTGGCCCTTCTCACCATAGTGGAAACACTTTCCCTTGGTGTCCTCTTTGGCCTTCTTTTTCATGGGTTAGACTTTGACCCCTATTTGGGCCTTTTTTTGGGACCCTTCTAGAGGGTAGTCATCAACTCACTTAAGGTATAATCCTTAGTGTTAAGCTCATAGTCCAACTTAAACTGCTAAAAAGAGGAGTTTAAGCTATTAATGATCGTAATCATTTGTGTTTTCGCATCCATGTCTACCTTAAGCATCTCAGCCTTAATGACCATAGAGATTACCTTAAGCATGTAATCTCGCACAGATTTACCATGCTTTTGTCTAAGATTATGAAAGATTTGGATAGCTTTCACCCTTGCAGACTTGGTCCTCACATTAAACATCTCAATAGGTGATGGACCATTGCGCCGACAGTTTTCAAACTTGCAAGTAGCTTTTGCAACATTATGCTAATAGAAGCCAGAATATAGCACTTGGAAATCTTATCAGCATTCTATCATCGCTCATGTTGATGGACTTGCTCATAATGTGACTTATCACTTGGAGGTGCAAGCTCATTATCTGTTAATACCCACGAAATTCTTTCATATTAGAGAACAATGTCAAGGTTACGTCTCCATTAAATTTCTCTATGTTTTCCAATTTATTTTTAGTCAAGAGCATAGTGAGAGGATTCATATTGTAGTGATTATGTCTAAAAAATAAATTATTAAAGAATAAGCAAACTAGTCAACAATATTGGAACTTTGTATAAAATCATGATGTATATATGCATGATGATAGATTTAACAAACTTATAAAATTAAATATTTATACAACAGTTATTTTTCTTATCTATAATGGACTAAGTGATAGTAGGCCACCTTATTTATTAAAAGAAAAATTGGGACCCTCCCACTAAAAAATCTACCAAGCATCTTTATGCCTAACTTTTAAAAAAACGTCATAATTTGGTACATACATTAATCAACAGAGCAATGGTGGGCAAGTTATTAATAAAATATGTTAAGTGTGTAACCATTTGATTCATCCACTAAAGGTACTTGCAAACCATGCCTCGGTGGGTGTTCGATCGGAAAATAAAACATGCAAAATTTAGCTTAAATGGTATATTTCATAATTTTTTTTAGAAATCAAAACGCAACAGAAGCAAGATAACTAAATCAACATGCAAAGCCATATATGATACCGTATATGAAAATTATTATCATAAGAACAAGATGGAGATTATATTACTGACTCCTTTGCTACAGCTTTAACTCCTCCCTGTGCTATCCTATCATCGACAATATATCTTCTCTCTTTCATCTAACCAGTGAATGTGTACAAGTTTGATATAAAAAAAGTCTTGCTTTTTAATTCTATGTACACTTTTTCTAAGGAAAGTTCTTGTTATGGGAAGGCAAAAATGTTAATTGTCAGCCATATAATAAAGATATTATAATTGTCGTTATATTAAATCGTATCTATAATAAGCCAAAAAAGTATAACCTGGTGGTAATAGTACATAGGTTCAATTATAGTAAACTTTAAAGGTTTTTCAACAAGTTCGCCAAAAATAGAAGTTATGATAGTCCCTATTTCATTAGTCAAATCCATACCATAGTGGCATCTATATTTGCAATAAAAATCTAATTAGAATATATACGTTAATTAGATATATTGAAAGCTTGTATAGCAACGATATCTTCTTCACGGGTGTGATTGATTACGTTGCAGCAATGAAGAATTGTCAGGGGTGTGAGTTACAAGTCACATCGATGAAAAAGGTGTCACAGATGTGATTTATAAGTCACACACATGAAGAAGGTGTCACAGGTATGACTTGTCACACCCATGAAGAAGGTCTCATAAGGTGATTTAACATGTCACAATCGTGACATCCAAGTACAAAACATTAAAATGTTAGGGAAAAAATCTGCACATATAAAGGGCATGAGAAGAAAAAGGTAGTAAATTGAAAAGAGAAAAGAGAAAAAGGAAAACTTGGGTTCAACAGGAACTTTTTCTCTGTAAGAATTACAAGTGAATGGAACTCCATAAGTAGTAGCTATAGAATGAAAGAATTTTTTACATGTCATATACCGGTACTTATGCAATATGTGTTGGAAGGAAATATTAGCTTTAATCCATGTTGTCTGCAAATATATAATAAAATATTTATTAAAAAATCAATATCAAATAAACAATGTTCAGGATAATATAATATGTATTTACCTTACTGGTAGAATTCAAGAAGATAATTTTGGTAATTTTATGATGTGATCTGAAAGATATATTAAGATTATATCTCAGATAAGCTTGTTGGTTAATAAGGGTTTTAAGTTCCTTATTATTTCATCAAGCCCTAGAACATATTAATTATAAATATAAAAGCTTCAAAATATTACAAAATTTGTATATAATTTGATTGGTCGTTGGAGTAAAGATAAGGCGGTATCAATTTTTAAGATCCGTAACTTCTTCTATTGTTGGATCAACAAGAAACGCTGAGTTAAACCAAGTGGATAATGCAACACTTAAAACTTTTAAATTGTAAGGTAAAAATAAAATAGAAGGATAAGTAATAAAATGTAATAGCGTGATGAAGAAAAAAAAGGTACCATTATAGATGTTCACTTTAGGTTTGTGACACACAATTATCAAATAAGAATGTAAGGATTTGGTAATTTGCTAGCCCTCGTTGCTGATAAAAGAATTCCATGTTGACAGTACAAGTGTTTGTTGCCTACTAAAAAAAGAAACGTTAGAAAAAAGAGAAATTTATTCTCAATTTTTGTGTAAGTATAAAGAATAACAAAGAATTTAAATTACTATTTATTGACAAGAGCAAATTTTTATGAAGTTGAATGTTTGTCATTTTGTTGAAGTCTTTCTAATCCAAAAATTGAAGAATCACGGCCAAAATATATATCACATGTTAAATATAAATATCATTAAATGTAATAGAAAAAATAGCCAACATTGTATAATGAAATAGATAAAGGGTCTAACTAACCGATTTTTCCTTTTCATTTATGCAGTTGATAAGATCACTGAACGGTAAGTAGTTATGTTTCATAGGGGTGATGGTATCATCATGTGGTGCAGGTTCAATGACAGTGCAACTTGTAATTATCCATTGTATTTGTAAGTCTTCAGTTTGATACTAAAGCAGAACTTAGAATCAATAAAGACAAACTTTTGTCTCTTCGATGATGTGTCAGGTGATGCAATAATATGCTATTTTTCTTGGACAATAATTTCATATGACCACCATTGAGTACCAAGTAAAATAACCTTAATCAATAAATGTTTTTCCATCTTGAAAATTTTGTTTAATAAATTAATCAGGGGAAAATAATTTTTTATATGAAATGAAATTATATCAACTTGAATGAAACAATTAATATACCTTTTAACAAGTTTATACTTTGTAATTTGACCAACTGAAATATTTCATGGAACACAATATTTCTTGTCTTTTGATCAAACTTTGAGGATTCAAAGGTTCCTGGAATAATTAGAATTTTAACTGATTTAGGAGTTCGAGCTCTTAACAGAGCTACATATAACTATCCATGTGAGAATACAAGCTGACGGAGATAAATTCCTACATAATCAAGTGTCTAACCATAGGACTTGTTTATGGACATTGCAAAACACAAACAAATAGGGAATTGTGTTCTGGCAAAAGGTATTCCATTTTTTTCCATTTTCTGAAGATTGCAAGGGAATTTTAGATATAAAAACTAATTTTTCTTTGTAAGGTCCAAAGATAATTTCTGCAGAAATTGTATAGTATTTTAATTGTCTACATATCAACCTTGTCTTACTATATAGTCCCTCAGTTGGATTCAAATTTATCAGGAGCATAATTGGGGAGCCTTCTTTGAGTAAGAGTTTGTGTGGAGGTAGGCATTTTGGATTTAAAGAAATGAGAAAATCTTTATAATCTGCTTGATGTCTTCGATCAACTATTTTCTCAAAACTCTTTGTTGGGCACAACATACATCTATTTGTCATCTAGTATGGATCAGATGAATACAAGCTTAGATCAGGGAAGACATTTTCAAGTAGCCTGGTGAAGGTAATGGTGCATTAGAAATATGTAATTGTAATTCTTTTTTTAAAAAAGGATAGTAAAATATATAATGAAAATTTTGGCAACCTATTAAGAGACTCATCCTTGCTATGATAAGGAATAACCAGTTATTTTGGCAAGGATATTTGATCTTGCTCATCAACTGGTTCGGTGCCTTCTCCTACACGTAATAAAAATTCAAAAAAGTTGGATTTGATATAGCTCTTATATTTATCGTCAAAGAAATTTACGCAGCTGTCATCAATGATGTGAATTTAGAAGACTCGAATAAATTAGTTGTTGTTTTATAGTTTGGTCAATAACGGGCAATGTTTGATGAAAATCACCACCAAATACAACAAATTTTCCTCCAAAAGGTTCATTAGAGTCTATAATATCTTGAAGCAAATCATGAAATGCTTCAATAGCTTCTCATTTTACCATGGAAGCCTCGTCCTTTAAGATAAGACTACATTCAAATATCATTTTTCCAATACTACTTTGCTCACTTAATTGACAAACATTTTTCTTTGAAAAATCAAGTGGAATTTTAAATCTTAAGTGAACACCAGGAAGGACTAATGCTGCAACACTTTTGTAGTAATAGCAATTGTAATATGCCCTTGTGACCAAAAATTTGCAAGGAGAGCTCGATATAAGAAAATCTTCCCAATTCCATTAGGACCATCAATAAAAAAACTTCCACTACTTGAAGCCAAAACTGAATCTAAAATCAAATCAAATATGTATTTCTACTCGTCATTCAACCTTGAATGTAATAATAGGTCTTTTGGATAAACCTGTTTATTATTCTCACTTTGTATTTCTTTACTTTGATTTTGATGATAATCAACCCGAAATTGATGATCAGCAAAATGGCAATAAACTAAGCTTTTCCTCTTTTGCTCCAAAGATTTATTATTATCTTGAAGGGTCATTTTTGTAACATCATCATATATATAGGCACTATAAGAAGAAGTATATTGGTAGTCAGAACAAAGGTTGTCTTTGAATGTTTCCCAAAGCTGCTTATAGTTTGTTGGTGAACAATAAAACATAAGTGTAGCAAATAAAAGTCTGAGTGATGTCAACATTTGAAACATAACATCTTCCTCAAGAGTTTGCTATATATAAAAGTCAAATGCTAGCAATCCCAACTATAGTGTAGCCTCCCTGAAACAACTTATTTTCTCACCATCAATAGTCAACAAGTCATCAAATAATGTTGGTCCTTTAATATGTGTGAGTAATAACCTTAAGTAATACCTTTCTCCTTCTCTAGGGTCAACAGTAACCAATTATTATTATTACTAATCACGATTGTTAATTAAGTAGTGCATTTGTACATACTATATTATATAGAGTATAATAACTGTCAAATTTGATATGAATTAAAACAAATTAATAAATGTTTAAAGATGTTTTACACAAGACAACGCAGTTCCATATTCTACAACTAAAAATCAGAGGTTAATGTTGATAAGGACATTATGGTGGAAGTACTATCCTAGACAAGATCTTAAAATATTGACATAATTTCATCCTTCAAATAAAAATAAACAAAGTTAACAGTAGCAGCAAATTTTCCCTGATTTACTGCAGCTGATTTTCTGATCATAGGTAGTTGATTTTCTAATCATAGACATATCATCTGATCATAGAGATATCATCTTGACACAGTTGGCTGTAGGACCACTAGGATAAGGATTATGAAATAGACCACATGAAGAAACATAAGTCTTAAACCATTGTCCACCTGCCAGCAAAAATAAGCTAAATTCATGATACTAATAAATAGAAAGCATCAAACATACACATCCTCAAAAAGAGCTAATCTAAATATCAGATACATTTTTTAATTAAAAATATATATGAAGAAAAAACCAATCTCTGATTAAATTCCAAAATATAAACATCCTTAATCTTATAAAAGAAAAGGAGAATAAATCTGTATACTTAATAAAGACATAAATTTTGGTTAACTACTTGCAACATATATATGGATGCCTTCTCCCAAACAAATCCCACATTATTAAGAGTAAAGGTGTAACACTAAAACAAATGTAGATATATGAGAGAGAAATTATTTCTAAATTTAAACCTAGTTTGAATTGATTTAGTCTAATAAACTATATTTAACCCTAATATTTGCAATTAATTTAGTGGCAAAAAATATTTACATCCAAATTCAATCAAAATAGAGTATAAGTTTAAACCTAATTAATCTAAAATGCAACATATTAATTTCAAATCTAATCAGTGAATCTACATCGCTATTGGTATATTTTGATACAATAGAGTATTTACAACAGTGATATGATATGAATTGGGCAAAAAAAAGGATTGAACCTACTCAGAGCAGTTATAAGATTATGGGAATAAGCAGTAGACATTAAGACCAGGAAAAAAAAACAATTACATGCCATTACGTTATATTAAGTCCATAACATACTAACCTCATCTTGCTGATGAGTTGACACCCCCATTTCTAGATTTACGCTCCTCCCAGACTTGTCATCTATATCATTAAAGAATAGGATAAATTAGATTCAAGCATACAAATTTGGAAAATTAGATTGAAATCCAATTTTCATTCAAAAAATGAGTATAATTTTTGTCAAAATAGTGTAGTTGCTATATCTTTATGAAGCAAAATAGAAAAATAAAAATTGGAAAGAGTTCCAAATATAAGTTCCTACAAGCACTAAGGCAAAAACTAAAGGCACTGAAATCCATAGAAGAAAAAAACTTAATTAGTGACAATTCGATGCAAAAAGTTTGCACTTCAACAAACAAATCTATCACTACAAAACCATGACTAATTGGTCAAAATGAAGCAAAATATGAACTTGCAATTGAAGTAAAAGAAAAAGAACTAAAAAACAAGTGATTAAGACAAATAATGAGGTGAGTTCAAAGACATGCAACATATTTCTTATATATAGTGAAAAGGCAAGTGCTTGCAAAGTTCTGAGAACTATGCTTTCCTTAACATGTTAAATTTGTAAATTTTCTATGTAGATATTTGACGTATTGCTTCCATCATCAATTATCATGTTTACCTCCTAATATCAATCCAAGGTAAAGAAAGATGTTATCATGTTCCTGTTAATCCCCTAATTCACTTTGTAACACTCTATTTTATTTCTGATTTTGTCAAGTCCCAGAGAACATATGTACATATGAATTCTGGATTGTCATAAAACCAAAGGGTAATAAAGCAATAAGAAAAAGAGTTTAGTTACCATTGATGATTGTATTTGGAATGAGTCTACAGGAAAAAACAAACAACTCTAAATAGTTTGTTTTACATGTCCCTGTCCTGGAAAAACAAAGTTAATAGTTAGAATTCTAATAATAATGCAAAGATCATTCATTTGCATGCATAATGAATGAGAAAGTAGCCTAATGTAGATTGAGTAATTTTCATGAGTTAATAAAAAAAAAGCAAGAATCGAATAATAGTAACAATTAAAAAAAACAAATAAGTTCGTTAAATTAAAAATTGTCACCTGAGGAAGGTTCGCAAGTTTGGGAGCAAAAAATGGAGTTATAAGCCCTACTCTTGTTGATTCTTGCCGAAGTTTAACTATGTGATGAATCAGAAAGAAGATAATGAATGCAGTAACACCAATCAATATTTTGAGATTGACGTACACTTACTACTTGCATCACTGCCGTGTTTTCGGGATGTTTATTGGAATGGTGGAAATTTAAGAGATAGAGAGAGAAAGGGTTTGGTGAGTGCGTTAAATGTTGAAGTTTCCAGACATGTATGTTAATTAAATAGACGTAAATTGACATGATTGATAGCATTTGATGGAAGAGTTATTAATTGCTAGGAGCAAAAGAGACGAGAGCATTTGAAATGTAGAAATTTCTAGACATGTATGCTAATTAAATGGACGTGATTGATAGCATTTGATGGAAGAGTTATTAATTGATGGGAGCAAAAGAGAAGAGAACATTTGATTGAAGATTAATTGAATTTTAATTTAAATTAAATTAATTAAATAACTTAAATTAAATTGATTTTAATTAAATACTAATTAGGTACAAATAATATCTAATATCTAGTATCAATCCTCATTTATCAAACTTTACAATCAATTATCACATTTTCACAAATCAATTAATTAATTATATTTTAACTAACTGATAATAATTATATTTTAATTTACTAAATGGTTATAATTAAATCAATTAAAGATATTTTAAGAATATGTAATTAAACAAAAGGGAAAAATATTTCAGACGCATTAATAATAGCATAAGTAATAATTACGTGCTCATAATTAATAATTAATTAATTTACTAATAAGATTTCAATAAATCAATTATTTAATTATCTATTGATTATTATGAATTATATTAAAATAATTTTATTTAATTAAGAAATAAAAATAAGTCTTTTCACAGGCGTGACACTTAAGTCATGCCTATGACTCCTATAATAATAAATTTTCATTTTCTAATTAGATAATTAATCAATTATTTTGTTATTAATCAGTAATATACTTAAGTCACGCTTGTGACTCCTATAATAATAATTTTCATTTTATTTCAAATAATTAATCAATTAATTATTTTGTTATTAATAGATAATATATTATAATTAGTCAATTAATTTTTTATAATATATTTAAAATGAAAAAATATAAGCGCTAATTCTATTTAATTAGTTAATGAATAAATTAATTATATTTTAATAAATCAATACTTAATTAATTATTAATAAAAATTTTATAATACAGGTGTTAATTGCCTGTAAAAGGAAGATAATATACACGTCACAATCGTAAAGGGTAGTCCCGCCTATGAATATTAAGTCACAGGCGTGGCTATCTACCTATATTTATATATCAATTAATTAATAATATATTAATCATTATTAATTATAACCGAATAAGATTAATAGTTAATGATTAATAATTAATTTATAAATAAAGTATAATTTAATAAATCATTTAATTTATTATA
>JANVCQ010000007.1:21407140-21419386 GCA_025531925.1 Erythroxylum plowmanianum
TAATTTATAAATAAAGTATAATTTAATAAATCAATTAATTTATTATATTCTAATTACCATTAATTATATCAAAATTATTAATTAATTAATTATGTTTGAATTATTAAACTAATTAAAAATATTTTAATTAAATATTTAATAAATGAAGTTATAAAATTATATAGTTGTTAACATGCACAGTTGTGCAGTTAATTCTTTTAATTTATGTCATGCTATATTAGGTCATGTTAATTTTTCTTATCTTAAGGATATGCACTTTCTTAGCCCTGTTTTTGTTAATTGTGGTACATGCATAGAAAATTTTGGTATATATGCTAAAAAAGCTAGGAAAATTTATGTATCTATTTAGATAGAATCTAGATTATTAAGATTAATTTGCAAATGTATAATAGTGTATAACATTTTTAAGCACAAACATTGATAAAATATAATTAATTAATTGATTGAATGAAATATAATTAATTGATTAATTAATAAAAATATAATTATCACATATTAAATATGATTAATTATCGCTTCAAAAAAAATATGATTAATTATTAATTCATTGATTAAAATATAATTAACGCTTAATAATTAATTATTTAATAAATAAAGTTATAAAATTATATAGGTATTAACATGCCCGATTATGACTTAACAAGTTACAGCTATGCATGGGAATCACGTCTATGAATATTAAGTCACAGGCGTGATATATTAGCTATATATATATATATATATACATATATATATATATATATACTGAATAATTAACAATTAAGCGAAGCCTAGCACTCTATAGTTAATTAATGTTAAGTAATCAATCTATTAATTATATACTTAATTAGTAGATTTATTATATAAAAATTATATTTAATTTAAAAAACAACACAGAAGAAACAAGGGAAAATTATAAATTATATTTAATTAAAAATGACAAAACAAAAGAAGAAAACAGCAAAAAAATGAACCGTCAAATTATTTCGATGGTAAATAAAAATGACAAATAAAAAAAAGAACAGTGGAAAAAAAACCTGAACTGTCAGATCATTTGGACGGCGGGATGGAATTCCATGTTCATCCCATTCGTCATCAGTATTATACTAGCAGATAGATACTGCACAAATGCACAGTAATGTAATGCCCATTTAATTTAATTCTACGTTTGTTTATTTTAAACATGTTATATTATTATATTATTTAATGTATAAAAGAATATCGAGTAATTTAAATTTTGTAATAAAATTATAATTATTTAAATATTGAAATGTATATTTTCTTAAAAAGGTTAAAATTCTTTACATTAAAAATATATAAGTTAGAATATTAGAAATGAATTAGTAATATTAGTTAGTAAAAATTTTGAATGGAAAATTTGAAAATTAAGGAAATGTATAGTGTAATATATTTGTCATAAATGGATAAAATATATAAACTAAATTAAAAATATTATTTTATGTAAGTACAAAGTAATAAAGATATATCATAGGCATTACATGAGAGTTGTTTGTTCCTATATAATTTTATAATATTTTATTAAATAAATAAATAGTTAATTAAAATATTATTAATTAGTTAATTAATTATAATGTAATTAATTGATTAATTAATTATAATATATTTAACACATATAAAAATAAAATTAGTTAATTAAAATATAATTAATTAATTAATTTTAATCTAATTAATTTAAATATTAATAATTGATTAAAATTTTTATTAAATATAATTAAAATCTTTGGCTTCCTTATTAATTAATTATAATTCACACACTCTCATAGGTGTCACAGGAGCTCTTTTTTAATAATGCTTTAATGGCAATGGGCCTAATAAAGTTAAATCTCATAGTATCTCTTAATTAAATATACTTAAAATATAGTTAATTAATTAATTTCAATATAATTGAAATATAACTAATTATTAAGTATATAATAATAAGGACGAATGAGATGGAAGAGCCCGAAATTCCATCCCGCCATCCAAATGATCCTATGCCTCATTTTTATTATTAATTATTAATTATTAATTATTATTAAGCTAACCATTCCTTCCTTTCTTTAACTGATTATATTTTAATTACATGTAATTATATTTTAATTAATTAGCTATATTTTAATTAATTAAATATATTTTAAGTTTATTTAGTTAAAATTAAAAATAGATTTTTACAGGAATTAATATAAGCAATAATTAACTATTAATAATTAATAATTAATAATTAATTATATTTAAATTAATTAATTAATTATTATATTTTAATTGATTGATTAACTATATTTATATTTTTCATTTTTAATTAAATATATTAATTGATTGATTAAATAAAATATAATTAATAAATTAAATAATTAAAATATAAGGTCACAGGCGTTACTTAAGTGTCACACTTGTGATACATATATATTTTATCATTTTTAATAAATAAATAAATAATTAATTAATTATAATATACTTAATATTGCTCTTTAATTTATGGTATTTAATAAATAATAATAACATGCATGATTGTGACTAATATATGATTAATAATAATAATTATTATTAGTAATTACATAATGTATGATTTTTTAATGATAACAATTAATAACAACATGTAATAATTTAAAATTGAAAACATAAATAAAACTAATTAAGAGCTACTGTGAGATTTAACTTTATTAAGCGCATTGACATTAAGCATGTGTGAATTATACTTAATTAATTATTAACATTTAATTATTTCTTTTGTTATTATTAATTTTTTACTATTCTTCGGTATATACTGAACATAAATGTTATAATTAATTGTTAACATTATTAATAATTTCTAATTATTTATTAAGTGCTTTAAGCACAACAAATATCGCAAAACATCTATAATTGCATCCAAAACAACAAGAGGTTTACAAATAATTCAATAACAACTCCTACACAATATTTAGCTGCTTATAATTATGAACAATCCGACAGAATCCATGGCTTTCTGCACTCTTCATTCCTTTGTAAGCTCCTCACACATTGTCCTTTCTCTCACTTAGATTTCATTGTCATCTGAATTCTCTAAATCTATCAAGTGGTGCCATTAAATCATTTATACCACATCCACAGTTGCAAATTTAATACCTACACACTTCATCAGCGAGGTGCATCAATCCATCCTACAAATAGGCTCCAAAACTACACTTAAACACTAGATAAAGAAAAAGTTAAACACTTCAAAGATCAAGAAAAATGCAAAAAATGCTAAAAATCAAATAAACTAGAACTAAAGCTCACAAAGAAGCACTTAAAATAGATGAACCAAACAATCCATTCTATCAATTCATCATCCCAAGGATTAAGAACATGCAATCTTTCAAATATAAAAGAAGTACAGTACCATAAGCTTGCAAATATACCAATTCTTCTTCACAGTGATTACATGCAGAAATTGATCAAAAGGACTTTACTGAGGGTTATATAGGGCTAGGGTTTAAGGTATGTCAAAGAGGTTTAAGGGCTCATCACAAGCACTCATAGAGTACTAAGTATGTAAAGGCACACAAAATGATTTCTGAGACATATGAATGGATATAACTAACTATTCCCCACTTCTTATTGCTACTATATGTCATTCCTTTCCTTTTTCTTTTCTTTTTTGTTTTTCCTTTCTTTTAAAAAAAATCAAGAAACACAACTAACATTAGCAGCTACATGTAATGTGTTGTAAAAGTAGAGGTATGATGAAAGCTACTTAAAGTGTCTCAAAAAGTTTTTTGTCAAGAATCCCAAACTGATGTAATTTAGCACTCTATTAAACTTGTGATAGGGTAAACTAATAGGGCCTAAGGTTTAAAATGAAGGTTTTTTATAAACAAAAAGATCAAAGTCTCCAAAGGATTTGCAAGGGACAATGACATAGGTTGTTATTTAAGTCAAGGGATAAAAGAGAGAGGGCCTTAATCATTTCTATTTAGCATACATCTGGTAGATTCAAATTGGTTCAATGCAAGTTCTTGATGTACTACCTATGGGAGTATCACACAATCAAAGAAATGATATGAGTATAAAGTCATATAGGCTCAACTCCTCACTTAGGCTCACATGAAAATCCGTCGTGTTTCTACACATCCCCTAATCACTCAACTATCAATTTCTAAATAACCCTATGTAACCAACTACTTCAGCCAATCCCTATGGTTCTTCTTCTATCTAAGTGGCCTAATTCAATCTTCAAGTATATGACTTAATCATGTTCTGAATACTATGATATAGTTTCGAGGCAACAACTCCTAGCCTAATATACAACATAATATACTACAAAAAAAGAACACAATTGCTAAAACCAAAAATCACAGCACAAAACAAGTACTAGTGTATAGTCACAAGAGAATTTAAAACAACTAACAAACAAAAAACAAAAGAGGGAGTTTTGAAAGTTTATAGAGAGGGTGGAGGCAATGGGGTTGGAGATGGCACATGAAGTTCTTCTCCCATGAATTTTAAATTTTCTTTTCAGGTTTTGCTGTTGACGGGTTATCAATTGCATTTGTTCATTCATTTAGTCAAGTTACTACTGTGTCTTTTTGCTACTATTAGCTAGGAGTATGTATACTCTCTCCTAACCTGTTGGCACCTTTGGTTCCTCACTTGATTCAAGTGAGTCCACAGAAACTCCAGAACTAGAAGTTCCACCTAAAAACCTATGCTTGACTACAGTGTATGTCCGAGGATGTCGAAGCTCCACATTGTCATGCTATAATATTTCTACACGTCTTAAGTACGGTGCATCAAAATACTCATAAGGAATAGGGGTTAGTCTATTAAGAACAATTTCAAAATTTTGGGTCCAAAGTAATGGCTAAACAACCCATTCCTAATGATGTTCCCTTCTTTGCCACAGATTGGGTCAAAGATTGAGAAAAAAAAAGAGAACATGTTAGGTTTAATCCTTTCATCTATGCAATATAATAACAACAATTCCTTAGTGAAACATTTATTGCTTTGAGTTTTACCAAAATAGCATAACACATGAATTTTTGCAACAATAACCTTTTAGGATTAAGAATGTGAGAGTTCAATGCATTGTGAGCATTGAACTCAGGCAAGTCAATTAAAAACTCCCAACAAAATATAGATGGGATGAGAATCTTCTACTTGTGACTTAAAAAACTGAAAAAATTGGCCTAACAACTTCTCATCCAAGCTTCGAGGCTGACCTCATAATCTAAACTAAAATTTTTTAGGTTTACTTGATTCAAACCTCATTGAAGTAGAAAACTCAAGTGTTAGCTCATGAAAAACGGAGTAATCTATATGCACAAATCATCCCTAACCACCTTTATTACACAATTTCATCAATTTATCCTTCAACCCTATTTATTCTAACACATCAAAATTGAATTATCGGGGTGCAAGAATGGATCTAGTTTTTAGAACAACATACTTGTTGCCTTCTTCCTTGGAGTAAATGGGAAAAGGAGCACTGTAGTCAGCTACAATGTCTGTAGCAATTTGACCTCCCACCTCAACTTCAATAGTTCAACAACTTTCTTCGTTCTTGGAGGCATAATAGCGTGAAAACCTGCAAAAATTACCGAATGAAATACAACCCTTAGAGACACAAAACTTGTGAAAATTAAGGGAATAAAAAAAACAAAAACAACAAAAATGTGCACAAATGTCAATGAACTTAATTATATAAAAATTTTTAGGCGTGAGAATTAAGTGAAGCCTATCACTCTACGCTTAATTAATGATAAGTAACAAATCTATTAATTATAAAATTAATAAATTTGGTAATCAATTAACCTTATTTTAATTAATTAATTATAATTTTTAAATATGTGTTAAATACATTATAATTAAATAATCAATTAATTATGTTATAATTAATCAACTAACTAATAATATTTTACTTAATTAATTAATTATTTAATAAAATGTTATATATAATGTTAATCCCCTAGTAACAAGATAAAGAAAATAACATGCACGATTGTGAATTAAGAAGTCATAATCATACATGGCAGTCACGCCTGTGAATATTAAGTCATAAGTGTGACTATTTACCTATATATATACATCAATAAATTAATTATATATTAATCATTATTAATTATAACTAAATAAGCTTAACAGTTAATGTTAATAATTAATTTATAAATAAAGTATATTTTAATAAAAACAATTAATTTATTAAATTCTAACTGCCATTAATCTATCAAAACAAACAACAAATTGTCTGATAACAAGAAAAAGAAAATAACATGCATAGTTGTGACTTCTTTAAAAATTGTTAATTATTTATTTATTAAGCTTATTTAGTTATAATTAATAATGATTAATATATAACTAATTAATTGATGTATCAAAATATAATTAATTGATTTAGTAGTACATATTAATATTAATTATATATGTTACTGTGACAAAGATATATTTTCATTTCTTAATTTAATTTATTTAAAGTATAGTTTATTAATTAATTTTGATATAATTAATAATAATTAATATATAATAAATTCATTGATTTATTAAATTATACTTTATTTATAAATTATTTATTTATCATTAACTATTAAGTTTATTCAATTATAATTAAAAATTATTAATATCTAATTAATTAATTGATGTATTAAAATATAATTAATGGATTCAATAGTTAATGTTAATATTTAATATATATGTTACTCATTACCCTACGCTATTAATTGTTATTTTTATTAATTATTATATACTTATATTCAATATATATGTAACTCTTCAAATGTTAGTTAGTCATGCCTCTGACTTAATAGTCACAGGCCTGACTGTCTTGCATATTATTTGGTTTTTATTGTTAGCAGTTAATTAACACATATATGATGTTATAACAACTGTTATTAAATAGTTGTTAATTCATTAAAATATTATTAGTTTGTTGATTAATTATGACATAATTAATTGATTAATTAATTTTAATATACTTAACACGTATAAAAACTTAATTAATTAATGAAAATATAATAAATTAATTAACTAATTAATTAAGTTTTTTGAAATTAATAATAATTAAGTTATAATTAATTAACATATCTATTCAAATATAATTTATTTATAAATTAATTATCCATGATTAACTGTTAATTTTATTCAGTTATAATTAATCATAATTTATATATAATTAGTTAATTGATGCATTAAAATATAATTAATTGATTAAGTAGTACATGTTAATATTTATACTCATGACCTACATTATTAATTGTTAATTATTATTAATTATTAATACTAATATTCAGTATATATATACCTCTTCAGTTTATACAAAGCTTAGGTACTCCTGCCTGTATTATATATCTCTACGCTCTCACTGTCATGATCGTGCAATTCTAGCTGATTCTTCAGTATCAAGCACGATCGTGCTTTTCCCAATATCTCCTTAGTGTTACGATCGTGCAAATCCTCTGAGAGTTACTCTGTCATGATCTTGTAGCTCTTTTAAACATTCCTCTTTGTTCTTCCTCTCTTTTGCTTAATCTATGATTTCTAACTTATTTTTTCACTATTTCCTCTTCATTTTTACTTTCATTTCACCTCAACTCATTCTAATACAAATCAAAATCTATCATTGATTTAATTTGAAATTAATCTAAAATTCATGAAAATAATTACGCTTAATGATTAATAATTACTAGATAAATAAAACTTTGTTAAATATAATTTATATATAATTAATTTACTAATTAATTTATAATTAATAGATTGATTACTTATTATTAATAAGTTAAATAAATGTAAATTTATAGGTGTTAATTAAGTGTCACTGTGACAAAGAAATTTTTCGTTTCTTAATTTAATATATTTAAAGTATAGTTAATTAATTAATTTTGATATAATTAATAATAGTTAAAATGTAATGAATTCATTGATTTATTAAATTATACTTTATTTATAAATTAATTATTTTATCATTAATTGTGAAATTAATTCGGTTATAATTAATAATTTGGTGTATTAAAATATAATTAATAGATTAAATAGTCAATATTAATATTTAATATATATGTTAGTCATGACCCTGCATTATTAGTTGTTAATTATTATTAATTATTATATACTAATATTCAGTATATATGTACCTCTTCAAATGTTAAGTAATCATATCATCAATTAGTTTTAGGAATATGCTATTTTATATTCACAAATTATAACTTAATCAAATAACTTCATCAAATGCACGCTTTTCCAACAACACAAGAGAAGAAGACCAAAGAGCATATTTAGCTTAAATTAATACGTGGATATAAATATTTAGAAACTATTAACAAAAACAATTATATATTTCTGACACACCAACAATCCCTACATATATAACGCACCAACAAAACACTATCAATTAAACATAAACATTTAACTACAAAAACATAAAATACTACATAAACATCAAAACCTACAGTTATATAATAAAGTGAAACTATTCAAGAAACAAAAGTTTTTGCTCACAAATTAAACATTCACATAGCGCTTATATTAAATATTGTTTTTTTTTCCTTAGCATTGGCATATCATACCTATCCTTCTCTTGACTTATCTTCTTTTTCTTTATAGCGTCCTCTTTATCAATAATTCCATTTACAGCATCCGACTTCTTAACTGTCTCTAGGGCCTCGAATTTTGACTTCTCTTTCTTCTTCTTTTTTCTTTGCGAGAACATTCTTAAACAAATTTAATAATATTCAATAATCAACAATAACGTGAACTTAGGAAAAAATAGCATAACTTGAACTGTCACAATAATACCTTAATAATTAAACTAAAATTATACTCAACCGGGACTAAAAACACTAAATCATAAAAACACAAACATAAAAAACAAATTAATAATAACAACAAATTATTTTCTCATTTAATAATTAAAGATGTTAAAAGATCAATTCAATGAACACAACCTAAGATTTTAAAACTCATAATAATTTGTGAACAAGCTATTCTTCACATACATAACCATAATTAACACGTACCTTAATTGAAAGATCATTAACAAGTGTGATAGACTCTCACTCCATTTTCCATTCTTTCAAGCACTCAAAGGTCGCAAATATTTACTCATTTTTCATTTCATGTTAAACATCAACCATAAGCTTGCTAGTTCATCCAATCTTCACTACTAAATATCTAATGCAAACATTAATCCGAAAGTCTTTTTTTGGTTTTAATGAGGCCAAGATCAAGCTAAAGAAAAGATAAATTTTGGCTTTAGACTAAAGGACTAATTAAGCATTTAAAATGATAGAAACCAATAAAACATAAAACATTGAATTCTTTCTTTTGAACTTGAAAGATAACCTTACCAATCTCCTTCGCCTTTTCGATCTCCCCTTTCCCTTCATTTTCTTTTTTCTCTTCCTCTTTTTCTTTTCTGTGCATGCCATTTTCTCCTTCTCTTTTTTCCCCTTTTTCTCTTTCTTATTTAGTTGATATGATTTGCTTTTTTTTCCCAATATACAACAATAGAAATACTTTTTAAATGCTCAATTTTCCCTTACGAAGATTTAAACTGTCCTCTGTCTGATGATTTCCTTTTTTTCCCAATATACAACAACATATATACCTTTTAAATGCTTAACTTGCCCTTATGGTGGGTGAAATCAAAACAGATAAACAATAAAGGCCAAAGCTTGTGTTTCAGGTTTTAACTAAAAAAAGGGTTTCATGCAAGCTCAAAGGGGCTCACTAATTAAGGATAATATCATGGTGGTTTTTTAAGCTCTCAAGTTAAATCCTAAATGCCTTCATCACTTTAATGTTTGCATAAGATCATGTAATCTCGACTAGTATTCGCAAGCAAGTTCTAGATTTGTTTAATCATGAAAGAATACTCTAAAAAGGAATAATTTTAATTGGTCTCAAACCCTCATCGAAGAAAAGTCTCATTCATCTATCATAACAAGCTTATTTCCTTTCAATTAAAATCCACGTCAATCAACTTATGTATGCAAATATATTTATTCATTTATGTTATGGATTCATAATCCCGATTAAGTTTAGTCAATAATCAAACATCTTTAACTATTAAACAAAAAACACAAAATGTACAACAATCGTAGTAAACATCATAGGAAATTAAATGAAAGATCTAATATGCAAACAACATTAATTAACACCAATAATAAAACTAAAAATAATTTTATGACAAACAATCAAAATAATAAAAAATAGATAGAAACACAATTCTAAGATGAAGGCAGACGCTTTCTCTAGCCAGGATTAAAATTCTCTATCAAATCTATGATTTCTATAATTTTTCCTCAATCTTGTCCAATCTCTCACTCATATGCTATTCAAATACAATAAGTTGATTAGTTAATGATTGATATTCCACAGAATTGGGTGCAATGTTAAACTGTGTACCTTCAAGTGGTAAAGCATCATCCCCTTGTATACCTTCACCTACTTTGCCCCGACTGCACTTACTACCCGAAGCTTCTGCTGTCTTGTCACTAATAATAACATAACGATCACCTTGCTGCTTAGCAATCTTTATAGACACTAAGGACTGCCAGTCTAAACTATAATTCCCTGAAACTAATTGCATACTTGCTCTCTCACTCCGCAAACCAAAATATTCTACAATGTGGGTAACAAATGCCCTAACAACTATTTTTCTAGCTCTAACTTTAACCACATCCATCATATGCACACTTATCCATATACTAACATTAAAGTGTTTAACATGCACCATACACCACAACACAAACAATTTAGCTTTAGAAACTACACCTTGTCTATCTCCTCTACCAAATACTGTACAAGTTAAAAGCCTATGAAGATAGCATAAGCTAGGGTCTATTAAAGCAAATGACTTAGACCTACTCGGAGAGAAAACATTTGTTAAGTTTGTAATTTCATTCCAAAATTCTTTAGGACTAAATTCATCATGATAGCCATATAAATCACTATGTGGTCATTTAAAGTAAAAGCAAATGTCTTATTCATTAATCTAAATATCAAATTAATCATGACGCCATCTTCGTTACAAATCAAATGTAAAGTTATCAAAAATTCTAAAGTTAATTCAACATATGAATTTTTTTTCTAAATTTTGCAAATTTGTTCCATCCTATGTTATGCAACGGTTTATTAACTCGATCTGCAATTCCTAATTCAGTTATGGCTCTATGATTAATAAATCTATTCGACATAATCGAACAATCTTTTAAAGTTACATACCTTAATTGGCTCTCAGCAGTGTTAAATTGAAGGCAAGGATTATATTGTCTGCTTCAAAAGATGAAGATGCTCTGAATCTCACATGAGGCATAATCTAAGTAACAATCAAGAATAAAAATATTTTCACAAATCTCAAACCACACAAAACAATTTATTACTTAATTGAATTTAAAGCACTTAAATATAACAGGCAAACAAGAAATCCTAGAGTAATATGAATCCGGCATCATTATAGAATCAACAAACATTAGGCTTAAATATACATCCTTTAATAAATAATAATAAAGTAAAAGATAAAAGCAAAAAAATGAAATAATGTTTTATGTTATCAGTCGTATACTATATCCAAATTTTTTATATAATATCAAACTTGAATTAATTAATAATGAATCAACAATTCATTGATAACTAAAGATATTTGTATTCTTTCCATTTATTTAAAAAAACTGAACAATTAAGCACAATCCTTACAATTTAACAATTGTTTAATACAAAACAAATCGATAGCAAATAGCCAAATCAAAGCAAATTCTTAACCTACTACAATTCTTAACCGAATATAAAAACCAAGAAAGAAATCAACCAAATCAGATGATAAACATAAAAAATATATTATATCTTATATCAAATTAAAGTCATAAAAATGAAATAGTTAACAGTATAAAAAGAGTGTATATGATGTGACAGAACGGGTGTAGGTTGAAATGGGTGTGATTTCAGAATTAGGTTAAAGATTGTAAAATCAGTCACGGTGTGACTTTATAAATCACACCCAATAATTTTTTTTCTTAGTTAATTTAGTCATGTCACGGGCATGTCTTTTTTTTCTTATTTTAATTAATTGAAACATTTTTTTAATTAGTTTTTCTCAATTACGGGCGTGACTTAATAAGTCACACCCATGACTCTTCACAATATAGATTTACTAAATCATTTCATTTGTTATTTCAAAATTTTACAAACTCATTTTAATAAATCATTTTTAATATTCTAACTTATATATTTTTAATAATTCTATCATAATTCCTTTCTTAATATACATTTAAAATTTTAAATATTTATATTATGTAATTATTATTATTATTATTAACT
>JANVCQ010000007.1:21419486-21443709 GCA_025531925.1 Erythroxylum plowmanianum
TATGGTGTTAATTATACATGTATGATGTGAATTGATAATGAAGAATGAAGAAAATGTGTGTTGGTTAAGTGTAGGTCAAAATGATGGAGAAAAGGTGGATGAATGTGATGAGTTGTTTAATTGATAAATGTAGCTTAAATGAAAGGAGTTGGTTTGAATGGAGTGATGAAATTTGTCATTGATTGGAAGTGCTACTATATGACATGTTAGGAGCATGAATTATTATGGTAAAGCATTGAAAATGAGACTTGAAAATCATGCACATTAGGTGTTTGATAAAATGCCTAAGTGAACTTGGCTTAGGACTTAAGGATATTGATGGTGTGTATTGGAAAGAAACGTTCATGTTTACTTAGAGTAAACTTGAAATGTTGCCTAGATTGATGAATAATGGCCTAATATGTTGGGACAAAAAATGTGCTTAATTATGTCATGAGATGCGTAAGTTTGGATTAAAGGCATTAAATGCCTTAGGAAATGCAAAAAGGTAAGCTAATGTGATGGTGTATAAATATAAATTTATGTTTAAGTAGTATTTTCATTGTATGTTTTTTTATGTATAAAGGCTCAGAAGCTGTGAATCAAAAAGCTCGTATTAGGGATTGTTGAAGTTAAGAGAGTGTACACCTTTGAGGTGAGTTGGGGAAACTATATTTTCGCAAATAGGATTAGAACATCCTAAGACAAGCATGATGACTTGTATGTGAATTTTGAACCTAGGCAACGTGTTGTAGAATTGAATTTCAAATGGATGCTAATATGCGTATATATTTGATAAATGACATTATTTTAAACAACTATGCGTTTGGAGTACAAAAGATGGCTTTTATTTTATGAGGAAATGTTTGAAATTTATATATGCATAATCGAGTCATATATGATGCATGTTTTTTTTCTCTTTTGGTTTAGAGCCATGATAAGGTTTTATTTTATCGGTTGGACTAATAAATAAAGGCATGATGCTTTACTTGATTTTTGATACTTAAATGTTGTATATGATTTTTAGTGATTGGTGAGGAAATGATTAGCCAATTGTGTGCTGGGCATAACTAATTAAGCGATCCCTATACCCTTGACACTGGTACATGAAAATCGAGTCACCGTATCGACACTTTTCTATGGGACTCATGGGTGATTCCACACCTAAGGTCTGGACATTGACGAGGTCATCACCTAGCGTCAGATGCTCTTGTCGATTGTAGTTTGGACTCACCAAGGATGAAAGTCGAGCCAAGACCGATAATTGGTGGGTGTGCACATTAGTTTGGCTAACTAGTGGTGTCACATATGATTGTTTTAACTTATTCTGATATTTATTTTCTGACGAGATCTTTTATACACCTAATATTTATATGCATTTGTATACTTGAACTTGAGCTTATGTTCACCGGATGGGTGATTAATAGGATGGGCTTATATGGTTCCTAACCAATATAAATTGAGTCATAGGCTGGGTCTATGTGTTTTCTATATAGATATATATATAACTACACTGTCTTGGAAAGAATCAATTTTATTTGTGATATATGCTTCTCCTGCTCATTGAGTACCTAGTGCACTCACCCCCTCTGCTTTCCAACTATGCAGGTTAATTTAGTGAGCTCAAAGTTCTGTGAGATTCATACGGCTTTTTGACATTTTTGAGGTTTTTTCGCACATGGGTAGTCTCTTATTTTGTACTTTTATTGTCTAGTAGCTAGTGAACTGTGTTTATATAGATACGTTTTATGATTTTGTGAGTTAACTTTTGATTGCCTTGTGTTTTGTAAAAGATTTTATATATGAACTATTGATACTATGTTGAGATTGTCTTGAGTTGAGATTGCCTAGAGTTGAGATTGCCTTTAGTGGACTAAAGAGTCCTGAAGTTGTGGTTGAATGTGAATATAGAAGTGTGTTTGAAATCGTTTGCAGGTTTTGGAATTTTTAAAATACAGTCGTTGTGCTGCCCAAATTTTTTTAAAAAAAGAAAAAAGGGATATACGTACCTTAACGCTGCGTATGGTTACTGTCTCCATCAGTGGAGATAGATAACAAAACACAAAAATCTTATGCCTCGCGGTGTTTGGTTACTGACCTAACTTATTTTTATTCTGACTCCATATCACAAAAACATAAATTTTTTGTTCCTTTCAAAACTGTGGGACAAGATTTCTTGTCCCTATGACAGAAACAAACCACATAAGCAACGTCTAGAAATAACCCTCCCCCCACATAAGCAATTTTTTATAGGATTATTTAACCTATTATGTAATTAATTCCATGAATGCTTAGATGTTTTATTAAATTATTATGGATTTTTGTATTCAATAACTCGTTTCATTTAATTTTTAGGTTTCTTATTTCATTAAATATTTAGGTTTCTCATTTTATTTCATCGTAATTAAAAATTACAAATACAATTAAAATAAATATTGATACAATTATAAAAATATTTAATGTAATTCATTTTATTGTTAACTTGTTCAAATTTTTTGCTATTCAATAGCCCATTTCATTAAATTTTTATGTTATTCATTTTTTAAATTCCTTATTTATAGATACAATTAAATTACTAATACAAATCATTAGTTTTAAAATAATCAATGAATTACATGTTTCCAATCATATTATGCTGCAAGGATACTTTAGTCATTGACACTGCTTTTTATGTTATGTCAACTGTAATCAAGTACATTTTTGTCCTCAAGACGAGCACAGTTTTATCTGTTTTGTCCATCATAACTAAACACCTCACTGTCTCCAATTTTTGTTCTGTTCGGTTTCTAAATTTTTGCTTCATTCCGTCTCAACATATAGATCATAGTAACCATACGTAGTGTATATACTCCCATCTGTGTTATATATCTCTACACTATTACTGTCACGATCATGCTTATGCAAGATCGTGCAATTTCAGTTGATTCTTCACTGTCACGATCGTAATTGTGCATGATCGTGCTTTTCCCGATATCTCCTCAACGTCACAATCGTGTTTGTGCATAATCATGCAAATCCTCTAAGGGTTACTCTGTCACGATCGTGCACTCTTCTGAACCCCCCTCTTTGTTTTTCCTCTCTCTTGCTTAATCTATGATTTCTAACTTATGTGTCATTATTTCCTCTTCATTTTTTACTTCCATTTTACCTCAACTCATTCCAATACAAATCAAAATCTATAAATGATTTAATTTAAAATTAATATAAAATTCATAAAAATAATTATAGTTAATGATTAATAATTACTACATAAATAAAACTTTATTAAATTTAATTTATATATAATTAATAGATTGATTACTTATTATTATATAAGTTAATTAACTATAAATTCATAGGCATTAATTAAATGTCACTGTGGCAATGATATTTTTTCATTTCTTAATTAAATATATGTAAAGTATAGTTAATTAATTAATTTTGATATAATTAATAATAAATTCATTGATTTATTATATTATACTTTATTTATAAGTTATTTATTTATCATTAACTGTTGAGTTTATTTAGTTATAATTAAAAATTGTTAATATCTTACAAATTAATTCATGCATTAGAATATAATTGACATATTAAGTAGTTAATGCTAATATCAAATATATATGCTAGTCATGACCCTGCATTATTAATTGTTAATTTTTTAATTATTATATACTAATATTTAGTATATATGTAACTATCTATTTAAGAGTGAAAGGTGTGACTGTCATGCCTGTGACTTAATAGTCACAGGTGTGACTATCATGCATATTATTTGATTTTTTTGGTTAGCCGTTAATTAAAACTAATATGATATTATAACATCTTTATTAAATAGATAGTTAATTAATTAAAATATAGTTAGTATGTTGATTAATTATAACATAACTAATTGATTAATAAATTATAATGTACTTAACACGTATAAAAATATAATTAATTAATTAATTTTGCTGAAATTGATAGTAATTAAGATATAACTAATTAACTTATTTATTCAAATATAATTTATTTATGAATCAATTATCCATGATAAACTGTTAATTTTATTCAGTTATAATTAACTGATGCATTAAAATATAATTAATTGATTAAGTAGTACATGTTAATATTTAGTATAAATATTACTCATGACCTGCATTATTAATTGTTAATTATTATTAATTATTATATACTAATATTATGTATATATATACCTCTTCAATATATACATAGCTTAAGTATTCTCCCCTAAATTATATATCTCTACACTCTGTTCATCACGATCGTGATTATGCACGATTATGCAATTCTAGCCGTTTCTTCATTGTCACGATCGTGTTTGTGCAGGATCATGCTTTTCCTAATTAGTGCTTGTGCACGATCGTGCAAATCCTCTTAGGGTTACTCTGTCATGATCGTGCACTCTTCTGAACCTTCATCTTTGTTCCTCCTCTCTTTTGCTTAATCTACGATTTCTGACTTATGTCTTCACTACTTCCTCTTCATTTTTACTTTCATTTTACCTAAACTCATTCTAGTACAAATAAAAATCTATCACTCATTTAGTTTGAAATTAATCTAAAATTCATAAAAGTAATTACAGTTAATGATTAATAATTACTAGATAAATAAAATTAATTAAATATAATTAATCTACTAATTAAATTATTATAATTAATAGATTGATTACTTATTATTATTAAGTTAATTAATTGTAAATTCACAGGCCTGAATTAAGTGTCACTATGACAAAGATTTTTTTCATTTTTAAATTTAATATGTTTAAAGTATAGTTTATTAACCAATTTTGATATAATTAATAATAATTAGAATATAATAAATAAATTGATTGATTAAATTATACTTCATTTATATTTATTTATTATTAGTATCTAATTAATTAATTGATGTATTAAAATATAATTAATAGATTAAATAGTTAATGATAATATTTAATATATATGTTAGTCATGACCCTACATTATTAATTGTTAATTTTATTAATTATTATATATTAATATTCAATATATATGTAACTCTTCAAATGTTAAGTAAGTCATAGGCTGTCATGCATATTATTTGATTTTTCTTGTTAGCAGTTAATTAACACCTATATGATGTTATAACATCTTTTATTAAATAGTTAAATAGTTAATTAATATATTATTAGTTTGATGATTAATTATAACATAATTAATTGATTAATTAATTATAATATACTTAACATGTATAAAACATAGTTAATTTTGCTAAAATTAATAATAATTAAGATAAAATGAATTAACTTATTTATTCACATATAATTTATTTATACATTATTTATCCATGATTAAGTGTTAATTTTATAAAGTTATAATTAATCATAATTTATATATAATTAATTGATTAAGTAGTAAATGTTAATATTTAGTATAAATATTACTCATGACTTGCATTATTAATTGTTAAATATTATATACTAATATTCAGTATATATATATATATACTTCTTCAGTATATACATAGCTTAAGTACTCTTGCCTGTATTATATTTCTCTACACTCTTGCTGTCATGATTGTGCTTACGCACGATTATGCAATTCTAACTGATTCTTCAATGTCACGATCATGATGGTTTCCCCAATATTTCCTCAATGTCATGATCGTCCTTCTGCATGATCGTGCAATTCCTCTGAGGGTTACTCTGTCACGATCGTGCTTCTGCGCGATCATGTAGCTCTTCTGAACATCCTTATTTGTTCTTCTGCTTTTTTGCTTAATCTACAAGTTCTAACTTATGTCTTCACTATTTTCTCTTCATTTTTACTTCCATTTCACCTCAACTCATTCCAATACACTAGATAAATAAAACTTTATTAAATATAATTAATTTATAATTATTAGATTGATTACTTAATATTATTAAGTTAATTAACTGTAAATTCATAGGCGTTAATTAAATATCACTGTGATAAAGATTTTTTCATTTCTTAATTGAATATATTTGAAGTATAGTTAATAAACTAATTTTGATATAATTAATAATAATTAAAATGTAGTGAATTCATTGATTATTAAATTATACTTTATTTATAAAATAATTATTTATCATTAACTATTAAGTTTATTAAGTTATAATAAAATTATTAATATCTAACAAATTAATTGATATATTAAAATATAATTGATAGATTAAGCAGTTAATGTTAATATTAAATATATATATATGTTAGTTATGACCCTGCATTATTAATTTTTAATTTTTATTAATTATTATATACTAATATTCAGTATATATGGGACTCTTCAATAGTTAAGTAGTCACGCTCGTGACTTAATAGTCACAGGCATGACTATCATGCATATTATTTTGTTTTTCTTGTTAGCAATTAATTAACACCTATATTATGTTATAACATCTTTTATTAAATAGTTAGTCAATTAGTTAAAATATTATTAGTTTGTTGATTAATTATAACATAACTAATTAATTAATTAATTATAATATACTTAAAATGTACAAAAATATAGTTAGTTAATTAAAATATAATTAATTAATTAACTATTTAATTAATTTTGATGAGATTAATAATAATTAAGATATAATAAATTAACTTATTTATTAAAATATATTTTATTTATAAATTAATTATCCATTATGAACTGTTAATTTTATTCAATTATAATTAATCATAATTTATATATAATTAATTAATTGATGTATTAAAATATAATTAATTGACTAAGTAGTACATGTTAATATTTAATATAAATATTAGTGATGACCTGGATTATTAATTGTTAATTATTATTAATTATATATACCTCTTCAATGGATACATAGCTTAAGTACTCCCCTTGCATTTTTTATCTTTACACTCTCGTTGTGATAATCATGCAATTCCAACTGATTATTTGATGTCACAATCATGCTTGTGCACGATTGTCCTTTTCTCGATATCTCCTCAATGTGACGGTCGTGTAATTTCAGCTAATTCTTACAAGCATGATCATGCAATTCCTCTAAGGGTTATTATGTCATGACCATGCTTCTACATGATCGTGCACTCTTCTGAACCTCCCTCTTTGTTCTTCCTCTCTTTTGCTTAATCTACGATTTCTAACTTATGTCTTCAATATTTCCTCTTCATATTTACTTCCATTTTACCTCAACTCATTCCAATACAATTAAAAATCTATGACTCATTTAATTTGAAATTAATCTAAAATTCATAAAATAATTACAGTTAATGATTAATAATTACTAAATAAATAAAAATTTATTAAATATAATTATATATAATTTATATATAATTGATTTTTCTAATTAAATTATTATAATTAATAGATTGATTACTTATTATTATTAAGTTAATTAAGTGTAAATTCACAGGCCTGAATTAAGTGTCACTGTAATAAAGATATTTTTTCTTTTCTTAATTTAATATATTTAAAACATAGTTTATTAATTAATTTTGATATAATTAACAATAATTAAAATATAATAAATTCATTGATTTATTAAATTATACTTTATTTATAAATTAATTATTTATCATTAACTATTAATTTAATTAAGTTATAATTAATAATAATTAATAATTTGATGTATTAAAATATAATTAATAGATTAAATAGTCAATATTCATATTTAATATATATGTTAGTCATGACCTTGCATTCTTAATTATTACTTATTATTAATTATTATATACTAATATTCAGTATATATGTACCTCTTCAAATGTTAAGTAATCACATCAACAATTAGTTTTAGGAATATGCTATTTTATATTCACAAATTATAAGTTAATCAAATAACTTCATCAATTGCACACTTTTCACACAACACAAGAGAAGAAGACCAAAGAGCATATTTAGCTTAAATTAATACGTGGATGTAAATATTTAGAAACTATTAACAAAAACAATTATTTATTTCTGACACACCAACAATCCCTATATATAAAACACACCAACGAAATGCTATCAATTAAACATAAGCATTCAACTACAAAAACATGAAATACTACATAAACTTCAAAACCTACAGTTATATAATAAAGTGAAACTATTCAAGAAATAAAAATTTTTGCTCACAAATTAAACATTCACATAGCACGTATATTAAATATTGTTTTTTTCTTCTTAACATTGGTAAGTCATACCTATCCGTCTCTTTACTTATCTTCTTCTTCTTTGTGGCATCCTCTTTATCAACAATTCTGTTTACAACATCCGACTTCTCAACCGTCTCCAGGGCCTCGAATTTTGTCTTCTCTTTCTTCTCCTTTTTTCTTTGGGAGAACATTCTTGAATAGACTTAATAATATTCAGTAATCAACAATAACATGAACTTAAAAAAAAGCATAACATGAACTGTCACAATAATACCTTAACAATTAAACTAAAATTATACTCAACCAGGACTAGAATCACTAAATCATAAAAACACAAACACCAAAAAAACAAATTAATAATAACAACAAATTATTTTCTCATTTAATAATTAAAAATGTTAAAACATAAATTCAATGAACACAACCTAAGATTTTAAAACTCATAATAATTTGTGAACAAGCTATTCTTCACATGCATAACCATCATTAACAAGTACCTTAACTGGAAGATCATTAACAAGTGTGATAGATCCTCCATTTCCTTTCTTTCAAGCACTCAAAGGTCACAAATATTCACTCATTTTTCATTTCATGTTAAACATCAACTACAAGCTTGCTAGCTAATCCAATCTTCACTACTAAATATCTAACACAAACACTAATCCGAAGGTCTTTATTTTAGTTGTAATGAGGCCAAGATCGAGGTAAGGAAAAGATAAAATTCGGCTTCAAATTAAAGGACTAATTAAGTATTTAAAATGATACAAACCAATAAAACATAAAACATTAAATTCTTTCTTTTGAACTTGAAAGATAACCCTAGCAATCTCCTTTACTTTTTCGATCTCCCCTTTCCCTTCATTTTCTTTTTTCTCTTCCCCTTTTTATTTTTTGTGCATGCCATTTTCTCCTTCTTTGTTTCCCTTTTTCTCTTTCTTCTTCAGTTGATATGATTTGTTTTTTTCCCCCAATAGACAACAACATATATACCTTTTAAATACTCAACTTGCCCTTACGGAGATTCAAACTGCGATCTTACTCCTCTATTTGATGATTTCCTTTTTTTCCCCAATATACAACAACATATATACCTTTTAAATGCTCAACTTGCCCTTACAGTGGGTAAAATCAAAACAGATAAACAATAAAGACCAAAACTCATGTTTCAGGTTTTAACCAAAAAAAGGTTCCATGCGAGCTCAAACGGGCTAACTAAGGATAATATCATGGTGGCTTTTTAAGCTCTCAAGTTAAATCCTAAATGCCTTCATCACTTTAATGTTTGCATAAGAACATGTAATCTCGACTAGTATTTGCAAGTAAGTTTTAGATTTGATGAATCATAAAAGAATACTCTCAAGAAAGAATACTTTTAATTGGTCTCAAACCCTCACCTAAGAAAAGTCTCATTCATCTATTACAACAAGCTAATATCCTTTCAATTAAAATCCACTTCAATCAACTTATGCATGCAAATGTATTTATTCACTTATATTATGCATTTATAATCCCAATTAAGTTCAGTCAATAATCAAACATCTTTAAGTATTAAACAAAAAATTTACAACAATCATAGTGAACATCTTAGGAAATTAAATGAAAGATCTAAGATGCAAATAACATTAATTAACATAAACAATAAAACTAAAAATAATTTTTTGACAAACAATCAAAATAATAAAAAAAATAGATAGAAATACAATACTAAGATGAAGGTGGATGCTTTCTCGAGCGATGATTAAAATTCACTAGCAAATCCCTGATCTCCATAATATTTGCCTCAATCTTGTCCAATTTCTCACTCGTACACCGTTGAAATACAATAAGTTGATTAGTTAATGATTGATATTCTAAAAAAGTAGGTGCAATGTTAAACTGCATACCTTTATGTGGTAAAGCATCATCCCCTTGTGTACCTTCATCTGCTTCACCCTGGTTGTGCTTACTACTTGAAGCTTCTACCGTCTGATCACTAATAACAATATAATGATCACCTTGCCGCTTGGCAATCTTCATAGACACCAAGGACTGCAAGTCTAAACTAAAATTGTAAACTAACTGCATACTTGTTCTCTCACTCAACAAACTAAAATATTATGCAATTTGGGTGACAAATGTCCCCATTAACTATTTTTCCAGCTCTACCTTTAGCCACATCCATCATATGCACACTTAACCACATACCAGCATTAAAGTGTTTAACATGCACCATACACCACATCACAAACAATTAGCTTTAGACCGTACAAGTTAAAAACCTATGACGATAGCGTAAGCTAGAGTTTACTAAAGCAGACAATCTAGACTTACTTAGGGAGAAAACATTTGTTAAGTTTGTAATTTCATTCTAAAATTCTTTAGGACTAAATTTATCATAACAGCCATATAAATCATTATGTGGAAATCAAAATATATCATTCAAATCATTTAAAGCAAGAGCATATGTCTTATTCATTAATTTAAATATCAAATTAATCACAATGCCATCTTCGGTACAAATTAAATGTAAAGTTGTCAAAAATTTTAAAGTTAATTCAACATATGAATTTTTTCTAAAATTTGTAAATTTGTCCCATCCTATGTTATACAACAGTTCATTAACTCGATCTGCAATTCTAATTTAGTTATAGCTCTATGATCAATAAATCTATTCGACATAATCAGACGATCTTTTGAAGTTGTATACCTTAATTGGCTCTCTGCAGTGTTAAATTGAAGGCAAGGATTACCTACAATAGTGACATCGTCCGCTTTAGAAGATGAAGATGCTCCGAATCTCACACGAGGAATAATCTAAGTAACAATCAAGAATCAAAATATTTTCATAAATCTCAAACCACACAGAATAATTTTTTTACTTAATTGAATTTAGAGCATTCTGATATAGTAGGAAAATAAGAAATCATAGAGTAATATGAAACTGGCATCATCATAGAATGAACAAACATTCAGCTTAAATATATATCCTTTATTAAATAATAATAATAAAGTAAAATATAAAAACAAAAAAATTAAATAATGTTTTATGTTATCAATTGTATACTATATCAAAAAAAAATTTATATAATATCAAATTCGAATTATTTAATAATGAATCAACAATTCATTGAAAACTAAAGTTATTTGTATTCTTTCCATTTATTTAACAAAAACTGAACAATTAAACACAATCTTTACAATTTAACAGTTGTTTAATACAAAACAAACCGATAGCAAATAACCAAATCAAAGCGAGTTCTTAACCTAATACAATTCTTAATCGAATATAAAAACCAAGAAAAATTAACTAAATCGGGGATAAACATTAAAAATCTATTATATCTTATATCAAATTAAAGCCACAAAAAATGAAATAGTTAACATTATAAAAAGAATGTATATGAAGAATAAAACATGGACCCATATCAAAACAAGATATCAAATTAATACATTTTACTAAAGTTTCCAAAATATGTTTACCGATGTAAAAGATTACCTGTAATTATAAGTACCTTCCAATGAAGACTGTGACACAAAGCAAGACGGCGATAGTGACAAACAACAATATCGAAAAGGCAAAGATGACGACAATGACCCAACTCAAGATTTGAACTTCAACGAAGATTCGAATAATTGGATTTTTCACCACAGAACATGAAGAAGAAGATGATAGAATGGGTGTAGGCTAAAACGGGCATGATTCTAGAATTAGGTTAAAGACGATAAAATTAGTCATAAGTGTGCTTTATCAATCACACCCAACATTTTTTTTTTTTGCTTAGCTAATTCAATCACGTCACGGGCATGTCTTTTTTTTCTTATTTTAATTAATTGAAACATTATTTAATTATTTGTCTCAGTCATGGGTGTGACTTATTTAATTATTTGTCTCAATCATGGGTGTGACTTAATAAGTCACACTTGTGACTCATCACAATATAGATTTCCTAAATTATTTAATTTTTTTCATTCCAAAATTTTACAAACTCGTTTTAGTAATTCATTTTTAATATTCTAACTTATATATTTTTAATAATTATATCATAATTCCTTTCTTAATATACATTTAAAAATTAAAAATTTGTGTTATGTAATTATTAATTATTATTATTATTAACTATGCATGTTAATAACTATGTTATGTTATTACTAAACAAGTCACAACCATGCATGTAATTATTATTTTCTAAATATTATTAATTAATTATTGATTAATTGTTGTTTGATTATTAATTATAGTATTATTCATTATTCTCTCTGTTTCTTTATAATCTCCTTGTCAAGTGAGATGTATGGAAGTGTATATTAATAATAATAATAATTAATAATTAATTAATCAATTAATAATAAGAATTAATAAAAATATGTAATAATTTAAATACAATTATTTAATTAACTAATTAATTAATTTTGATATAAGTAATAATAATAATTAAAATGTAATAAATCAACTCATTAATAAAAATATAATTTATTTATAAATTAATTATTAATCATTAACTGTTAAATTTATTCAGTTATAATTAATATATAATTAAATAGTAGATGTATTAAAATATAATTAATTGATTAAGTAGCAGATATTAATATGTAGTATATATGTTGGTCATTATTAATTATTATACACTAATATTTAGTGTGTATATATATAAGTACTCAGTGTATATATAGTTTAAGTAGTCATGCTTGTGACTAGACTCCCATGCACGATTGTGACTTGTTAGCTTGAGTCACAATCATGCTTGTTATTTCGTTTTTCTTATTATCGGGTAATTAACACATATGTAAATTTTTAAATTGTTTATTAAATAAATAACTAATTATTTAAAATATTATTAATTAATTGATTAATTATAACATAATTAATTGATCGATTAATTATAATATATTTAACACATATAAAAATATAATTAGTTAATTTAAATATGATCAATTAATTAACTATATGATAAATGATTCCTTAATCAATTAAAATATAATTTAATATTTAATTTGGATATAATTAATTTAAACATTATTGATTGATTAAAACTATTTTATTAAATATAATTAATATCTTCGGCTAATTTATTAATTAAGTATAATTCACACATGCTCTAATGTCAATGGGCTTAATAAAGTTAAATATGACAGTAACTCTTAATTAATTTTATTTATGTTATTATTAATTTTAAATTATTACATGTTTTTATTAATTGTTATCATTAAATAATCGTAAATTATGTAATAACTTATTATTAGTATTAATTATATATTAGTCACAATCATGTATGTTATTATTATTTATTAAATATTATTAATTAAAGAGCAAATAAACATAAAGTAAAGAAAATGGTTTGTTTCGATATGTTAAGATGTTAACGAATTTTGAATAATTAGTTGATGAATTTGCATGAGTTTAATAAAGACAATTGTTATATGCCACAAGTAATTAACACTTATGATCCAAGTAATAAAATATTGACAGTTGTGATTTAACGACAAAAAACCTTCCTGCAGATATTCACTGTTTTGAAGTTTAGGAAAACAAGAAATTAAAACACAAAAAGAACACAAGTTACATGCTTATTTTACTCTAAGAAAAAGAGTATATGACAATTTAGGTTTTTTTGTTATTGTCATTAGCATCTGCATTTGAATGTGCTATGGATTCATCGTCGCTGAATCTTTTATGAAGACATTGTCTGACTGTTGAAGAAGATTCAACAATATCTTCTAAAAATATTATAAAAAACAAAGTATATTAGCGACATAATATATAAGGAGACATCAACTTTTTGGATAAAAATGATAGATAGATAAATAAAGATGATAATATAATTAATGCTAAAAAGAAGTTTACATATTTTGATAAAGATAAAAACGTAAAAATTGAATGAATAAATAATGACCAATACAAATTGAGTCAATAAATGATGACGAATACCTGAAATAGGTGTAGGTGTAATGTCAGCAGTGTTATTTTGATCATCAGTTGAAATTTGATTATCTTTTCCAAATGAAGCTGAACCCTTTTCTAATTCATCATCATCAATTTCACGGTAGTACATAATAGTGAATTGTTGTCTTTCATTTGGTGAGTGAACGTGTACAGGTATGATATGAAAAAGAAATGTCTTACTTTTCAATTTTGCGTACACTTTTTCTAGAGGAAGTTCCATATCTTATTATAGGAAGGCTAAAATGTTAATAGCCAGCCATATAATAAAGATATTATAATTTTCATTATATTAAATCGCATATGTAATAAGCCAAAAGAGTATAACCTGGTGGTAATAGTGCATAGCTTCAATTGTAGTAAACTTCAAAAAATTTTCAGCAAGTTTGCCTAAAATAGAAGCTATGATAGTCCCTGTTTCGTCAGTCAAATCCACGTCATAGCAGTATCAATATTTGAAATAAAAAGTTAATTAGAATATATATGTTAATTAGATATATTAAAAGCTTGTATAACAATGAGATCTTCTTCACAGGTGTGACTGCTTACGTTACAATGGTGAAGAATTGTCAGGGGTATGAGTTACAAGTCACATCAGTGAAGAAGGTGTCACGGGTGTGATTTATAAGTCACACCCATGAAGAATGTGTCACGAGTGTGACTTACAAGGCACATCCTTGAAGAAGGTCTCACGGGTGTGATTTAGCATGTCACAGTTGTGACATCCAAGTACAAAACATTAAAATGTTGGAAAAATCTGCACATAAAAAGTGCTTGAGAAGAAAAAGCAGTAAATTGAAAAGAGAAAAGAGAAAAAGGAAAACTTGGGTTTAGTAGGAACTTTTTCTTTGCAAGAATTACAAGTGAATGGAACTCCATAAGTAGCAGCCTTGGAACGAAAGCATTTCTTACATGCCATATACCAGTACTTTTGCAAGATGTGTTAGAAGGAAATATTAGCTTTAATCTATGTTGTCTGCAAATATATAATAAGATTTTTATTAAAAAAAATCAATATCAAATAAGCAATGTTCATGAGAATATAAAATGTATTTACCTTACTAAAAGAATTCAAGAAGATGATTTTGGTAATTTTTTGATGTAATCCAAAAGATATATCAGGATTATATCTCAGATAAGTTTGTTGGTTAATAAGGGTTTTAAGTTCCTTATTATTTCGTTGTGCCATGGAATATAATAACGATAAATATAAAAGCATCAAAATATTATAAAATTTGTATATAATTTGATTAGTCATTGGAGTAAAGACAAGGCAGTACTAATTTTTTAAATCCACAACTTCTTCTATTGGTGGATCAACAAGAATCATTGAGTCAAACCAGGTGGATAATGCAACACCTAAAATTTTTCAATTGTAAGGTAAAATAAAATAGAAGGATAAGTAATAAAATGTAATAAAAGAAAAAACAAAAATACCATTATAGAAGTTCACTTTTAGCCTGTGACACACAATTATCGTATAAGAATGTAAGGATTTGGTAATTTCCTGGCCCTCGTTCGTAACAAAAAAAAATTCCACATTAACAATATAAGTGTTTATTGCCTAATTAAAAAAAGAAATTTCAAAAAAGAAAGAGAAATTATCTAATTTTTTGTGAAGTATAAAGAATAACATAGAATTTAAATTACTGTTAATTGGAAAGAACAAAATTTTGCACAGTTAAATGTTTGCCATCTTTATTGATTTCTTTTTGATCCAAGACTTGAAGAACCACAGCCAAAATATCTATCACATGTTAAATATAAATATCATTAGATATAATAGAAAAAAAGTCAGCATTGTATAAAGAAATAGATAAAGGTTCTAACTAGTTGATTTTTCCTTGTCGTTTATGCAGTTGATAAGATTGCTGAAACTTGTGTAGTTAAATTTCATGGGGATGATGGCATCATCATATGGCACAGGTTCAACGATAGTGCGACTTGTAGTTATCCATTGTATTTGTAAGTCTTCAATTTGACACTGAAGTGGAATTGGCTTCATAATGGCATGACAAATATTTTTTTTTACTCGGTTGTAAAATATGGCTCATTCTTTGGATATCATTGTTAAATATAATACCTTCAACTTGTGATCCCTATTAATAATAAAGAAATTGTTAATAATTAAGTAAAAAATAAACATTTTGAATGAAGAAAGTGTAATTGTTATACCTCAGAATTGACAAAGATAAACTTTTGTCTCTTCAATGGTGTGCCAGGTGATGTGATAACATGTTGTTTTTCTTGGACAATAATTTCACATGACCACCCATGAGTACCAGGTGAAATATCCTTAATCAATAAATGTTTTTCCATCCTAAAAGATTTGTTTAATAAATTAATAAAGGGAAACGAATTTTTTTTATATGAAATGAAATTATATCAACTTGAATAAAACAATTAATATACCTTCTGACAAGTTTATACTTTATAATTCGACCAATTGAAATATTTCATGGAACATAATATTCCTTATCTTTTGATCAAACTTTGAACATTCAGAAGTTCCTAGAATAATTAGAACTTTAAATGATTCAAGAGTTTGAGCTCTTGATAGAGTTATATATAACTGTCCATGTGAGATTACATGCTAATGGAGATAAATTCCTACATAATCAAGTGTCTAACCTTGGGATTTGTTTATGGTCATCGCGAAACAAAAATGAATAAGGAATTGTTCTAACCAAAGGTATTCCATTTTTTCATTCTTTGAAGATTGTAAGGGAATTTTAGGTATAAAAATAAATTTTCTTTGTGAGGTTCAAAGACAATTTTTGTAGACATTGTATGGTCTTTTAATTGTTTGCATATCAACCTTGTCCCATTGCATAGTCCCTTAGTTGGATTCAAATTTCTCAGGAGCATAATTAGGGAGCCTTCTTTGAGTAAGAGTTTGTGTGGAGGTAGGCCTTTCGGATTTAAAGAATTGAGAAAAATCTTCATAATCTACTTGATGTCTTCGGTCAACTGCTTTGTCAAAACTCATGTATGAATGCATATTTCCTGACAATTTGTTAACCATCATGTCATTAATTTCATCAACACAGCTGTTTGTTGGACATAATATACATTTATTTATCATCTGGTATGAATCAAATGAATACAAGCTTAGATCAGGGAAGACATTTTCATGTAACTTGGTGAAGGCAACAGTGGTTGCATCAGAAAGATGTAATTATAATTCTTTAAAAAAAAGGATAGTAAAATATATATAATGAAAAATTTATCAACCTATTAAGAGACTCATGCTTGCTTTGATAAGGAATAATCAACTATTTTGGCAAGGATATTTGATCTTGCTCATTAACTAGTTTGGTGCCTTCTCCTACACTTAATAAACATTCAGAAAAAGTTGGATTTGATATAGCTCTCATATTTATTATTAAAGAAAATTTACGCATCCATCACCAAAGATGTGAATTTAGAAGACTCGAATCAATTAGTTGTTATTTTGTAGCTTGGTCTATAACAGGCAATGTTTGACAAAAATCACCACCAATTACAACAGTTTTTCCTCCAAAAGGTTTATTAGAGTCGATAATATCTTGAAGCAAATCATGAAATGCTTCAATCGTTTCTCGTTTTTCCATGAAAGCCTCATCCCATAAGATAAGACTACATTCAAATATCAAATTTCCAACACTACTTTTCTTACTTAATTAACAAACTTTTTTCTTTGAAAAATCAAACAAAATTTTAAATCTTGAGTGAGTTGTCCTACCACTAGGAAGGACTAATGCTGCAACACCAGATGTAGTAACAACAATTACAATATTCCTTTGTGACTGTAAATTTGCAAGGAGAGCTCAATATAAGAAAGTCTTCCAAGTTCCACCAAGACCATCAATAAAAAAACTTCCACCGCTCGAAGCCAAAACTGAATCCAAAATCAAATGAAATATGTATTTCTGCTCGTCATTTAACCTTGACTGTAATAATAGGTCTTTTGGATCAACATGCATATTCTTCTCACTTTGTATTTCTTTACTTTGATTTTGGTGATAATCAACACAAAATTGATGATCAACAAAATAGTAACTAGCTAAGCTTTTCCCCATTTGCTCCAAAGATTTATTAATATCTTGAAGGGCCATTTTTGTAATCTCATCATATATATAGGCACTATAGGAAAAAACATATTGGTAGTCAGAATAAAGGTCACCTTTGAATGTTTCCCAGAGCTGCTTAAGGTTTGTTGGTGAACAATCAAACAAAAGTCTAGCAAATAAAAATTTGAGCAATGTCAACATTTGAAACATAACTGCTTCCTCAAGAGTTTGGTAAATATAAAGGTCAGACGCTAACAATCCCAACTGTAGTGCAACCTCCCTGAAACAACTTCTTTTTCTCACCATCAACAGTTAACAAGTCTTCAAATGATGTCATGAGTGAGTAATAACCTCAAGTAATACCTTTCTCCTTCTCTAGGGTCAACAGTAAGCAATCTTCCTATTACTTTTTTTTGACTTCTTTCTGACCATGTTTTTGTTTTTCAAATCCAAAAAAAATGTTCTGGAAAATCTTTATGCAAAAATTTCATCTCTTTTTCCTTTTTATTTGTTAAATTCATCTTGAAAAATTCAGTGAGCATTATTTTTGAGAAGTCAATTTTTCTCAACAAATAGAACAGATCTGCATTTCTGTTAAAGAAAATAAACTAATGATCTAGGAGATGAACCTGGAGTATATAAACTGATGGATTAATCTCTTCCAAGTGAAATTCATATATATGTCATAAAGCTTCAGGATGTGAAATCCAACGACCTTCTTGGAAATTACTTATTTCATCAATATCAGCTGTGGTCTCTTGATCGACAATACTAAAATTCATATGGTCATCCTTAAAAACATATTTTTATAAGTATTTAACAAGCTTCACAATTGAAAATATTTCAACATTTATGTGACAATCAATTAGCATCAAGAGGTATACATTGTGAAGAACTACCTGCCTATTATCAATCTCATGTCTGTAAATTTTAACTTTCCTGCCATCATCTCTTTGTATATAACATAGATAAATGTCTTCACTATGAACAGTAAAAGGAGCAAAATTCTTGGGATAATGGCTTTTGCACTCACCATTTCTCATACAAGGGCAATCTTTATTGATAAAACCACAAGGCCTATGAATCATATGCTTAATGATAAGAGAATATAATCGTGAATTTTGATCAGGATCAGGTATTTTAGCAGATACAATATGTTCATAAGAATCTGGATTTAACAATTTAGAATGCAACTTAAGTATCAATAATAAATGAGCATGAGGGAATCCATGCTTTTGAAATTCAATAACATAAACAAATGCAGCCACATCTCCAAAGATTTGTTTTTTGATTAACTCATTTTTTATAATTTCACATTTAGCTCTTAATATTCTAGCTAATAAATTTGGTTTATCTTGTGGCTTTTCATAAAATTTGAGGGTGTCTTGTATCTCTCTCCATATAGGGTTGCAAGTCATGGTGAGAAAAATATCTAGTTTACCATACTTTTTTACCAGAGCCATTGCATCAAGATAACATTGTTTCATGTCCTTTGGACCGTCGATAAATGAAGCTAGGATCACAACTCGACAACCAATTCTAGAACCTTCTGTTTAACCAATGGTAATATTATCCAAAACATCTTGTAGTACTTCTGTCCATATCTCATTTTGTCTTTTTCTATGAAAATCAAGTCGGGATGTTTCAATCTTTATATAAATGCCCACAACAAATTGTTGAAGCAATCTTAAGCTATGGAGTAGTAAAGATTCATCATTTTCTCTCATTTGGAGCCAATAACAATAATATTCTCTAGCAGAAACAAAACTATCTTTACAGTATTCTTCATCTGCAACTAGTAGTAAAGAAGATGAATTTGATAAATAAAATGGTGGAATTAAATAATATTTAAAAAATGATAAACAAAAGAGAAACTTGCCTGTGTTTTCCACAGTGAATAATTTAGATGGATCAGTAAAGGAGTTGAAATGAACATCAATTCCCTCATACAAAACATTGTTCATGTTTCTATTTGAAATTAACTACTTAATTATGCAATGCATCCAGATTCACCATGAGGAAGTAAAAGAGGAAATTGAAAGGGTTCATAACATCTATAATAAGATTGAATTCTATATCTTGTACCTAAGTGATTATCTACTTGAATGTAAGGACATTTATCAATTTGTTCATCATCAATCTCAGTCTATATAGCAGCCACTTATGATGCAGTAGGAAGATTATAAACAAGTTGATCAAGGCCAGGATAACACCTTAGGACTATTGCATGATTCTCAAGTGATGGAATCTCCCTAAGACTTTGAAAGAACTTGGCATAAGGATTATCTTGTAGAGTTGCCATAATTAGTTTTAATGTATTCTCACAAAGTTTGTCACAACTATTAGTCCTTCTTTTTAGTTCCTCATCAGTATTAGAGAAATAAAGCTAGATTCTAGATACCTTATTAGTTGTTAAAACTAAGTTGTCAAGGAAAAAATGATAAACTTGACCTTAAACACAAAATGTATAAACCCCTTTCTTGTTTTCTGTTAGTTCTCGATCATACCTAACTCTATAGGAAGAAAAAGCTACAATGTTATTATATGAATGAATGTTCTTCTTGGCATGTTCTGACTTCATCATTGTCAATAAATAATCATTTCAAAGCATAGAACATTTGAGGAGAAACAATGGAAATCTGTCCTGATGAACAACAAAATGATAGAGGTTTAAGATAAAAGCTCTTTACATGACAATGTTCACAATTTGGAAGAAAACGAAGTTGTTGAGACTCAACAGGTAAATTCTATAATGATCCTAACCACGAAGAATGATGATGGTTTATCCCTTAAAATATATAAAAATAAGATGATAATAATATTACAAATAGTAAAAATATAGATAAAAATTATACCTTAATCTTCAACACATATCACTGAGTTAGGTTGAATTGGACTAGAAGATACAGTTGGATAATTTAAATGTTCACATGTCATATTAGATGCTTCAAATGTTGATGCTGTATCAACAATTTCTTCTAGTTAGAGAGAAGAATGAGATGGATCAACATGATTCACATTAAAATTGAAAGATCAATTTTGTTATAGCTAACCATTAGATTGATGAATGAAAAGTTGACCATCGGAAGGTCAATTATCAATGAAAAAATTGGAATGTTGATCACTAATTGTTTGACAAACTGTAGGCAAAGTAGTGTTTCGATTTTTGCAACATGAGTTTCTTTAAGTCGTCATAAGAATTCTTGCTTTTCATCTGAATGCAAACAATATTTACGTTCTTCATATATCGATTTATAATGTTTTTAAAAATATTTAAATATCTGCATTAAAAATATGTGAGATATATATAAATCTATACTATTTATATCATTAAATATATATTACTAATATTATCAAATGAGATATGTATGTATGTATGTATGTATGTATGTATTAAATTTTATTCAATGATTCTTAGTTACATTAATAAACGATGACTTCAATTTTAAAATGTCAAAACATAACATGATAAAAAATGAAGCAATAATCTCATTTTTATCGATCAATATAAGAGAATATATCTAACAAATCATAGATTTAATAAAGAGTTTATCATGAACCAACAATATCTACCATATCCATTAATATAACAAAATACATGCAACAAGCCATATGTTTAAGAAAGAAGCTTAATCGTACATTTAATAAAGAAGATAAATAAATAAAAAATAATCATCATATTAATGAGGAACAAAAAGAATGGAATTTATATAATAAATTTTTTGAAAAAATTAGACATACCTAAATACATAGTGTAATAACAAACAAGGTAAGAACGAACAAGAAGAGAACCTTAAAAAAAATTAAGGTCAAATGTGATTAGGAAAAACAATTTCAAGAAATGAAACATTTAAAGATTAATTGTGGATTTGATGTGACAGTTATGCAAATGAAAGCTACTTAAAATTGTTTATCATGTATTTTGTACAAGCATAATAACTGAAAAATAAATCCAAGAATTCGATTTAATGTTAGATAGGAAAATTCCTTATCATTGTATAAAGAGGATTAGAAAACATTAATATAATCATATGTGGCTTACTTTCAACTTTTTTTTGTTGTAATTTATGAAAAATAATATTTTTTAATTAATAATTTTCTATATTTGAGATATAAATGGATTAAGTAGTACATGAAATTATAACTATGTATATTTATTGAAGCTTAATGAAATAAATATTTTAATAATAATTTATAATTAAGAATATTATGAAAATAGCAATAAAATTTAATAAATAAAGTGCACGACACGCAAGATACAAAGGGAATAAGTTATAATTAATAATTATCATAAGTTACAATGGTGACTAACAATATATAACTAATAATTTTAATAATTTTGATCAATATTTAATTAAATTAGCACAATATTAAAAGACATGATTATGACTTTTTAATATATAGAGTAACCGTTAATAAGAATTTTCAGGAAAAAGTTAGAATTTGTATACAATTACAGTTAGAGAAGAAAGAAATAAAAAGGAAATAAAAGTTTACAATATAAACATAACAGTAAAAGTTGACCATAAAAAAACGCACGATTATGACTTATAGGTCACAACCATGAATGCTTTAATATATAATGATGATTAGTAACTAATAGCTAATAATTTTAATAATTACAACTTTCTTAAAAACTCCACTTCCAGTTGATGGTTGAAATTTTCTTATAACAGTTGATGAAAAAAGTATAACATAGTTGCATTTTATAAACATCACCATAATATTATCCTAAAAATCTAATACATTAACATAAATAATCCTAAAAATGTAATATCTGTTATATAACCATATAAACATGAATATCATGGACTTCAATGACACCCGTAAGGTCTTCAATTTTAATACAAAATTGATAAAAATTCAATAGACTGAACTTAGAATTAGAATCAAACAATTAAATTAACTTTGTCAAAAACTCCACATGACGATTGAAATTTTGGTATAATAGTTGAGGGAAAAAATGTATAAAGCAGTTGCATTTTATATTTCACAAAAGATGATAGTAATCAATGAAATATTAGCACAATACTATCCCAAAAAATGTAATATATTAACCTGCAAGATGCTCACAGGTAGAAATTTCACATTTCACAAAGTGAACATTCAAAATCACAATTGCAATTAATAAGAATTTAATAAATAGAAAAATTACAAAGAAGTGTAAGGAATAACTTACAGATGGTAGTAATCTCTTGTTTGCTGAAACAGGAAAGCTGAGTTATGTGGAATATTCAATTTTTTTTAGTTTGAAGATGGAGAATTGTGATCTCAGAAGTTAGGTTACAGAAGTTATGTTAGAGAAGAAAATATAAAGACGTTGTTTGATTAATTTAGTAAAGAAATAATTATCATGTCACGTATTGTAATTAGAAAGCGGCTAATTATAAATGACGACACGATTGAATAATAGATTAACATGTCATTCAAAAAATTTAATTTCAACATCTCAATAAATATATTATAATTTATTATAATTAATCAGTTAATAAATTTGTTTATTAATGATAACTTTTAGGATATTTAATTTTAATATATACATGTGTCATAGGTGCAAAATATATTATAATTAACTAATGAATTAATTATCATTTAATTAATGAACTAAATAAGTATTTTTAATTAATTAATTGATATTATTATTATTATTATCGTTATTATTAATGAGGTTGTGAATTTTGAATTTTAAATTTTTATTATAAATCATGGAATAAATTTTATAAACTATTTTTGGTGATTAATGGACATTATTATTATTACTTAATAACAATCACAACCATGCATATTTATATATATGCATAATATATCATAATTTAATTAATTATCATTTAATTAAAGAATTAAAGAATTAGTTTAATTAATTGATATTATATTATTGTTGTTGCTGATGTTGTTATGCCGTGCATATATACATAATATTATAATTATCATCATTAATAATTAATAATTAATTAAATAATTATTATAATTAATTGATATTATTATTATCATCATTGTTATTATTAATAAGGTCATGAATTGTCACAGCTATGACTTGTTAATTCATAGCCATGCATATGCACATATATACATAATATATTATAATTACTCAGTAAATAAATTTGTTTATTATTATTGTTATTATTAATGAGGTTGTAAATTGCTATTATTATTATTATTATTATTATTATTATTATTATTATTATTATTATTATTATTATTATTATTATTATTAT